>OZ025194.1:1012500-1212500 GCA_964019065.1 Catostylus mosaicus | reverse complement strand
AAAAACTTGTGCATTTTGATGAGAAATGTATGCCTTCAACACAACATATCGGTAAAAAAGTGCGGGGGCTACAGCTCCCAGCCCCCGCACTTCTGGCTGCGGCGAGCCTAATGATTTTGCTAAAGACTGAGAATCTAATTTTAGACTTGTAGCACGAACACTGTTATTTGAAGTCCAAAAAGAGCCCGTTGCATTTTCCATTAATAAAATTCCATTAGTAAATGCCAAGTACTAAAAAAACTTGCTCTGTCCCTGAGAAAACTTCGGTGAATATTTTGAGTTTCGATAAGGTATTTAATATTCTTGTAAAAATTTGGCTTCAATATTCACTGACATGTCAAGTAACTTAAACTTTTATTATATTAATGCAGAAGAGTGTTTTTGTTACAAGTTTCTTGCAAAAGATGTGTTTCAACGACTTGCACTGTTATTTATTATCTTGCAGTACATTCCTAACCAGGCTTTTAGGGTGGATTTAACGAAGGTCGCTGCTGGCGTGCATTATCAAGAATCAAGGAAAACGTCTGTTTTGGAAGGTACATTTTTATTATTAAAATGTCGATTCAGTGTTTTTTGCACGATAAGCCAATAAATGTACGAATTAATTAGACCGTTCTATCCTAACTCGACGAGTTTTTCTGCTTCGAATAGGTAGGAAGGGATTTTGTTTTGATGCAATTGTCTGCAGCATGGCCTAATGTGTTTATATTTGAAGAAGAAAGCGAATCTCATCTCTCATTTGTTTATGCCTCGCTTGAAAGTGTGTCCCGCGGCCTAATTGCACATCTGAGGTCTAGTTATTCGGCGTATTTCACTTGTATGGACTTAACTGCTATAACCTGAGCATGTAAAATACGGGATTTGACCATTCAATACGACTGTTTTATTGCAGTCGACTCAGGAAATACGACAAGTTTGGTCGAATTTGAATTTGATTAGAGAATATGGATGACCCAAAAAAGCTTTCGTGTCAAATGCTGTAAATAACATGTGTCTAATTTAATGCATATTATTTAGTTCGCATTTATATATTTAGTGAGCTAATTGCATGTAAAACCCAGTTTATGACAATTAGGTAGGCTACACACGACCAATCCAATACGTTGTTTGGCACGGATCACTTTTAATTTAATTCGAAATAAATTCTGAACTCAATTCAATAACATTGGACACATGCTGCTGATAAAATTAGTTTTTCACCGGGCCAAACTTTGACTGTAAGCGACTTCTTGCGGTCGTATCAGTTTAGGCCAGTAAAAAGCCGTTTTAAAAATTTGGAGTTAAATCCATCAGGAACAAAGAAAGGCGGAAGCAGTGATAAAAGCAAAGGGGGCTCTGCCACAGCTCTGCTGACAAATCAGACAATAATAAAAAAATCTACCCTTTTATGTCAACAGCTTTGGGGGCTGACACCCCTTAGAGTGAGACCAGTGGCGTAGCCAGGATCCTTTCTTTGCCATGTGGGGGGGGGGCAAGACGCCGTTAATTTCTTTTTTAGGACGGAACTTTATTTACTAGCAAGCTATTTTTAATTTCCACTGTGATATGGCAAACGAAACTGGCAAAAGAAAACTAATCTAATTAATATTTTAAAAGTCAAAATATTTTGAAAATAACTAGGGAAACAAAATTGTATCGAAATTGTTGACGATATGCAAAATAGGCCTGCCGTGTATGTGGCCATACTTGACCCTAATTGACCAACACAAGGCATAACAGGCCATGATGGCGGAAAGGGAGGGGGTCAAACAATCACGGCCAAAAGCCGTGATGAAAGACGAAACCACGGAAATGTTGATGGCCCCTTAAACTTTTGAGAGCCTTAACTCTACACCCCCTGATTTAAACGATGTGCGTAAATCCACTTTTGCATTCTTCCTTAGTACGTAATCTCCCCGGTGGGTCAACTCTCATTGTCAGGTGTGAGCACCCACGTCTGAGGCTCAAGAAAATTGACCTTTTTCTCTGATTTTTATCTCAAATTTTACCCCCCCCCCTTTTTCTCTGAAACCAAAGAACATATTGTTTTTAATACGATGAATTGGACTTAAAAAACCCCTTTTCTTAAATTCTTTTCTTCTTTCAAAAAATACACCCCTGTTTTCCAATTTCTATATCCTTGGTTTGGGACGAAATTGAACCCCTTTCTCAGAGATTTTCAAGATACGGGTGCTTACATTTGAAAATGGAAATTGACCCACCGGGGTAATCTCGAGTTTGATGTTCTTTATTTTCAGTCCTTGGCAAAATGTATACAACCAAAAACACGATTTTGATTCTCATTCTCGCGTTGTCTACGACTCTAGCATTTAATTGTCCCACAAACAACGGTACGTGTTCTGTTTACTTCTTTCTTCTATGCTTTTCTGTGCTTGTCTACGTCATTTATTTTGCTTTTACAGACAAACTGCGTCAACATATGCAAATTTCCAATACGAAGGATGGGGGGGGGAGATTGGGTTTGTTTGTTTGTTTGTTTGTTTGTTTGTTTGTTTGTTTGTTTGTTTATTTAATGTAAGTTTTTAAAATAGTGGATGTTCACTAATTCAGACTAACACAAAGCAATTTCAAGGATTGCATAAAGCACTTCATTTGCTGCATAAAGAACACGTGCATTTGTTTTCATGGAACCAAGTTTTAATCAGGTTTTTGAATTGTTTAGCATTTTGGGCTGTTTTAATTTCTTGGGTGCTCAAGTATTCTTAATTCTGCATCTATTTCTGGTCCCGACACTGTATGAAATGAATATTGTATTTTAGAATCTCCGCTGCTGAAAATCTTCATCAAGCCAAAGCAAATAGTGAAAGGTTACAAGGGCAACATCACGGTTATTTGCAATGTTCGCAAACGACCTGGCGTAAGTGATCCAATTGACCAAACGATGTTGCAGATCAAGACAAATAAAACTCTTGTGAAAAAAGTGTTTTCTTATGAAACAGGCCTCATTCCGTTCAATGTTTCTTTGGATATTTCATACGCGGACTTCGTAAATGAATCATCTTTAGTCTCCATTTGCACGTCGCAAATGGAAACTAGAAAATGCACAACTGTTCAAGAAACAATTAAATTTTTAGGTAGGTTTTTTTTGCTTTGCTTTAGCATAAGGGGTGTGGTCATTGCTTCTGAATGTTTTGCTTTGGGAGGCTGATTGCCTTGCATGCATTTTTTTGCCCTGCAAAAGTCACTCTTTGGATTTTCAAATACCATCTGTGAAATGCTACCCGGTAGCCGTCAGTTTTATCTTCCAGGGAGCCATAAATTTCGTAGTTGGGAGCCGTGCCCCCCCACACCCCTTCGGTTCCCTTCTCAAGTGCTCACCCATTTAAGTGTCTCATGACCAGGGACTCTTGCAGCAGAGGCAATGGGGGTACATCTACCCTAGCCTGTGTCCCAGACCATCACCTACACATAGAGGAACTAGATGATAGTTCGAATGAGTTAGAGGACGAAGGAAGCGAAGCTATGGAAAGAAAACCACGTCTGAAGGAAATGCTTTCGACAGCCATTCCTGCTCAAGACATTGCGCATTATCCAACAGGAAGACGAACCGAGTCTTTAATTACCAAATTGATGTTTAAAAAGGATCAGTTTTTTACAACTAAATTAACATTGCCATGTCTTGCACTTTTTTTACTGCAGATAGCCTTCCTACCGAAAAGCCAAAGCCAACGCCTAAAAAAGGTAAAATTTCCATTTCTTTTTTTCATTTTATACTTGACATAATGGTAATTGAAAATGGCAGACATTATTGCTACAAGTGTAAAATAACATGCATAGTATTTTTACAAATATTTCCAGTAATATCAAATTCTCTATTTCAGCAGTTAGTTGGCACGAGACATCTTATGGAATAGTATCATTAGTAATTGCAGTTGCTGCATTATTTATCGGAGTTGTGATATCGCTCCTGCTTTATCGAAGGTACAAGAAAGGCAGAGAAAGTTTAAATGTATGTTTTGCTCACTAATTATTTGTGTTTGTCACCTCTTGTCTTTATAATTAAGCCCATCGATCAATGATGCACCGACTTATTCCTTTTATTTATTCATTTTATTCATTTATTGTAGTTTTTCTTCAATTTATAAGATTTTAACTCGTAAAAAGTTTCATTATTAGCTTTAAATTGTTTTTTCCAAAGTAACATGTAAATAAGTGGCATACATATATATGTAATAAAATGAATTAGTCCTAGCAGCGGCGGCGGTGCTAGCCCCCGGAAAGTGGAAGGGTAAGATGACAACAGGGCTCTGGCAACGTCCATCAGGTATTGGGATCGCCCTTTTCAAAAGCAATGCTACTGTTTTAGAAAAGTTTAGCAAGACCCTTACTTTTTTGCGATCAATTTTGAAGACATGACTAAGAAACGAAACTCTTATCCAATTTTTATGGTTTTTGTTTTTGTTTTTATTTGCTCGTCAACTTCTCTGTCAGGTTGATTTGGATTTAATTGCACCAGACTTTCCTACTACCAACGATGGCGAGGGTAAGTCAGTAAACAGGTTTTTGGCAACCCCTCCCAAAATATTGGTTGGTTTAAAGATCCAGCCCCATCGAAATTATCAAACCAGTCATTCGAAATTATGAAGACACGATGCTCTGACGAGCCAGGGCCAAATTTTAGTCTCTTCTCTCTCTTTTCATGTGGCATTTCCTTCAGACGTGGTTTTCTTTCCATAGCTTCGCTTCCTTCGTCCTCTAACTCATTCGAACTATCATCTAGTTCCTCTTTTACACATTCTGCAATCTCTCAAGTGCTCAAACTCTTCAAGTTATTTATTCGCAATCTGTTATGTTGTGGAATTTTTTTTCTTTAATGCGAAATATCAGTTCTCAACAATTCCTTTCTGGTGTTTATTTATGTTTGTTTCCTTAAGAATCCGGCGTCCTACCTGCTATACCTTCTGGTCCCTTCTTGTAACAGTCGTTACAATAAATCTTTTTCTCCTCTCTTCTCTTCTTTTCCTTTTTCTCTCTTGTTCCTCCTAATTTTCCATGAGTAATTTTTTGGGGCTGTAGCAAACAGAATAGCGTACCCTTTCATACTTCTTGTTATGATGTTGTACATTATATTATATAAACTTAATTCATTTTTATCATATTAACAGAATCGCTACCGTTTCCTGTAAATGCATCAAATGAGAACCAATATTCACAAGAGAAAGGTAAGGTTTAGCAACATTGCTTTATACGATCCATTAGCGATCCAGACACGTGAAATTTTTATCATGCCTGCAAATGCTTTTAATGTTTTTAATCAATATGAACATAGATCTATTATGCTTACTTTGGTGTTTGAAGCAGTCGTCTTGAGCCAAGATTACCAATTGACAGCACTGAATGAATTGTTCTCGAGCGCTCTTGATTGATTGATTGATTGATTGATTGATTGATTTATTTGTCGATTTATTGATTGATTGATTCATTGATTGTTAATCAATCAATCAATCAATCAATCAATTAATCAATCTATCAATCATTCAATGAATAAATAAATAAATAAATAAATAAATAAATGAATAAATCAATCAATCAATCAATCAATAAATAAATAAATAAATAGATAAATAAATAGATAAATAAATAAATCAATCAATCAATCAATCAATCAATCAATCAATCATTTAATCAATCAATCAAAAAATAAATAAATAGATAAATAAATAAATCAATCAATCAATCAATCAATCAATCAATCAATCCATCAATCAATCAACCAATCTATCAATCAATCAATCAATCTATCAATCAATCAATCAATCCATCAATCAATCAACCAATCTATCAACCAATCTATCAATCAATCAATCAATCAATCAATCAATCAATCAATCAATCCATCAATCAATCAAGCGCCCTTGGTGATTTCTGTTTCAATTTCTTTCATTTAGATTTGTGTATTGTTTGTAGTTGTACGGTCCAATTCAAACCAGTCTTTCTGTGCGTGTGTGCACCTTAAGAATTGAAAATCATGTCAAATCAAGTCCAATCATCTTCTCTCTAGCCCTTCGGTGACACTGCGTTTCTTAAGCAATGATTAATTTGTTTTAATCTCGCTCAGTTATAGAAATCAATGCGAGCTTGTCACTTATAATTTCAAGTGGTTCTAATGATCTGGGAAGTGGGAAGTTTGGAAGTGTCGTTCTTGGGCTAATCAAATACAAAGATTCTAAAAAAGAAAATGAAAAGGTTGCAGTGAAAATGCTCAAAGGTATGTCATAGAAACCGAAAACAAAGTCATCATCATCATCATCATTATCATCATCATCATCATCATCATCATCATCATCATCATCATCATCATCATCATCATCATCATCATCATCATCATCATCATCATCATCATCATCATCATCATCATCATCATCATCATCATCATCATCATCATCATCATCATCATCATCATCATCATCATCATCATCATCATCATTATTGTCATAATTAAAATATGAAAACATTTCATTGGCTTTTCTTTTTATATATCAAATATTTAGATTCTGAGAACTTGAGGCACAGGAAAGATTTCGAACAAGAAGTTCAAAGTTTAACTGGGCTTGATCATCCAAACATTGTGAGATTGCTAGCAACTCATCGTGATGAGGAAAATTGTGAGTACAAGAGTATTGAGATTGATCCAAAATTCCATTTCAATAATTTACATAATCAATAATGATACATTTTTTTATATTTCGCTAAGTAGTCTAAGACCAACTGCTAACATGCGGAGATGAATGGCTAAAATTGTGAAGAAACAGCTGTACCTAAGTAATAATTGTTTCATGTTGGTTTTGAAAAAGAACCGAGAATAAACGCAATAATCTGAGAATGCTCTTGATGATATCATATAATTACTATTCATAATTATTAATAATTATCTTATTCTAATCAATTAACCATTGCTTCATCCATTGTAGGTTATAATCTTTGCATGTAATATTGTTTAGCTGGCGTGCCTGTTTTTTAACAAGTCCACTTGACTAGGGAAAATTGTCAACGAAAACTTGCTCGTGTAGGTTGGGCTTTAGAGAAGCGGTGGAACCCTCACCCCACTGTAACCACGGCCCTGCCAATCCTCATTTTACCCTTCATCTCCATTTCTAAGAGGAATTGACGGATATAGAATTTCAAATAAAATATGATTTGATTTAGCTTTGACAATGGTATACATTATTTTCTCCTTTCCATGTAATTGTCTCATGCTTCGTCTTCTCTTATTTCTAGTCTACATCGTAATGGAATATCTCGCCAAAGGGTCACTGCTTAATTTGCTTCACGTGGACAAAAAATCTTTTGGCACATTGCAGTTGATTATGTTTGCACGTGACATTGCATGTGGTATGGAATATTTGGCCAGCAAAATGGTAAGAGGGATTATTTTTGTACCATGCTTTTGGTATTTTATGATATTTAAGGTAAAAAATCGTTTGAAGTAAGCTAGAACGATTTTTGAGCATCACAGCTTGTAAAAAGAACAGATTTCCTTGCCTCCATGAGCTAGGTTTATATATGCTAATAGGAGGCAAAATTTGTAAGATATGTAGAAAGTAGGCTAGAGAACAAAATGAGTGGCTACCTACCGGATTCGTATGGGAAACTTGCGTGGCTGTATTTTTCGATGTGATATTTTTCAAATCACTCTTTGCATTTGTTTTCGATTAGATCGTTCACCGAGATCTTGCTGCCCGCAATATTTTAATTGGCGATGATGATGCTGCGAAAATCTCTGATTTTGGTTTGGCACGCAACATTGAAGAAACTGGAGAATACGTCACTAGCGAGGTTTATACTTTTTATAGAAAAACTACATCCTTTAATTTGAGTAAATTCGTTCGAGAGAATGACAGAATTAGTTAGTTGATTAATGGGCGATTAAATTTGTTAATTAGTTAGTTACTTTGTAAGTTTGTTTACTTGGCTAGTGAGTGGAGTAAGTAAGGTAGTTAGTTGTTTGGAGATTTATTGCATCATTGAATGATTAAATAACTTGTCGATTAATTTATTCACATCGGTTGATTTGCATAAAATTGTATGAATCTACTCGCAATCGAAGTTATTCAAACATACCTCTTTTAGGGCTACGTTCCATTAAAATGGATTGCATTAGAATCACTTGAAAACAGGCAATTTACTGTAGAGAGTGACATGTAAGCTATTTTCTAATTTGACTGTCTTTTATGCTCTATATTTTCTTACCTGTTAACAGTGTTTGGGCTAACAATTTCCAGAATTATGCAACAATTAAATTTCATCACATCACAGTATCATTTCATTGTATGTTACCCCCTTTCATCTATATATTTATCAAGTTTTTTATACAAACCCTTAACGGTCTTTGCCTTTATGGGCATGTTTTTAATGCAACCTGATATGCAGTAATTTCTCGGTATCGTTAAAAGTGAAATTACCCTCATTTTTTATTTTCTAGTTGGTCATACGGTATCGTGCTTTGGGAGATTTTCACTTTTGGTATGTTTCAACTGATATATTGATAAATAAAATAAAAGATTTGTGTGTTGTGTAGCAAGGAGGGGCCGCAAGCAACAATTTTTGAATAACTGCCTTGTGTTGAAAATCTTTGCTCCTGCATGAGCAAGGCTGAACACAGAATAATTTTACCTTTGCAATGTGTGTTTTTTTATGCCTCTCCCTTTTGATTACTATCCTATGTATTATCCTTTGATGAGGCATGATTGTCGGTTTAAAATTATATTCCAAGGTGACCTTGTTGGAATAAAATTTCGCCATTGACTGTTTAGTTTAGTGTACGTAATGAATCTTAAACTTTTTAGACCTTAATCCTTTCACCCCTTGACGGGCCGTATGGCCCAATGACAAGCACCGGAAAAGATAATTTTTCAGGGGGTTAACTACAGAATATTGTAAATTTTCTGATGGCAGTTTTCTATAATAGTTTACGCTTTCACCTAAGTTATTTGACTATGCTACCTCCTTAAAAGCGTAGAATTATTTAGGTTTTAACAGTTGAATGAAAATAAATCCGGGTGCGGAAGGGTTAACTCGAGGGATGAATTTGCTTCAAATTAATAAAGAGTGGAATTAAGCTCTCGCATTCTCTAAAAACAAGCACAATATCCCACAATATGTACGAACCGTTTTCTCTCTACTGTTCAGTTACCAGTTGTTTTGTCATTTAGGACAAGATCCTTATCAATTTATGTCGAAGCCGACAGCGAATATCTTTGACCTGAGAGACTTTCTAAAATCCGGTAAAAGGCTCGAACCTCCTCAGAATTGTCCTAATGGAATGTGAGTACCTCTCTTACATATCTGATGTATTTAAGCATTCGAAATGATACGCGTTGTACTGTTTCTCAAGTAATCTTGGGCCAATGCTTAAGTGACGTAAGCACCAGCTGCTTGACAACCAGTTGCTTATTCATTTAAATTGTTGAAAGCAGCAATTCCTCAAGTTGCCTACTATATAATTAAGCAAAGCCCTCAAGTTGCTCATCAGCCCATTGTTTTAAATAATCCTATTACACTGCATCGTTAAGCTCATATGTTGCTTAACGTTAAGTCCAACCCTGGTCGCTTATTATCCGCTGGCGTATGGAAATTATGGTTTAAGTTTGCTTCATTGAGCTAACTTGTTACTCAATTTTTTAGTTATCCCAACCCTGAGAACTTAATAATCTCTATCTTATAGAAACTATAGCGAAGTGCTGTTTCATTTAACTTTGAAGTTGTTTACTATATAATTGGTTTGACCCTTGTATGTTTATTGAAATTTTTTGCTTAAAACTGCTTGATTGAGCTTTTCATTACTGAATGTTAAGTTCTTTGAAACACCAGTTGATTTTTAAATGTCTGCTGGTTAAAAAGATGTACATTTAAAGTGCCCATACACCTTAATTTTTTTATGAAGTAAATCGTTAAATAGCAATCCTCCGGCAAGCAAGGTTCAAAGAATTTTTTAATCTGGGGTGCTGTTGCAGAGCAATGACGCCTTGAAGTTGCGAAATTTGTGGAATTCTGACTCTGGGAATATTGGCATTGGTAAAGCAACAGAACACTGACTCAACTACTTCTAATTAGACCTAATATGAATTTCTGTCTTTGTAGCAACGTCTTGATGCAGCAATGCTGGTCACCATTTCCTGCAAACCGTCCCTCGTTTACAGAATTGAAAAATGCAACACATAACATGCTGGAAACTTTTGCAGATAATCAGGCCGCTGAAAATGAAGAATAATAAAGACAGCATGCTTAAATATCGCATCGATGCAACAATTTACCCAGAGCTAGAAAAAGAAATTAGTTAAAAAGCCCTCTGCTGTTTTAAGTGAGTGGGCACGAATCAAATTAGCCGCACATGTTATCTCCTTATAATTCATGCACCTTCCCCCCTTTTCCTCTGAACTGGTCTTTTACAAATATGATCCCCGCAGCCCCCTCGGTCCATGGCCTTGTCAATATTATAATGAATTACTGGTTATCTATAGTTATATTGTATTTTGAGTTGAAAAGGAGAATTTATGCATGTACGTTTGGATAAATCAGGAAGCTTCCAGGAAAAATTGACCCCAGTGGCTTCACATTCCGCAACCTCTTTGATTTCTGTTGTTGTTTTTTGAAGTTCATAACCACGGTGGAAGTAGAATTGCTTTGTTTGATTAATTAAGCTTTCAATTCGTTCACACTGCTATCTCGATTTTTATATCATCTGAAGTAGGAGAAAGTAATTAGAATTTGAATTGCTATATTAGTAATCTAAAGCATTAAACAAAATTTGTAATTTTAAGAAATATATATTAATTTAGACTAAATTTTTGAATAGTGGATTTGCATCAGTGGTGGAACCAGCCTCGACGAATCGGGAAGGAGGGGCAAATGATAACTTTGTTTTTTTATAACGGAGGTAGGCGCTGCGGAGGAGGGTGATATATTAAGTTCTCAGAAATAGTACAACCTCAACAACATGGAGAATTTTTGACTGAATTCAAATTGCGTTCGTTTTGTGAATGTTTTCAATTAACTGATTTCTTGCTTGAAAACAGAACGGATAAATGGAATGGTGTGGAATTTGAATGCAGCAGGGCTAGAGGGTAAATAACTTCCACAAGACACGAATATCTATTCTCTGAAATACTTGCAACATCACAAATTTCAATAACAAAAAGGAATCGACCATGATTCTCATCATAATGGGTGTTTGTGGATCAGGAAAGTACGTTACAGAATTCATTTCCTCTAACTAAAATTCATTGATTATTTTGCCTAGCATCCAATTTTTTCATGTCGCTTTGTTAGTTGGGATCGCCTCCCCTTCACAGGGCCCCTGACGAGATTTGTATAATGGGGAAACAAACTTTGATGGTAAATATTTTCTACGGCACAGCATGATGAGGAACCTTTCAGAGCAGAAAAGTGGGGGGCCATGCCCCCTGGACCCCCGTCGTTAGAGGCCCTGCTACAGGTGTTGTCGGTATAAAACTGAATTGAACTGAACTCAACTGAACAGGTTTTGTTGGTATTAAGTCTGTTTCTTTAAGCAATAAAACTTCTGGAATTTTATATATCATGGTAATTGTTTATTGCTCCTATCTAACACCATTTCTGACCTAGGCAGTGGAGTTCAACTGATGCAATAGTTGCTAATATATGCCAGAAGTCAAAAGTACCCAAGAATAGATCAGCACAGCCTGTGTTCCAGACCATCAGTATAAAACCATTAAGAGGGATGAAAATTTCCATGTTTCATTTACATTTATTGCAGATTCCCTTGTTCATAAAAATGTATTTGCAGACATTACAAGTTCGTCCCCCACTGCCAGAGTAGCCAAGACCCTTCAGAGGAGTAATTAATTTATATTAAAGAATATTTTGATCCTTGATTGGTTTTATGATTTTGTCCTTCTATAGAACAACAGTTGGAAAGGCTTTGGCAGCTAAGGTAAAAGCTTTGAAAGAATTTTTACTATTGTAATTCTATTGTAAATGTGTAAACAACTAAGAGGTTTGCATCATGATGTTGTGCCATTTTCTCTTTCAAAACTCCCTGATCTGGTTTTTGTTTTTTTATATGCTTAAGCAGAGGTTTTTTTGATCTAGCTCTTTTTGATTCTTGATAAAAGTTTCATTGTTTCATCCCCTCAAACCTCAAGCATTTCTTGATGCAACAGAAATCTAGATAGTGAGTAGCATTAAGTTGGACATCATTTTACTTTTCTCATGAAATTAGCAGGAGAAATAGCCAGTTGAATAGGCTAAGACCAAATACTAGTTTTCCAGATATTTCATTAAGACATTAGAATCTCTAAACATTAATTGGTTTCTAGTTATCATACAAATTTTATGATGCTGATGATTTTCATCCTCAAGAAAACAAACAGAAAATGGCTGCTAGTATTCGGCTCACAGATGAAGTAAGTTTGAAGTCAAATTTTGTAATAAAAGATTGATTGATTGATTGATTGATTGATTGATTGATTGATTGATTGATTGATTGATTGATTGATTGATTGATTGATTGATTGACTCATGCTTTTGTTAATAAATTAAATGGTTTGCTCTTGCATTCACTCATTTATTTCTTCATTTTTCTCTAATATATTGCTTTTGCATATCAATTTCAATCATATTTTGTTCTATTAAATATTCATTTATCATTGATTTATTCATATTGTTTGCTTATTTCCAGGACCGATTACCATGGCTTTGTGTTTTAAACAAGCAAATAAAATGGTTAGTACCCTCATGCTATTTAACGGCTTCCTTTTGAACATAAAATTTCACTGTTTCCCCAGTTTTTGGTATCCTTTTTAAAACTAATTCCAATGTTTTGATGTCAAAAACAAGGGGGTACTAGGTCCAAATGTGGACATGTGGATAACATGCTGCTTTTATGGGTCGCTACATTCTTTAGAACTTTTAATGTGCCTTTGCAATTAACTTTTGAACATCTATATCCATGCCATTCAAATTTAAAATTATTTTTGTGTCCTTGCATGATTTTGCTAAATAACAGCACACGTTAGTTTTATTTTAATGCCCTTCTTTTGCAGCTGGTATGACGGGCAAAATAACGCAATTTTAGCCTGCTCTGCCTTGAAGAAATCCTACAGACTGCAATTGATTTCTGGACTGTTGCAAAACAAAGAAGCTTCAGGCAAGAAACCTTGCTCTAAACCAAAGAATGTAGTTTTTGTTTACTTAAATGGATCTATTGAATGCATCAGTGAGAGAATATCAAAGCGGAAAGATCATTTCATGCCAGTAACATTGTTAGAGTCACAGTTTCAAGATCTAGAAGAACCTGAAAATCCAGAGAATTTTATTAGTATTGGCATTAGTGGCACGGTAAAAGAAATTGTAAGTGAAATAATTGATAAAATATGCATTCAGTAGCATTTTTAATAATAGAAGGATGTGATATTTTAACCTGTGTGATAATGTATATGTGATATGCATACATATAATGTCTAGATTTGAAGCGCTTTTTGTATTGATCACTTAATAACCATTGCTTTTACCAGTTAATTCCCTGCATTTTAGTGTTTGTTATCCTATGTTTTGTTTCTGAGGGGCGTTGGTCACCAAATAAAGATTCCGATTTTTAGCGCAATTTTCCAAGTTTTTGCGGGAAATCATAATTACTTCATTGGCTGTTTATGGTTTCATCGATAGGAGGTTGGCTATCAAATACGAGGCTCCAAGGCCTAGCCATGCAAGAAAGTGAGGACCAGAGTGCCCCTTGAATTTTGTAAGAGTGAGTCGAAACGAAGGTTTAAGACAAGAATGAACAGATATCCAAGCAATCGTTATCCGAATCAACGCAATGATAGCTTCGTTTCAAACCGACCGCGCTTTAACGACCAAAACCAAGTGCAATTTAGGCCTTCAACATCAATGCACTTTCAACAGCAGTCTGGAGCTGATCATTCAAGTCGGCGTTCTGCAAATCTTCAAAACAATCGTGAAACTCAAGCGGGAATGGCGCCTAGCCTTAGACGAGTTGTGCCCGGGACACCGCCATCAAGACCACAAAACTTCAATGGAGGTTGGCATGAAAGAGGTCAAGAGACAAATATGCATCGTAATTATCATCCGATGCGCTTCATGCATCAGCCGCGAAACGCAGAAGGGGGGAATCCTCATTTTAATTTGCATACGCCACCAATGCCGCAATGGGCAAATGCCAACAGATTTCAAGGCATTAGATCCCCATCATTTACCATACCACCACCCAACTTCCCCCCAAATATCATGCCCCCATTTCCACCAGTTAGATTTCAACCTGATGTACAAGGCATGGGACAGCATGTGCCATGGATGCCCCCTGCAAGACCATTAACTGCCTCAACAGAATTTGAAAAGAGCAATAAACAACAAAAGCAAGATGATGCTGATAGGCAATTTGTTGATGAATGGTTACTGAAACGGAATATTCAGAAAAAAGTTGATAGAAACAAGCCTAAAAGTATTAAGGTATAAATTTGTTAAGGTGACAAACCATGTTTACCTTTGTGTATTATTGAAATGAAATATGGCAGAATTGTAATGATCCTGCACCAATGAGGTTTTTTTGATGGAAAGATAAACTGATAATCCTATCCAGATTGCATTATCCCAATGGCAGGCGAAATAAAAATTTGGTGTCATGTATGTGCATCATAAAATTTTGATAACGTTTGCAAGAATTAATACTCCTAGCTCATACAAAGCTATGTAAAGAATAATTTTCAGACAAACAGTACAAACAAAAATAAGGTTGTGTTATGTTTATCTTTTGTTCTCAGTTTCCCTATTTGATTATAAACTATTATATAATATATCATTCAAGTTCAATTCAATTCCTTTTTGCAGATACATGAATACAATAAAGGTCTACAAAATTATTTGAAATGTATAGAGGAGCTGAAAACATGCAGGGATGTTCTAATGCAGTTTGTAAATACAGATGAAGATAATTGGAAAGAAATTGTAGCAAAAACAAATAGCATTAAGGTAAAACTATATTTTCAGGTTATTTTCATATAGTCTTATAATTTCCTAAGATGCTTACTTGTCTTTTAGTGGCAGACAGAATGAAGTGGTATAAGGGGGCTAGGGATTATACTATAAATTAATAAAGCCTAAGTGATCACAAGCTACTTTTAACTGAAAATGATTTGAAATTATGTTCCAGGCTGATTTAGAGACATTGCAGTCAAAATTATTTGAGAATGAATACTTGAAAGGAGCATTGAATAAAGTCAATGATAGAAGAAAGAAAAGGGTTTGTCTGATTTAACATTCTAAAGTTTCAAAGTTTAACATTTGTCTTTAAATTTACTATCATATAAATTGTAATAATTGGTTTTTTAACATTAATTAGTTGAAATATTTAGTACTAAATATTACTGGCATTAATATAGCACTGCTTTGTTTTCAATATCAAATTATTGGTTATGAGGTTTTTAAATTAATGAATTGCTTTCTTCCAGGAAAGGCAAAGGAATGCCAGAGAATTGAAAGCTAAGCAAAAGGAGGAAAAGCAGAAAAAAATCATTCTTGCACACCAGAGAATTGATGCTTGGAGGCATGAGATCGTCTCAGAAATTAATGCTAAAAAAATGGTATTCTTTTTATATTTTTTTGTAGAATGCAAAGTTGAAACTTTTGCTTGAATCTAAGCCTCTTAATGTTCTATTCTGGTTACTAACAGCTTTAAAAATTATAGACAAAATCGTTTGTTATATATACATTATGACTATTACATTTTGTAGGTTGATTCTTTGAAATCAGAGGCTGGACAGTCACTAGTTGAAGTGAGAAAGAAAATAGCAGATTTTACTAAGTATTTGGAGAAATGTGATTCAGCTAAAGAGCTCCGTGGCATAAGAAGACAGACTGCATTACAAAGAGGTTTGGACCTGTTTTTTGCAGAGAACACTTTTCATCTGTGTAGAGGAGTTGAAAACTTTAAAGTTTTCAAGGAAATCTAGTTAAAGTTTCATGCAAGTGTTCTTTTTGCTAACTTTTATCACTCCAAGTTTGCCTGCTTCACAAGATAGCTGGTAATTGGCCTGGGTTTACAGAAAAAAAGTAAAATACAAGTGTAACAAGTGCAATATGATTAAGTTAGCTTAAAGTTGGAGAAGTTAAAAATGGAATTGTTCAAGATTTCCCTATATTTTGTTCCTACTGCGAAATATGCAATGGGTTGTGTGAATGAAATAAGTGTTATTTAAAGTAGTACTTATTATACATTTTAAATAATTCAATTTTACAATGGTTAATAATTCAATTTCTTGGAAAGCCTGCTGTTGGTGTAACCTGACACTTACCAGCCATGCTTATTAGTTCACAGTTTTTAGGGCAAAATATTTGCCATTTTCAAGCTCTATAAAGTTTCAAATAGTTAGTTATATTTGTTCTTAATTTCATTTTAAATGCTTAATTTTCTTGTTCATCAGGTATTTTCATCTTTGGCGATCAAGATGAGCAATTTGAGAAACGGGTCGAAAATATGAGATCGTTGTTGAAGAAAAGATTGGAAGTTTATAGAAGCGAAGAAAAAACACTAATTGTCATGCTAGAAGAAGAAAAGGAACAGTTACAAAAAGAGGATGATAGTAAAAGAAAGAAACTTATGGAAAAAGGTGATTATTTTGTAGATTTATCATATTTTATTACAGTCATTTTGAATGAACGACATAACAGAGTTAGGGAAGATGAAAAGCGAAGAGGAATTTGATCTATTGCCTCGTGTTGGGTGTGTTTACCATGGCTTTAAGGAATGGGCTATTGGCCCAAGTTATTAAGACCAACGTTCGAGTGTGCCAGTGGCTCAGATAATAGTAAACCCCAAGTATGCAAACGGCCCAAAAGGGAGACAGGTTCTAGCAGTCAAATGTACATGACTCAAATCTCGTGCCAGCCGAGAAAGCGTTTGCCTGTAGGGCAACTGGCTTGGCTACGCTACGGTTGGCTGCACAGCTTTTGAAAAAGGCTCCGACTGTGGTATCGAACAATCGGTTGGTAGACCCACACCCTGAGCACTCATCCACGTGACCGTCACTTGTAAATACATTGCGCAACTTTCCGTCTAACTTTATTTGATCGTTGACTCTCTTCGTGTTAATTATTCTGTAGAACACATGAGATTGTTTGGTTATGATCCAATGATTGAATGTCGACGATATTGGCTACAAGCAGAAGTTGATCCCATTTCATTGGTTCAAATAAGGTAGCGTTTCCGTATCATTCTTCTCGTGTCCGATTGTGATGATTTTAAAAAGGCAATATTGAAAGTTTTAGGATCTTGTAAGCCCCATGCTTACTCTACTGCATCTCATAGATCCTTCTTTTACTGTTATCCGGGAAATTTGCCCTCCCCCCTTCAATTGAATTTTAAAAGTCGATCACGACCAAAACATGCAAGAAAAATTTAATGAAAAACACAAAACTTTACAAACGTGTATTCCTTTTATAATCACTCCCCGTTCCATGCAAAATTGGCTGACTTGCACACCCTCTTCTTTTCCCTCCCTCATCCATCTTTTAAAGAAATAACAGTACGTTTATAGGTAATAATATATACTATTGCTAATAGGTAATAATATATACTATTGCTAATAGGTAATAATATATACTATTGCTAATAGGTAATAATATATACTATTGCTAATAGGTAATAATATATACTATTGCTAATAGGTAATAATATATACTATTGCTAATAGGTAATACGTATTCAGTACGTTTATAGGTAATAATCTATACTATTGCTAATAGGTAATAATCTATACTATTGCTAATAGGTAATACGTATTCTAATCATCTTTCTCATTTCAGGCGTCTTTGGGACGTGTATCTTGTTCCGGGTACAATCATTGGTGCCGATTACATTCCAGATGGATGGGTAACACCTGAACCGTTCAAAAACGCTGCCTGGAACAAGTATTTAAAAAAGAAATCAAAAGAAATATAAATTTGCTACAAGAATTTATATTATAGTTGTAATTAGTAATTATTTGTAGGAAAACTTATTGAGCTCGACCGTTGGTTCCTATTCAAGATTTTCTTCAGTTGAAATATTTTGAGTGGTTTCTCTAGACCTCGACAACAATTTTCCAGTTTGGACCTTAGGGAAAGCTAAACTATTCGTTTTTGTCTTTACTTGCTTTGTTCCATGGAATCATTTGTAAAAAAGCTCCTACGGCCCAGATTCCACTTTTACTTTATCCCTATGACAACAGCTTGCCGCATACTGTGGAGGAGCTTTGTATTCGTTTTGTTTGAATACGAGGCTGATTCGAAATTTCTTTTGATATTTTTGTGATCGAAAAAGAACGGGAAACAGTTTAAATGAAACGATCACAGCGATTGCAAGTGTGATAGTCATGATCAAGAAGCATTCTCATACCGTTGTCATTTAACTACATCAATGGATTAATCTTATTGGTAAAATCTTCGTTATTCATTTAGTTTTTTGATACAATTTTGCCCCTCCCCCAAAAGAAACAGTGCCAAGTTTCTCTTACGTGTCAGTGCTTGCTTGAGACAAGATCTGGTGCGTTCCCATCACAAAATTCGGCATGTATTTCTTCAAAATGTTAAGATAAGCACTGTCGTTCTAGCTCGGCAAAATATCTGTTTTGAAATAGTATTTTACCTAAAAAATTTTCTGTGACTGTGGATTTTGGAAAGAATAAGTCCTGTGCAGCCACAACGCTCTCAAACGTGTCGCAAAACGATCGCAAGGCGGTAGTGTGACAAATAAACATTGATCTGTTCTTTTCCCAGTGAGAAATAACAAAAGAATTTAATAACCAGATACTAATAGAATTCCATAGCCATTTATCCGATCCGACTGCCTTGCATTCAACAATAGGTAAACGATAAATGTAAAAGACTTCCGCAAGGAACGGCTCAGATAACCGGGGTTGCATCTGGGGAGCCCCTGGGGAGAAAAAACCAATCAATCAAATTTAAGATTTTCAGATATAATAAGAGTAGAATGATGAAATATAATTGCTATGAAAATAAACAGTCTGTTAGCTATTGTTAGCCTAGTGGATAAATGAGACATCAAATAGATGAATCACAGAAGTTTTAGGTTGCAGAGGGTGTTGATACATTGATACGTTCACCCCTTATCTTGTCTCTATGACCTTTTTACAAAGTTTTAAAGGAGAGATTTGTTAATTTTTAAGGCTCTTTTTCCAACAGTTATTTGAAAATGACATCAGCTAAAAGAAATCTGCCATCTGACAGAGTGTTTAAATATTTGGTTTCAAGAGAAACAGACCCAAGTATAACATTTGAGGAGTCATCAAAGGAGGCATACAGTGCAAGACATTTACCAACAGTTTTGCAAGAACGGGAAACTAAAGTTGGCGAACTTGATAAGATCTTTTCATCTGTTTGGCTGGATCATAACAATGTAATATGTGGGACGAAATGCAATTCTGTAAGTAAGAAGTTGATTCCATCTTAAAATTATAACTAAAAATTGGCAGATAATAAGTTAATCTTAATTTAACAATATTCAGAGTTCAAGATCTTTTTCTCGGTTTATTAGATGGAAAAAGTAGACTTTTAACTAGTAGAATGTGATATTAATATGCGTTGCTATGTTTCTGAATGCTTCTGATAAAAATGCTTCTGAAGAATGAGCCATCAGCACATTAATTTTCATTTGTTTTCTTATATTCCTGCTGCCTTGAATTGCTTCTTATCTTTGTAGCTAACTTTGCTTTTTTCACTATTATCCTTAGCTAATTGTCATAAACACAATTTTGGACAAACTATGGACCATTCCAGTATTGCGTGGTTCTAAAAATACCCCTCGACCAATCAGCAGTTGTGGCATTCACAGCATTGCAATGAATCAAACAGGAACTATTTTAGCTACTGGTGGAGAAAATCCAAACAACATTGCAGCATACAGATTACCATCAATGGAACCAATTTGTGTCGGAGAGGTATGGCCTTTTTAATCAAATCAACATCTGTATTGATTGTAAATAAAATCATCTGTTGGCTTTTTTTCCTTATCTTTTATTATCTTACAGAACCTTACAGAATTTTTATGTGGTTTTTTTGCAGCACCATTCTGACTGGTTATTTTCACTTGCATGGATTTCTCCAACAATTCTTGCTTCTGGTAGGTTTTCTACTCTTTTTTTGACATTTTACTGTCTTTTCCCTAAAATTTATGTGCTTAGCTTGCTGATCATTCTCTGCAAATGTGAGCATGTTACTGTCTTTTGAATTTAGTAAAAGCTCAATTGTTAACACTGTATAAAACGTTGCTCAGTTCCAAATTGCATAGAACACTTTGATGATTTCAATGGTTTTATTTCTTGTAAAGGATCACGGGATGGAACAATAGCTGTCTGGTCTGTTCACGATGACCTTAGCAGGTGCGGCAGCCCTCCATTGAAGTATTCAAACATTTCTCCAACTGCTGTGATGAAAGACATTGAAATGGTGGATAAAATAAGAGACATTATATACAATGACAATTCAAGGGTAAGTGGGGTTGTTTGCCATGTTGTTTAGGAACTTGTTTGTCTTGGATCTAGCCCTCAAGTTGAATGTTAGTAGAGACATTCATTAAGGATCAAGTGATGGAGCCTGAGCACAAGAGTGTCAGAATCTTTGAATTTTTTAAGATTATGTTTGATAGTCACAATCGAATTCTGCTATGGTTTCGAAAAGTACGTTATGATTTATACTCGTTGAAATATCTGAAGCTTGTTTTTTGAAGGAGATAGCTGCAATTTCGTCGAATGGTCTTCTTCATTTCTTAGATTTTGAATCTTCAAAGAAGGTTTGTTAATTTGTTTTTCTGTTTCATTTTTATTAATTTTTGATGTTCTTTGTTAACCCGTGAGCACGTTTGTACCTGTGGCGTTAACAAGAAAATTCTTATTACAATAGGTTTCTTATGGTGTTGTGTTGAGGTATAAATGAACATGTTTGTGTTCGTGAGGAGAACAATAATCAATTCCATCTTGTCGGCAGTGTTGGATCTAAGAACACAAGAACACTTCAGTGCAAATCTTCAGCTGTTGATACCTTATCTCCTTGCAACGCCCCAGGACAACAGTTAAAACCTGAAATTCTCTTCTCGGCATTCAAAATTTGTGTTATTTTGTTTCAAATCCTTATATATTTCAACTATAATTAGTAATAATTAGTTTCAGTTGAAACATGCGGTGATGTCATTTTACGCCGAATTCCCTTTTTCGTTTTGTTCTCATCTCTGCAAACCATAAAGCGATCACATGAAAATTACCTCGTCCTGGTATTGCAAAGCAATCTGCAAAGCAAAAAGGGTCTCTCTTTGAACCCGTTTGCTATGTTGTCACGTGTGAACAAGCTGGTGAAAGATGTTCTTCTACCATGGCTTAATGCCGTTAAAATTCGTGTTTATGAATGAAATTTTAATCTTCTATCAGAGTGCAACAATTCCGCTACCGCATTGCCAAGAAAATGTCTGTTTGGCCCAAGAAAAGAGCAATAGTTTGTACGCTGTCGGTTCGTTGTCACATGTGTCCCTGATTGATCCAAAGACGTGTTCCCTGGCAGGAAGTGTTTGTTCAAAAGATCAAGGAGCGGGTAATTATGGTCCATCTTAGTTTCAACCTTGCATGAAGATGCCATGAATAGGCATGTTTGAGCAGGATGCTTCAGAGTCTGAAAACGCTCGATGCTGGCCAAAAAGGAAATACATAACAGGAGCTTCGGGTTAAAAACCTTGAGAGTGAGGGAAAAAGATACCTGATATTTTAAAGCTTTAAGGAGTGGTGGACAAAAAAGTGCGTTACAGCATGCTAAAATATTCCTCTGCATTTAAGTGCATTTTCTAAAGTTTTGCATTTCGAATAAGTTATCTAAAGTAGCTTTTAGCATTAGCTTGCCAATAATGTTTTTCATTACAATTTTTGTTGTTGTTTTCAGTTATAATTCAAGGGTTTTATTGTTATTTTTATTGTTATGCTGTGATTAGTATCGAAATAAAAGTGGTTTATAGTCTATGCAGTCCTGGAAATTGTGTTAATTTTTGGTATTTGTCATGACATTATTTTGTTCCGAGACATAATCCCTGTTATTCCGAAGACCAAATGGTCCCCTTCAAGCACAATCGGGACGCAAAAAGTCATCAAGTAATTTTCTTGTTGTTTCAGGTGTTCGATCTGTCAGTTTCAGAGACTATGTGTTGACCATAGGAACTGGTTTAGGGTCAATCCTTTTCTACGATCTACGTGCACGGAAGTTTTTAGAAAGACCAGATGGATCGCAATGTGTTTATAAAGCTGGGAAAGGCTGGCTGGTAGGTACATAAGATTTCGAAAAGTTCGATCTATTTCTTACTCTGAAGAAAGATACATTTAGTTAGTTTTACTGTGAAAGCGCGCTGTAAAACTGGGTGGAATAGTTTGTAACCTACAGAAAAGTCATATTTCTGTTTCTCACTGTTTTGCGCTGTTCCTAGAATTAGATTTAAGGTCATTTCTAGCTTGCGTCACAGGCAAGGAGCGTTTCAAAACACCGTCTGTAAGAATTTGACAATGTTCTTGTTTTAAAGACTTCCCCAAATACAAGAATCCCAGTACTGAATTTGATTGGTCCGTTTGATAAATATAGCGTTTGCTACTTTGTGATTAGTTAATGGTTTTTGCAATGCAAGTTGTATACAAATCATATAACAGACCCTCATCGTTTTGGTATTTTAGCCTGGCCAGACCTCATATTCGTCTTTTCTCTTATCCTTTTTAGCGTGACGACTCAATTTTCCGCCATTTCTTTTGGGACTTTCAAGATTACCCCAATGCTGTATACACGCACTGTTATGACCCAACAGAAACAAGGCTGTTTGCTGCTGGTGGACCGCTAGCACTGGGGCTGTACGGGAATTACGCGGCACTCTGGGAATAACCGAGGCATTATTCAAGATCGGCAATAAGAACAGAGGTGCAAGAATGGACAAGTTGGAACGTTAAACAGAACGAGTGGCTCTCAAATAAGGACACGAAGCTGATGAAGCTAGGTATTTAGAACATTGAGTTGATTTGGTTTTGCTATGTCAGTTTAGAATAAGAGACAGAGTTGATATTAAAATAAGAATAATGAAAAGTGAAATGAAATGACACAGTAGAATCAGCTATAGCTAGAGTTTAAATTAGTTAGTTAATCAACTTTGCTTCAAAATATACCCGTAGCTGATAGTCGTATCTGACAGTCGTATCTGATTGTCCCAGCTGATTGTCATATTTGATAGTCACAGCTAATTAGCCTGCTAGTCTGCCATAAGCAACGCACCGACAACATTCGTTTTTGTTACGAATGCAAGAATAAACCAAAGATAGAGTAATTTAATAAACGATCAAACGAGTTGATTCATTCATTGCATGAACGGGTTAACGAGTGAAAAAACGGGGGTACGATTGAGTCAACAAATGTAGGAATAAAGAATGAAGGAACGAACAAATGACTAAACGAGAGATAGCAAGTGAATGAGTGAGTGACTGCGTGTGTAAAAGAGCAGCTATTGTCCAGTTAGCTAATTAGGTAATTAATTGGTGAATAAAGAGGGACAGTGGTTAGATCAAATTAAGTACATAATAGTTTGATGATATATGCCTCAATAGATATGCTGCTTAAAGGAAAATCATTTGATGGGTTTTGTATAAGAAAATTTTCAATAATTAAAACATAAACTCTTGGTCATTGCCATGATTGTAATCAGCATGTAAATAAATTTGTAAATAATTGCATTATTACATTGTTTTACATATATTTATATATTGACCATAGTTATTTGGTTTCAGAAAAATTAGATGTTTCATATTTTAAAAGGAAGTTTTCTAGTGAAGTTCTGCATATTTCACAAAACACAGACTGTAGAAAAGCAGTTAAAGTTGAAGATTTGAGAGAAAAATCAAATATTTTGCAATGAAATAATCTATTTTTTGCAATGAAAAAGGAATCTTTACAAAATTTACAATTTTTAGGAAAAGCTCTAACATGAATAAATATAAGTTGGGTGAAAGTTTGCTTAAAATTGTCATTCAAGATTTCAGCTAGCCATTGTTAAGTTAATCAGCTTTGTAAACATCATTCTCTGCAATTCATTATTTAATTTGGTTACTCAGGACCACCACGCTACAAAGTAAATAAGAGAGTTGGTGTTTCAATAAACTAAGCATATTGATGATTATGATGATGATGATTATTGTTATTATCATTGTTATTTTTTTCATCATTATGATTATAATGATGATGATGATGGTGATGATTAAAATGATGATGATGATGATGATGATGATGATGATGATGATGATGATGATGATGATGATGATGATGATGATGATGATGATGATGATGATGATGATGATGATGATGATGATGATGATGATGATGTTGATGTTGTTGATGATGCTGCTGATGATGATGTTGATGGTAAGGATGATGATGATGATGGTAAGGATGATTATCATGATGATGCTGATGAGGATGAGGATGATGATGATGATGATGATGATGATGATGATGATGATGATGATGATGATGATGATGTTGATGATGATGTTGATGATAATGATGATGATGATGATGATGATGATAATGATGATCTCACCTCTATGTAAGCTATTTCTTCTTCAGAGATTTCTTGCCTTCTAAATCTTGCAGGAAGTTCACTAACAGTTTGAAGGACAATCCCATGCTCTTTCTCCATAATTTTTGGTTCAGTTTGCTTTGGTACTACCATTGCTTTAAGTGTTTCCAGCAGTGGAACTAAAAGTAAAACAAGTCCTATATTAAAATAATGCAGTTAGTTAAAAATGGCCTTGCTCCTAGCTTGGAAAGGTCATTTTAGTTTTTGTTACAGATTTTTGAATTAAGAAATCATCATTGTCAACTTTAAAGATTTCAGTTTGTGAGAATTTGGTCAGTCTGGGTTTAGTTGTAATTTTCTTTTTTCTAATTGGAAGTAAGTGAAATTGAACATAGAATACAGGAAGGGAGGTGGTAGCAAAGGAGATGAAAAGCTTTGATCAACTCTGGCCCTGGCATCCATTACCTTTCTTGTAAGGGGCTCGCTGGATCAACAGCTTGAGGCTCACTGCTCTTGTGAGCATCTAATCTGATCTAAATGTTAAAGTACAGTCCCCATAATAGGTATTTTGGACTGACTATTATTAGGTTAGTCTTAATAATAACAATAATAACAGGTAACGATTAAATTAGAAAATAATAGGTACTGAACTGGTCAGCAGTACCAGAATGGAACGCGTTTATACACTGATAAACTTGGTTAATCATGCAATAGCACCCCCTAACCTTAATTCTGAACAATGTCACAAGATTCCGCACAATAATAAATCATTTTTAATTATGATACATAAAGCTGAGATCAGATACAGAATGTTTAGAACTTTTTAACGTGTATATTGAGGGATGAAAATATTGCCCACTTTCGTGGCACCCCAGGCAAATGTGATAAGATCTCTAGCAAGTTAGACTGTTGTTAGAAAAATTGAAAATAAATAAAGCAAAAATATTAAAAGCATTCTAAGCAAAAATGTTTTCTGCCCTAATATTTTTGACAGTGACCACGCCAAAGGCATAATAGGTACCTAAATCGTTCCTGGGAGTTAAATTTATTAATTTATTACACCCTATGTTTATAAAAAGCCATCGTATACATCAAAGAATAACTAGACAAACTGCAACTAACATCGTTCCCCAAGAGGCACTCTATCAGGAAATTTAATCAGAGGAACATGAGATCTTGAAACGGCTGTTTGCAAAGTCCTTCTTAGCTGTATCTGTAAAGTCGCCATTTTGAAACATTTGCACTTTGCTACCAGCCTCTTTTGTTGTTTTCATGCCTCGTTACTATTATCAGGATAGTTTTCAAAATGGCGGAAAAGAAATCGGAGTATACAATAATACCAGCAACAAGAAGACCTGACGGAACATGGAGAAAAGAAATTAAAGTTAAAGCCGGGTATGTTCCACCCGATGAAGTCGAAAGATACCAAAGTAGGGGACGTCAGGCCACTGCAAATAGCTCTGGGTTGCCACCAGGAACGTCTGCTGAAGGAGACAGCACTTCTGCGAAGAAATCGAAAAACCAAAAGAAAAACGAGAGAAAAAAGTTGAAAAAGCAAGAAACGAAAGAGCAAGAGGCTGAAATTAAAAAGCAAGCAGATTCTCTAGCTTCAGAAATGGGAAACTTGGGAGTTAAGGAAGAAAAAACTGATGATACAGAGACTGCCATTGCATCAAAAGAAGCAATTGCTAAGAAATTAAAAAATTTGAAAAAGAAATTAAGACAAATTGAAGATCTTGAAAAAAAGGTCGCGAACAAGGAAATAAAAGAACTCTCAAAAGAACAAAGTGATAAAGTTTCGCGTAAAAAGGAGGTTTTAGATGAAATCGAAGATTTAGAACTAGATTTAAAACTTTGTGATGATTAAAACCGTCTTAATTTGTATGGGCAGTATTTAAATGCAATAATAAATATTTGCAATTTTGGAAATTGAGGACAATTTAAGTAAAAAAAAGCCTGCTACCACAGAACTTTTAAAATTAGTCCAGCAAGTATTTCCATACACTCCTTAGATTTTGTTGAAAGCTTAGTATATCTTGCTGTGGGTCCTTAATTGCAGAAATAATCTGCCTGCCAAATTGCTTTTGCAATTTTCCAGTAAGCTACAAAAACTTCTTTAAGCCAATTCAAAAAATATTGACTATTATTTCATCATGGTTTGGAAACAAAGGAAAAATCGTTTTTGGATGTCATACATATTCATAACTTGAATGTTGGGGACATTTTCAAAGCATTGGTTTACCATGGCTCTGTCCTTGTTTAAAAGCTTTTGCTGATTGAACTCAAACAGTAGAAAGTTTAAACAGCATGAGAGCAAATAAACATAAATTTCATGAATTTATTGCATATTCCTTATTAATTTTGGCTAGGAATATGATGTCAAATGTTACAAATACAGTAAAAAACAACCTAGGGATAAAATTACATTTTACAGTTGATATGATTGTTGATTAAATCCACTGACAAAAGTTAATGAGCGTTGATCTTTTAACTTTGGAAGATGATCAGGTCTTTTCCTTCTTGTGCCAGTTAAATTCCTTTCAACCTGTTTTTGAAATGGAAATAAATGAAATTAACACAGTACCAATGCAGTAAAAGATCAAAATACTGATGAATAGATAGGCACATAATTATGCAAATAATTAAATTAAAGATTGCTCAAGCTGCCTGGTTTTATAAATCAAAATTGTTTCTTTTCCAAGATAAATGGTGAAATATCTTTTGAGTTTTGCAGTTAAAAATCAACAGTTGCTTCACCAAGAATTGTACAGTTGATAAGAATACTTACAAGATAACGATCAGGCTGTTGCCCAAGGATAACTGGTTGTTTGTCTGCAAACATCCTATTGAAATTGTCTTCCCTATTTTCTAATTCCATTCTATACATTTGGACTTCTTTTCTCAATCTTTCTAGCTCTTCATCCCTCTACCAATAGAAATCAATTCATGAGAAATTAATCAATGTAGAACTACTATTTTATATAAGCTTATTAATCTAGTTTGGATGAATTTCCTGGTTCCTTTATGAAAGACTGGTACATGGTCACATGTCCAACTTGTTCTGGATTTATTTGCTTGCCTATGTAGCTTCTTGCATGTGCTAAGTTACAGAAATCTTATCAAAAGATTTGTTCATTGCAAAGTAAAATCTTTTACAACACAAATTTTCCATGCTACAAAATTTAAAAATTACATGAAAAAGCAGAAAAACATCAAATTAGAAAAAAGAAAATAATATTCTTTTTCAGCATGCTAAGTTTCTGTATTTCAATCCAAATCATTAATTTACTCACAGAATCAAAAAGTCTTTGCTTTGGGCCACCTTGAGAAATTGCATCCCTGAATGCTAACAAATTCTTTTTAGTAATATGATTGTTTTTTATAGCATTTTTAAGTTGATCCCGTAATATTTTTGCATCTCTTTGCAGCTGTTTTTTCTCAGCTTCAGATTTTTTCAAATTCTCTTCAACTCTTTTCTTCTCCTTGTCAACTTCTGCTAACTTTTTTTGGTCATCTACTTGTTTGCTGGACAAAATATTCAACGTTTGCTTCAGCTCATCTATTTCTTGAGACAAAGATGAAGTATAACCATCAATTTTTTTTTGCAAACCCATCTTTTCAGTATAGCTTTTCGTTATCTCATTCTCATGTTTTCGTTTCAGTTCTGCTATTTCATCTTCCAACCTTTTTATCATTGCCTCCATTTCCTCCGTGCGTTTTTCCGGAAGCTGTGAAGGAACGTTAAGTTGTGTTGCAGACTTTGATATTCTTTCTTGATCACCAGGTGCCCTAAGCAACGGTTTATCCGGGGGCTTCGCCTCTTGCGGCTTTATTTTCATGCCTTCCACGTCCTCTTCGTAACTTTGTATTTTCTGTTTTAAGACATCAATCTCTAAATTTGCAACGCTCAAAAGTTCTTCTTTCGTCTTAACTTGTTGTTTCGTATTTTCGTTTGCCTGTTCAAGCTGGGAAATTTTTTCTTTCAAATCGTTCATATCCCCAAGCTGGTACTCGACTTTTGCACGATAGGCCTCTTGCTCATCGAGTTGCTTTTCCAACCATTCTATCTTTTGTTGATGTTGTTCTTTAATTTTATTCATTTCTTGCTCTGCTACCATTTTGAAATATTCATACTCGACTTCTTTCTCGTGGTTTCTCTTGAACAGCATGTGTACAACCACAGTCAACTCTGCAACCTTCTTCGATATCTTAGCGTGAAAATCGAAAGGGTGGTGTGCCTTTGTCGATGAAGCCATTTTCAAAATTAGCTGACACTATCCCACAACCTAATCACTAGGTCAATCTAGCAGAGACTTTTCTCTCGTTTGAATGACCTTTCTTACCGCATTAGATCAAGATATACGGGTCTCAATATAAATATTTCAGCGGTTTGCTCATTTTTGTCGCTCTCGCATATCATTGTCTAGGATACAAGAAGTAAACACAACTCTTTTCATTCAGCCTCGTGTCGGTGACAAAGGGCGATATGATATAAAGGATATTACTTCTGTAAATTCTTCCTGGACCCCCTTTCCCCCCTGAATACGATTGCAGCAGTCTCGCCCCCTTCCTAGCATGGAGAACTGCATACATATTCATGCCGTTAGCTGTGAATCTCTCACTGTCTCCTGAAAGCCATATCCTTAAAGCTAATTAATTTAATTCGCTGCGGTAGAAATGCGGCGTATGAACTGGGGCTGACTGAGTGCTGTAAAAAATGAAGTACATTTTGCCCAAAAATAAGGCAGCAATATGAGAGACATGGACACAAATCTATATCTATACTACGTACAGAATTTTAAACTACTAACTACTATCTTAGTTGAACAATTCATATTGCTACGACTACGCATGTATTTCTTGCTAAATCCTATCCTTCTCTGATACTGTAGCTAATTTGGTTATTGTTCCTTTATCATGAACCCCCAGTCAGGATTTTAGCCCCACCTCGCTGAAGCTTAGCCCTCCACGTAGATTATCTAGATGTAAATTTTGAGCCTCTTGAATAGAATCCTAGTAATCTTACCAATAACAGGAATTCAGCGATATATCGTCGAGAAATAAAAAGTAAGGTTTAAGGAAAACATTGCAAATTACTTTTTTTAGTTAGAAACATTTAGCGTTGGACTTCCATAAGCTTTTGCGGGGCTGATTTTTCAGGAGACACTTTGTTGTAAAAGTTATGTCTTTATAGATAGACCAGTCCCAACAAGATTAAAAAGACCTAAGTTTACAATACACTTTATTTTATAAGAAACTTGGATCAGCTCTTAGTAATGATAGTTTCTTAATTTGCCATCAGAATTTTGACGTTTTTGTACTTGAAGTTTCCTAGTTGGTTTCTTGTTTTCAGGAGCAAAAATTGTTTTGTTCTGAAGTTGAGTATTTTAGGGTCAATAAATGCGCAAATTGTTACAAAAAAACCCATTTACAGTAATACCATGTCTACACTATTAATATCACTAAGTGTTACGTCAGTCGATTTAAAGGAACCAAAGTCAATGGAACCAAAGATTTTGAAAAGTTTGAAAAATTTTCAAGTTTCTTAGGTTTTCTTAAACGTAGTACAAGGGTTTCTTAAATTTTTGACCAACGTATTACTAGTTTCTTATAAACCAGTTTTATACAAGAAAAATCATGTATGCTTTCAAGTCGTCTTAAGTTTAACCAATGTGCTGTGGGTTGGCAAGGGAGTTAGAAATTTCCCCCTCTAAAGAGGTCCTGTGTTCTGTAATGCATGTTGTCATGCCTTGTTTCCCCTAACAGTCCATTGACTGGAAGTATCATCACAGAGTTCATTATTCATTAAAATTGTGATTTTGCAGCATTAAAAATTTGCCTGTCGCTCATCTCCGTTGAAATCTGAGTACTTCTGCAGCGTAACGCGGGTCTTTTTGCCATTTTCATCGCTAAAGTTCACCGCACAATCATTCGTCGTAATAATTGTCTCCATCTCGAGCGACTGAAGGGTCTGGGACCTAGCCTTTCTTGTCTTCTGGTGCTCCATCGTAGTCTTGGCTTTGCGTATAACAGTTCTGCTATGCTCCTCCATCGCGTACGACAAAGAACAAAGCAGACACGACACCATGCTGAATCCGATAAAGAATCCGAGAATTAGCGTCAAAACATCGTATTCGCTAAACGAGTTGTTATATGTCGGTATGTAATCGCCGAAACCGATCGTTGTGAAGGTGATGAACGAGAAATATATACATTCGAAATAGGACCATTCTTTTCGCTTTAGTTTCGCCATCCCTGCGAGAAGTAGAATGGCGAGAACAGTGAGAACAAAGTTGAGAATACTGGCTTTGAAATGGACCGAGCGAACTCGCTGGTTTCCCCAAATATATCTGCATGTTTTCTTGATAAGGAGGACCTCCATCACCATAATCCTTTCTGCTATTGATTTCAATGCGAGGCAGGCAATTGGTATACCAAGAAATGCGTAAGCAATGCAAAATACTCTGCCCGCTGTTGTCTTGGGTACTATGTTCCCGTAGCCTGCAAAAAATGATTTGGGTGAGAAGACCGCGAACTCACAAAGAAAACAGCATGAAATTATTACACTAGAAGAGTCCCTTTGAGTGAGGTTTAGGTAAAATAGTGTCAATCTAGCATGGATTAGTATTTAGTTAGAGTTAGGGTTTGGAACAGAGCCAATGCCCAAGAAATCCCCATGTTTTTATTCATCATTGCAATTTCGTTTGTTTTAAAACGTAAAATGTCATTCAATGTTCGAAAACATTGTTGCTCGAATAACTTTATCTAACTCAAAAGTTAGCAAGCGGTTCATTTAAGGCGGAATCTTTAGAGCATGGGCACATCCTTCCCTCCAAAATTTACATTTAGCTAAGGCAAACTGACAATGAGACTGTCCCAATCTGAGGTTAGACTCTTGCTGGACCTGCTTCCTATAAATGCGGTCAAGTGACTGGGGGGGGGGGAGTACTTGTAATTTGCTTACAAGATGTGCACTCTTTCCCGGGTATCAATTTTGCCTCTTCTTTCTAACGCGGGGTATCGAAAGAGCGCACGTTTTCTAAAGCCGCTTTCCAAAAGATACTTTTGCAAGGGTGGGGATGCTTTTTATTTTTTGGAGTATACTTTTCGCTGCTGTTTTCAAAAGCTGAGTGCAATTGTTAGGAGAAAATTCTAGAGCCGGGTTAAAAAATCTTTTCTGGGAGTGCACACCCCGTACAATCTAAGGTCACGCCCCCCGGCCTCTGACCTCAACTTACCCACTGTAAGGACTGTTGTTCCTGCAAAAAATATGGCGTTGCTTAAATTCCAGTCATTGTTCATCGAATGCTTGCCATCTTGGATTATCGTCATCTCTAAATCGTTCATATCTTTCTCACTGATGTTGTATCGATCTCTAAACGATTTCAACATCTGTCTGTACTTCTTATTTGCCGCCACGTGATACGATTTTTCAAACAGCTGAAACAGCGCACCGCCTATCGATAAATACACAACTAGAACCAAAACCCTCAAAATTATCTTTTTATAACTAGGCTTGTTCACTTCTTGCATATTGCCAACGTTTTGCTAGATTCAAAAATTTATACTATGCATCGGATACAGCGAAAAAGTTATCGATGTAAACAAAGCAACGGGAAAACAGTCTTGTTTAAGATCTATTAAGTAATTCTCAATTGGCTTTGCATTGAATAAATTCAATTCCCATCGGTAATATTCTTAGACTTTTATTCTCAAAGGAACACATTAGATTCCCAAAGCAGCTTTTGGTTCAACAAGTTCATCTCACACTATACTTTCACAATTCAACCATCTTCGCCTGCCATATCATGGGGCGAAGCGTGTTTTTTCTAAAGTTCAAACTTTAATTTTCATAAATGAAGTTCCATCTCCATTTTCAGCGATCTCGTAAAATCCATTTAAAATCAGCAGTTTATGAGGCGTCGATGTAAAGAATCTTTCTTTCCCAATATCTTCAAAAAGTCATTTGTCATCGAGGTCCAACTTAAAGGCTGTAAAAGTTTGCTTCATTCACACTACTCCATATTTTGGGTTGCTCTCCGTTTATTTACCAGAGTTGTTTAACTGTATACTTACTCATTTTTAGTACTCATGTTGGGACTTAATCTCTTGATACTACAATTCTATAGCAATACGCAAAAAGCAATTTCACTTTTGTTTGATCTTCTTCTTTAATGCCTCTTTCTATTGAAATTTGTAATACATGTAACGCCTTATATCTATAAGCTCACAAACACCATGATGCTTCATGTCTAAGATGCTGATAAATGCTTATTTATTGTAAAACTTCCAATCTTGATGTTCATTTCTTCCAAAATATGGTCTCAACTAATGCCATGGACTCCCAGATGCCGTGCCTTGGTACTGCCACCCAAAAACGTTCCTTTTGAAGCAGAAAGAGATCTGTAGAAGCTTTTATGCTGTTTTCACCTGCAAAAATTATGTTCGGTCTCATCAGATAGCAACTATTAGATTTAAAGATAATTGAATAGTTAATTTAAATAGCTATTGTCCAAGGATAATAACGAGTCTTGTCATTTAGACAACACGAGACATACAAGTATATAAAACTGCTATAGTTTATTTTTACCACGTGTTCGTATCCCAGATTTAAAAGATATCGTCTTTGTCTTATATCTTATTATTGTGTTCAAATCTTTTGAATTAAGAGTAGAAAGAGATCTAGGAAAACTATCAGCAATTTTTACTGTTTTAATAGGCTTCATTTTAACGATTGCAGCTGTAATAACATCATGTTTTGGTGATAGAATAGAATATTATTACTTGAGTTGGGATGACTCTAATTAAAATACGTAAGCTGTGTTTATTGAACAAGGGAAAGTTAAGATGGGAGGAATAGCCACACCATCAAAGACGTAGGAACTGGGGTGAGAGGAGCCATGCCCCCCTCCAACTTTTTGGCAATCATTGTGAAAGTTCCCAAGTATTTATCAACGTCCAGCAATCATTTCATCTGATCTACGAAGATCGCGGATTATTCTAGTATTCTCGTATCATAGAAAAGGAAGAAAAAACCAAATTCTAATATTCTAATCCTTGGGTTGTGTGTCTCGAATTTTCTGTTTATAACTAGGCCTATTCACATGGAATTTTTTTGCTTAACTGAAAGATGCTTTTGGCCTAATGGTGCTCTGATATTGGCTTGTTTGGGGTTTTTGTTTTCTTGTTTTTTAATCTAAAATGATCATATATGCATCTTATAAGAATCCAATGATAGAATTAAAAGCATATGGGTTATGATTTGGAGGAAAGGCCACATCTTTGCATTGCTTTGTAAAGCAATAAGATTAATTTTTCCTGTTCGTTGATCTGTTTATGTACAAAAAATTCGTTAAAGTCCAAGCTTGACAAATCCGTCTGCAAAAATTTTGCATCAGGAATGAAATGACGAAGTTATCTATCGCAAGCATTTACATTCGTAGTTGTAGCAAATCTTACCGTTGACGTATTGTAGCTGCAACGTTTGTTTTTAGGCACATTCAAGTTTTCTTTTCTCAAAAATTAATCGCCCAATATTTTCTCCTTGATGCCAATAGGTTTTGCTTCCTTACAAATTGCCCATTAGTTTCCAGATGAATCCAACTATGGCGTTAGCCTTTTTGAACGTCTCGTTTTCCGTTGCCACGCAGAGCTGAAGAGAATCATTCTAACGCAAGCTTTTAATAATTAATGGATTTTTAAAAACGCTAGTAAAATTTACAAATAACTAGCCATTTTACACATAAGCGCATGAATTTTATTGGCTCTGTAAATTAGGTTGTACGCTTGCCTATAAGGCCGTGCGGTTTGATTGCAAATCTCATAAAGTTTTCTTTGCTGTTTTTGCATGATTTATATTTGTATTCAATGCCACCCGTTTGAAACAAAAGATGTCGTTCAAAATTGGTGACAAGAGTGGGAGTTTTTGTGTCAATAATTGACTTAATTATCTACAAGGAATTTTGAAAGAAATTGTCAATTTTATCTTGATTCAGTTTCTTGTAACAATGCCTGACCTCTAGAAGCAGAAGGATATATTCTATTGTTATGAATACTCTCTGTCATCAAATTTAAAACTATGGGTACATGATAAACACATGGCGTTAGTCTCATATATTGCAATTGAATTGAATGGAATTGCTGGACTAACAGTTTTACGCATCCTGTAAACGAAGTCAATAGCGAAACTGAGGCTGAGGATATAAGTCTAGCATTAAGCCACAGATTAGTGCTCTCAGCACACAATAGTGCGCAGTTACCAACAAAACGTTTAGCAGTGTGTGTACCTGAAAACGTCCCATCTAATGTTGGCGACTATATGCAGTACTGAGTAGAGTATTTCGCAAAATCTCGTTTCCAACCCACAGCGAATGCATAAACACGTGCTAATGGCGTCAAAACTAGGCCCAAATATCACTCTCAAGGTCTGGGGTTCGTGATCCAGACTTTCAACTCACCAAATCAAATTGGCCCATAAAAGTTTTATTCTTTGCAATTTCATTGCATTTCATTTGACTTCCTGCTTTTCGCATTGAATGCTATTAAGTAAGCAGTTGGATAAAATGGCATTGAATATTCATAGTTCCTTGTAAACATTTGCAATTTGTACAATTATAAGTAATCTAAAAAGATAGACAGCTGAAAAAATAGCTGTATTTTATAATGAAATACAGACCACCTGCGCATCCTTCAATTTTTAAATTTCCGGTAAATCTATCAATGGGTAAATTTTTAAAAGAGCCCGCTACCTCATGGTGTTTAGAAGAGGTCGCGCTTCTTGACGCAAATTGGCCTATTCGGTCGTAAACTATCGCAATGAATGTCTCTAACACAACTTGGCACTTACAACAACAACAACAACTATTCGAACCAGGACTGGATGTAGTGGTGAAATCAATTTACGTCATTTTGTCCCTTTTTGGAGTTGTTTGCAATTACATAGCGTGCTTGCTTTTCTGCAAGGACAAGACGATGCGAAAACCGTTCAACATGATCCTGTTCAACCTATCCCTTGCAGACATGATGGCTTGCCTTGCAATACAACCTTATGTTTGGATTGACTATGCTTTCATCGGGGCGCATGACAAAATATCTGACTTTCTTTGCGTGATATCGTATGGAATATTCCTCTTCGTCAGTTTCAGCACAGTAAATACACTTTCTCTCAGTGCAGTAACTATTCATCGTTACCTCAGCATTGTGCGAGGCTACCGCGGTTGGTTTCTTACATCGACGACATTCGCTAAAACGTTCTGCATTTTTACATGGCTTATCGGAGCTGCCATACATATTCCATCGGCAATGTCGCACAAATATAATATCAAAGAATCCGTCTGTCGCATAGAATGGTCAAACGGCTTCAATGCCCGCCTATTTTCATTGTTTGTAACGGCGTCATTTGGAGGTGTCCCACTGCTTTTGATGATCATTTGCTACGTGTCATTGATAGTCCACATCTGGAAAAGAAGTGCGACTGCATCCGGAACGAACATCGCCGCAGCCCGTGCAAGAAAAGGCGTCACTATTTTGTTAGGGCTATTGATAGTAACCTTTTTTCTTGGTTGGAGTCCGCTTGGCCTTGTTTGGATTCTGGGTAGGGCGTTAAATTATTTTGGCAGTGGTGTGGAGGGTGAATATGAGAGACAGCGGTGGCTGAGAATAAGTCTAGTTTTTGCTCTGCTTAATTCTGTTATTGATCCATTTATTTACGTTTATTCGTCTACCAAATACAGAAATGGCCTAAAAATGTTGTTTTGCTGGAAAGAAGGAAGGAGAAATGGAGTGGCACCACGGGAAGAAATTGCACTTCGCTCTCTGTAATTGTTCAGCTCAACTTATTCTGTCGAGCATAGTTATTATATCAGCCATTTTGATGGAGCCACCGTGTATCAAGAATATGAATTGGACCAAGTGGTTATCAAAGAAACAAACAAACACCTTCGAGATAACTTCAGTTTAACAACAGACGGACTTGACAAAGCTTCCTTCTGACTTAAAATTTTCTAATTGCTCACAGAAACAAAGAGGAACTGAACTTAATTCAAAACTAAAACTGAAGCTCATAGATAATCGGCTTGGCCTTTGGTACGATTTTCGTTAGCTTGAAAAATCAGCCAGTGCCGAGCGATCACTCTTGAAGCTTAAAATCATTAAAAATTACAGAAGGAATAGAATTGATCAGAAGCATCTGTAAATATTTTCATTGCTTTCAATTGAATATAAAACTGCTTTAAAAACATCCTATAATGAAGTGCTAGAAACTTTTGTTAGCATGTCAGAACGAGACATGAACTAAAATAACATTTTTAGATGAACATTTGTACCAGTATTTTTTTGATGCAGCGAGATATGATGTTACTGTATTCCTTTACTTTTTATTCACCTCATTAGACTATATTCATTCGCTGCTGGATTTTTTAACTGAAAATATACGAATTACACCAATTTTTATCAACTTACAAATAATTGCAATGCATTTCACCTGGAAAATAATTGAGGAATGAGTAAATGATTTATTGATGAATTCTTTAGTCTTTTTTGCATCATCAAACACTACCTACAACAGACATTGCAGTTCTAAACTATTACTATAAATACTAAAAATACTTAAAACTAACTGAAATGAACAAATATCAAAGCAAGTGTGTTTAGATGTTTTGCAATTCATTGTTATTATCTGCATCCCTCAATTTTCCAGTATTCCCGATGAAGGTATTTTTACAAATCATCGTAATTTTTACTCCCAAAGATTTGGAAAAGCCAAAGTTTTGAAAACTACACACCTGATCTTTGCTTTCTGATTTCTCCATCTTGACGGCTTTCCACCTCACCGACTACCGGCTTGTTATTAGCGGTATAAGATATTTTGGTTTAAAAATACCCAAAATTTCGGTCGGCATATTCTCGGTTTGTGCCCCCCTCAAATCCTCCGTAAAATCGCCACTGCTTGGATTGGATAATTTCTTTCAGGTTCCTAGCATAACGAAAGTTTTTGCTGCCAAAAACTAAAAAATCTTGATGTTATTAGATTCCTGTAAAAAGCAGCTTTATGCTAATCATGAAAGTTAATGATATCAACGAACTATATTTCATTTGCTTTAATTGAAACTCGAAATGCAATATTTGTTTATCAAATATTTTAGAATTTGTAGATATCTAAGAGTTTATTTCTTACAGAAATATCAGCTTGAAATCAGTTTATGTTCGGAAGGCTTTCGTTGTCTTTCTTGTCAATACTTAAATAACCAGTCGCTTGCCATTTTCTTCCGCTCATCTGCCAATTTGTTTCTGTTGCCTGCAAATTCGTTTTGTTTTTATTTTGTTTTGCCTCTCCTTCTGAACGAGCCGTGTTATTGTCTCTTTTTTCACACGTTTGTATCATGTTATTATCATCAATAAAAAACTTTCCATAGTTTGGAGTCATTTCTTCCACAGGCTTCACGTGAATAACTCTTGGCTTCACTTTACTGATAATTGTTGTTGCAAGGTGTCTTGGCTTCATATTCGAGTCTTCCATCTCTTTTCTTGGACTAATTTGTTTTTCTTCAAAATCGTTTGCTTGATTTTCGAATTTTTGCATGCAAACGTTTCCAAACATCAATGCCTCACTGAAACAATTGTTCATTATACAAATAATCTTAAAGTCTTATTTCACAGCACATAGGCATATGCAATCATGAAGCTTTAAGAATGATCGTTTCATTGAACGATTCGCATTTTATTGTCTCAAATCTAACGTAACATTAACTTGTATTAAGCGTCACACAGGCACTCTCTTTGCAAAATTCAATGTTGATTGATTGATTGATTGATTGATTGATTGACTGACTGATTGGTTAATCGAATGATCGATCATTTGATTGATTGATTGATTGATTGATTGATTGATTGATTGATTGATTGATTGATCGATTTGATTTGATCGGATTCAAATCAGAATTTTCTATAATAAGATAGGTAAATTCACACACAACAACATAGCAAGGTCATATTAAATTTTGAGTCTTAAGGAGGTGCCACCTATAAGTTGTCCTATAACCAACTTCACTTTTATGATATAAAAATTCAGCCTTTTAAAATCATTTTTATCTGTTGAAATCAAACTACCCCTTCATCAAATTGGGGGTGGAGGAATGGCATGTGAGTACCCCCAACGATTTTGGGGTTTCGAATTTTCAGAGAGGGGCGGTGGACTTGAAAGCCGAGCCTCGATCTGAATTTAATGCAAAATATTGTGTTATGGCGGACGGAGTGGCGACCGAAGAAGTCGAGAAGTAGAGTTGCAAATTTGCAGAATCGCGTTTCGTATGCATGGATCAACAGTCCGAAATTGAATCTTCATCTCTGAATAAACTCGAAAATTCAGACCAAGATGATGCAAAGCTGAAGGGAAAAGGTAAAAAGGCGCGAGTAGGAGGTAAAGGGGCGCCCAAAAAATCTGGGCCTAGCACGACCAAAGATGTGACAAATCGTAGTCCTAAGAGGAAGCTTGAAAAATCAAAGAAGAAAAGTCCGAGGAAAAAGCGAAAAAAGATCGATCTCGAAGAGGAAGATGAAGCTGAAGATGATGAGGATGAAAAGTATACTTTTTATTATGTATATTTATGATGAAGTTGGATAGCTCTGTTTTTTGTAAATAAAAAAAAGGTTTCCATTAATTCATTCTATTTTCTTCATTAAAATTAGAAAAAATTTTACAGGGAAGCAGAAGAAACTGATGAACCGAAAGATCTGGTCTTAGCTAGCATAGCGGATTCATTAGCTGAAAAAATTGAGGAAAATGCAAGAAAATCAAATTTGACAACTGCAAATGTTAAAAGTATATTACATGTAAGGAATCGTGTTTTTGAATTTAATAAATCTCCATTAAATAATATTTGCTACACTAACTCTAATGAGCATGCTTAGTCAAAGACGTTCTGCTTTTCCCATACTGCTTTGTGGTCCTGTGGTCTATTGGTCCTTAGTGGAATTGGTGCACACTGGCCACCAGGTATTTCACCAGTTTCTATTGTCCTACTGTTTTGTCCTATTGTTTTAAGGTCTGTGGCACAACATGGTCAGATTCTACTCTCAGTATTTGTTAAGGTTTAGGACTGGGATCTTGCTGGTACGATCCTCCCCCTTACCAATCACGAGAATAGCAACCCTAGGCAACATTTTAACACTTAATTGTGCCTCTCAGGGTACCTGGTTGAAGTTATGAGCACTGCCTGTGGCTGCACCTTGCTTTATGTGATTATGCATAGGGACTAAGGGAACATGTTAATTTGTTAGAGTAGCCTCTAGCTAATAGCAGACCATAAACCTCCTTCTTTCCTTCTACCTTTCTTGATTTTAGATAAACCTCCCCATGTAGCTACTTTGCATCTTTGCACTTCTCTCCAATTCAAGAAAAGAGCCAAATTAATCAAATACAAAATTAAATTACATTTATTTCAGCATTTGTTCACAGACAAGTTACTAGTTGAGTTTGCCCAAAGAGTTGCGTTAGATGCAACTGAAAATGACCTAAATGCTACAAATGATCTTGGAGTCGTGAGTTAATTTTTTATTTGATATAACTAGTAATTGAACAACTTTTCTTATTTCCTTGCTGATAAACCTTGTCTTACAGAGTTTAATGATTTGGAATTCTATTCAGGATGAAATTAAGGATGCTGAAAATATGCGAATTTTCCAATAAAATATTAAAAAATGTGAGAAGGACAATAAACAAATTTTACTTTTGAAGAGGGTATAACAAGATTTTAAATATTATTAGGCTTCTATTAAAATTCTAATCTTTAACTTTTATGATGTAAATTATTTCCTTTAGCGTTTAGTTACAGCAGGTCCACATCAGCTCCTTTAAGTTGCCAGACATTTTAACCTGCTTAAAATATAAAATATATGTCTTTTAATACTTTCTTGTTTATATTATATGATTATTTGTCCTAAGCATTATGCTACTTTTTGTTCCTGGACCATATTGACATAGAAGAAATAGACATACTATCTTAGAAGTATTATATAACATTTTTAGGATACAAGACTTACAAGATCAAAATGGAAGAAAAGTAAAAAGCCAGAGGAAAGCGAACACCCAAAGGTACATAACTAACTTCAGATATGACCATGATGCTATGATATTCATAAATCTTCCTTTGCAATCCAGGAATCTTGATTCTTCATCTCCCAAAGTTCATTTACTCAAATCCTATCTGCCAATGCGATATTTTCTTTAATTACAGCAAGTAATGGTCATTATGGGACACACATAATCATCACACAACAAAGTAAAGCCAAAATATTCCTCCTTTTGTAACCAGCTTGATAAATTTAAATAGTTTTAGTTTTGCAAGCTGTGGATTTTGTTTTCTGTAGTTCTTTGAAACTGAACTGGAAGAAGATTCAGAGGAAGATGAAGAATATGATCCTGAAAATGAAAGCTTGGTAAGTTGAAACTAGTTCAAAAGCATTTCTTTATTTCTGAAAAGCTTCATGGATTACTTTAAATTTTAAGATAATTATTGAATACCATAGATTCAATTTACAGAAAAGAGATTGCGAATTAGCTTCTTGTTTTGATTTCCCCTTAAGCTTTCAATAAACTTTAAAATATCTTTCAAAAGAGCTTGCTTTCGGGAACTGAGATGCCTACATTGATAATTCAACTAGTTTTCTGCTCTATCATTTCTGTTTCCTTGTTAAAGATGAGGACCCTTTTGAAAACAATCCATTGTAAAAAGCAATGTCTCCAGCCATGTAAAAAGTAAATTCTTTTTTATTCAAAACAATCAGATTACTGGCAATCGAGCAGATCTTTTGCTGAGCAAGCTAGAGAGCGTATTTGTTAGATGTCTGCGTCTATTACCAATTTAATTTCCAAATTTCTTATGGATTTTTTGACAGGTTCTCCCAAGTGATGACGACAGTATTCCCACTCCATACAGGTAGTTGGTCCTTTGCATTCAGGTTTATTTGCATTTGTTTGCATACTATTATTACATTAGAGAGTAAGATGGTGTGTACCAGGCTTGGGCTATGCTAGATTTACCATAGAGAGAAGGTTCAATAAAACATTATTGAATTAACTATCTGAAAGAGAACTATACTGATTTCATGACTGCTTCTTGTAATTTTGCAGACATCTGACCATGCTGCCAAATGGCTTGTGTGATGCACAACATAAGACAAATTATAGCCTGGGTCGGGTTTATATTATGTATAAATTGATATTTTGGTATAATATATTGAATAAGCACCATTTTATGGATGGATGAAAAATAGAAGTGTAAACTAGCACTGTTCAGTACTCATCTAGCGTCATTTGAAACTCTTGAGGAAAGCGTAAGCTGGAAAAGACTTTAATGTGCTGAAAAGTCATTATTTTGTTACTGCAATGTTGGGTTTGCATCTGACCTTGTCATTTTCTTTATATATCTTTATATTTGAATTTAAATAATTATATTTTAATTTTCAGTGGTCTTAGATCTCCATCTCTACCTAAAACACCTGATTCATGTTCATCACAAAGAAGAGACTTTGAATGTCTGAATGGTAAGCGTGACACCCATGTGTCTTAGATTATTTTAATCTGATACTATAGATGCCTTTAATAATAATGAAAAATGCCATCAATATTAAAACTGGTGATGATGATGATGATGATGGTGGAAGATGGCAATGATGGTGATGCGGATGATGATGATGATGATGAAGATGATGATGATGATGATGATGATGATGATGATGATGATGATGATGATGATGATGATGATGATGATGATGATGATGATGATGATGATGATGATGATGATGATGATGATGATGATGATGATGATTATGATTATGATTATGATGATTATGATTATGATTATGATTACAATGACGATGATGACGATGATGATGGTGATGATGTTGATGATGATGATGATGATGATGATGATGATGTTGATGATGATGATGATGATGATGATGAAGATGATGATGATGATGATGATGATGATGATGATGATGATGATGATGATGATGATGATGATGATGATGATGATGATGATGATGATGATGATGATGATGATGGAAGATGACAATGATGGTGATGCGGATGATGATGACAATGCCAATGACAATTACGTTTACAATGACAATGATGATGATGATGACAATGATGATGATTAATGATAAACATTTCTTGTTCCCTGCTAGATTCTGAGCTTGATCTCCAGCTTGAGGATGAAAGTATTTTTAAAGTTCCAGGAGAGCCTTTGTCTGCTAGCAAGAAAAAGGTAAATTCATTTGAATATAGCTTCTGCTCACGTTTATGGTGATTTGATTTGATTTGATTCTATAGACTTTGATTCTATTATCTCTATAGCCTTAGTTTTGTTGCCTATACAAAAAGTCTAGGAAAATCTATCTAACAGGGTGAAAAACTGCCTGACCATGCACCTCTATTATCTCATGTGATGTGTCCTACATGCAAGATTCTGCATGCAACATGTCCTACATGCAACAGGTGAAACATTAAAAGCTACATGACTAAAGAATTTTGTGCATTAAACGCTTTCCAGGGATTATTCAAATTTTCACTGATAAAATCATCAAAAAGTAAACCAATTAAAAATGAAATTTATATTGCAACTGTTTACACTATATATACATTCTAAAGTCTAGGGCTGTTTATGTTACAAATTAACTTGTTTAATACGCAAATCTTTTGTATAGTTGTAAACAAAGTCTAATAAATCATTTAATTATAATAATAATAGGTTTCTAAAGTTTCTAAGTATCATTCTAGTTGATGAGAATATGCTATGTTAGCACGAACATCAAACAAAGAGATTATTTTTATTCTAAGTCACGTGTAAGTGTCTTTTCTCTCCAGCGCTAGCTCCCTCATATTTTAGGCCTCATCTGATTCAAACGAAGAATTGATTGCATATCGAACACGTTCAAAAATATCAATGAAAGATCTCTCCCTTGAGGCATTAACAGGTATGTGCCAATGATTTCGATGCATTGCTTACAATTCACAGTTTGCTAGCCGTTTAATTATTAAAATACCTGTTACAAGCACTTCTTTAAATAATTTTTGCAGTAATTTATCTTAGAGATTTATGTTAGCTTAACGTATAAAAACCTATTGGATTTAATACCTGAAAGATACGTTTTTCAAGTAGATTTTAGCGACGAGAAGGCGGGTTATCTGTAGTAAAGGTGTACATGTTAATACATGATGGTTTAAAATTGCACCAAATGTATGATTCAGCATTCTGAAAAGCACTTTTTCGCCCCATACTCTTTAAAACATCTATTAACGCCTGCATCTGGTTATTATTTATATTCGCAGAAAGTTTTTCGATTATTTTTCGATGTTTTCATGCTCTGATAAGTGCCGGACAAAAATGCTATTTATTTTGCTAAATTATGTTACTGCTTTTTTTCAATTGAAAAGTGAAGCAATTTTATGCGGCATGAGAAATTAATTCAGTGAAATGATAGTTCTTGAGAAAATAAGTTAAATGGAAAAGCGCTTCATGCAGTTTCAAACTAACGTCTTTGCCACACTCATAAAGCGATGCTTGGGACTGCTTTTACTTACTTTGTAATTATAATGGTTCGCCATCATTTTATAGCTCCTTTCCTTTCTCGGTGTTATTTATTTATTGTGTGAACTTTAAGTATTATGATACTGTTAGTTGACGAACGATCCTCCCTCAACAAATATCAGTTTTTATGTTTTCATATGAACAAGATCCAAAACCTCTGCGCTCAGTGTGGATATTTTGTTACACGGAATGTCTGTATATGCCAATCTCTTTCTTGCACATTCAGTGAAATTTCACAGCTCTCAACTGATAGTTAGCCAGCTGTCGGCTGAACTTATCCAAATGCTATATTTGTTCCGCTACATTCGCACGTTTCTGATTCTAGGCCCGTTATTTTTACCAACTTTTGACAGCTTTGTATGGTAATTAGGCATTCGTACCATGGTTGCTCTGCCTGCAAATCAGCGATATATCATTCTGAGTCGATACAGCCGTTTGGTTATACCTTAGAATGCGTAGCATTCGCATGAAGCCTTTTCTGTAGTCAGAACTCGAATACACATAGATAAAGGGATCGAGTGCTGTGTTGAGTAAAGCAAATATCATAGCTATTCTCAACCAGCGCTGCCTTTCGTGTTCCCCCTTTGCGTCGTCTGAAAAGTAGTTGAACGACCGCCCAACCACCCAAACCACAGCGAAGGGAGTCCAGCAGATCACAAGTGTTGAGATTAACAACCCAAGCAAAACCGCTACGCCTTTTCTCGACCGGACCGCGGCGATGTTACGCTCAGGCGCTGCGACGCTCCTCTTCCATATATGGATAACCAATGACGCGTAACATATAATCATCAGCAAAATAGGCAAAAACATAAAGAATAATGTTGTTAGCAAGGAAAACAAACCTCCGCTGACACCTTTAGGCCATACCCGGTGACAGATTGATTTTTTGAGGTCGTATCTAAACGACATTCCACTCGGGATTGTCATGCCTAGTCCTGCTATCCACGTGAAGATGCAGAAACCATCTGTGAAATTCTTTGACGTAACGAAAAACCCTCGATAACTGCGCACGATGCTGAGATAACGCAAGATTGTCACCGCGCAAAGAGATAGAACCGCCGTCGCAACGCAATACATGAAGCAGAGTAAACCAACGGAAACGGAACAAAGCAGTCCACCCAATTCTCCGTCGGCGGTTATTTGCGTGTAATCAATCCAAATGTAAGGTTGTATGGCGAAGCCTGATACCAAGTCTGCTAAGGACAGATTGAGGAGTATGATGTTAAATGGTCGTCGCATAGTGCGGTCCCTGTATACGAGAAGACACACGACAAAGTTACTGAGTACTACAAATATCGAAATCGTCGTGTACAAAGCTGTAATGGCCGTTGCTGCTGGATTCTGAAAAAGTTGCGTCGCATTGAAAGATGGCTCCTCTGTGTAAGAGAGGTTTCCACTCAAACTGTGAATACCGTCCATAGTGAGAGAGGCTGGGACAGCAGTGTTGTCAACAGCAACATACGGCGTCTTCTGCAATAATAGTTATTACAGTACCTGTATTACTTGTATGACTGTACTTGCAATTGTCAAAGCTGTATTAACTAATCTACTGGCTTTCAAGAGAATTCTCTTAATTTTCTTGCAACTGGATAAACACGCTTATAAATCCATTAAAATTAAGATCTTGTGTATAATAGGAGTCCTATGGTATGATGCAGCTATCTAAAGAGTCCTTTATCGTGGCAAATGCTCTAAAAAACACGATCTTCAGATCGATATAGACATGTCTGCATTTTGTTGGTTTTAGTAAAAGTCTCGACAGACCGTTTTATTCTTGGTTCGTATTCAAGGAATGTTTTTATTACTTGTTATTGTTTTGAGATTCGCTGCTTCATCGCTGTTTAAAGACAAAGTACTTGGAAAAGACTTGCCTCTGGTCGTGAGCGGCAGTCAGCTCCAAGAGCACTTACGCCGTTTTAGCTTACATTAAATAATTCAGTTGTCTTCCCCAACGTGCTCATGAACCTTCAAACTATCGATGCACGGAATTCAACACCTATCTAAATCTTTTTAACCTCCATTTTGTATCATTCCAATCTTTCTTGCTCTTTATGATTTCCACCTTTTCCTATACCATCTTTAATAGCAGCCGTTTCAAATATTCCGTTATAACTAACAATTAAATGGCCTCTAGTTCTTTCGTTTTGAAAAAGTTATCCACTTTTTTATTTAAAATCTTGCATCTGTTATACCTTCAGAGCTTGAAATGCCAAAACTCTGCCGTCTTCGCTTTCTTTATCGTCTGCATCCTCCTTATCGACATGCACACTAATCTTCCAGGTCGTAACTCGTCTGGCGGCGTTATGGAAGTGAGTGAAATGTCCTTGAAAGGCCCTCAACTTATTCGTTGATTTTATTAAGTAAATAATAACTTCCAGCTGCGATGTGAATTGCTATTGTCCAGCTGGTATAGTTTGCTCTCGTTTGAAACGGGGAAAATGGATAAGCAGAGAAATGTAAACAGATTTGACTTCAGATGCCCGAAACAAAACAGAACATTGAAGTAACAGAAATACGTAGGATGTGAGATTTACATTTATTGAATGAGCGAGGATGACTTTGAATGAAATTCGACTTTTGAGATTTTTCATAAGCAAACTTCTGAGGCAGTGATTATCTTTGATTGTTAACTAAATAGAGCCTTCTTGTCGCCTCAATCTCAATTTATGAGCATACAGTAGGTCGATAACGCCTCTGTTTGCAGGTTGGAGTGCTAATTTTTAGCCCTTGGTTCTTAATGAGTCACACTTTACAAACAATTCGATCGATTGAGAACTTTGATTCATATTCTGTGAGCAGCAAATTAGCTTCTGTTGTAGGTTAATGGAAAAATATCTGGAATTAGTAGACATCAAACTAAACTTTAATGGACAAGAGAACACTGGAAGAATACACAGCAGTACTTCAGGGACTTGTTGAAGACAGCAGGATGTGGCGAAAATTAGTGAAGGAAATTTTTACGGTTAACCGTTAAATAGATTAAGATGATGATGATGATGTTGGTAACATAATGACATGATAAATATTTGAGTCTAGACTAAGGCTACTTGGCTAGGATAGCCTTTTTCAAAGCTTTTATAGATCCTTTCCGCGCCTTCAACAAATTTCTGGTCGATAGAAATAGCGGCCTAATGATTGTTTTTATCCCAAAAATAACGAAAACACTCGAATAACAGTGAACTAATCATTATAACATTGTCTTTGAGATGAAATACTATTTTCATTTGTCTGTAAAAATTACAGATGCCAATAAAAATGATTTTTCTTTGCCAGCATCGTTGGATCCCCCAGACTATGACCCAGCCCTCTACGATTTCACCCAGCATGATGACACTGATCCAGACGATGTTGAATGGAAGAACTGGCTAAATGGCCTGTTTAGGCAAGGTTTGTACATCACATTGCTTGATCGGATATGTTAGCGACAAAATTATTTTAGAAAATTGACTTGATAATTGCAATTTAGGCTTTATTTGAGAAATATTTTGTGGACGGATTTGCAATTATGGGCTACATTTCACAACGATTCAATGGAAATGCATTTAAGGTTATTGGAATTTCAGATGATACTTTTTCATATCCATGTAAAATATTACAATAAAAGCTACATTCTTCGGAGGCGATACCATGAAGAGCGAAATACAATGAATCCCCCATGGCCATGACATAAAGACTTGCAAATACACTGACAAGATACTACATATATTTTTAACAAATTTAAAAAAAATACGGATACTTCTAGAGGTGATACTTCTAGAGAGAAAAAGAAAGATAGACAAATAATTTCTAGGCTATACTTGATAGAGAGTTCAACAAATTCTTTTATCATGTTAAATTTAGTTAGGCATAGCTAAAATGTGACACAGTTTGGTAGAGATCTTGATCTCTCACACAAGAGTTACCTTCACGTAATTTTGGTAACTTTGATAATGGTGCCGTTTCTTATTTTTTGTTACCTTCTTTTTCATGGAAATTTTGAAGATGATGTGGATGAATCAATTGAAGAGAATGACGAAGATTTTAACTTCATGGCGTTTGAGGAAGAAGATGATCATGAAGAGTTTAGAACCGATAAAGGAGTGAAGATTTCTCGTGAGTTTTTCATGTTACCTTGCTGCATTTGTAACGGAAAGAAGGCTGGTTGAGCACCGAAATGATGACATCATTAGATTATATTTTTTTGCATTTTAAACTTTGACTCCATGGTCTAAAAAGGCAAAATCAAAATGCTACAACTGACTCATTTGACTGAAATCTGTTGAGCTTGAACTAAGAGACGAGAAAATTAATGCTGACTTTGTCTCAGTTAAATTACTGTTGTTTATGTCTTGTTCTAATCGTATGAACCATATCATAAACATGACAGCTGTTTCGTAAATTGTACCTCATCAAATGATTATCTTTCATCTAAATTTATCATTATGATTATTTCATAAAAATTGTTGCTTGATTATATTGATGGGCTCTAAAGACCATATGTTGTGGAGCAAATCCATTGACAACGATAAAAAATCTTAAAAATGGCATAATCATTTCTAAATTCATCAAAAAATTCGAAAGTGCGATTAGATGAACAAATGAATGAATAAATAAGTGAATAAATAAATCAATAAATAAATGAATGAAGAAATAGATATATAAATAGATAAGAAAATAAATGAATAAATAAGTTGGGACAAAAAAAAATGCATCCATAGAAATGTAGAAAAAATTGGATGCTATCAACTAGGAATTTGATGAGATTTTTCTTTTAAACGTTTGAGAACTAGCAATTTTCTTTTTCCGGCAGCGGAATGTTTACCTAAGGATGTAATTCATGCTTACAGATCTTCTATAAAATTTTCGAGTTTTAAGAGTTAATACTGTACATTAATCAAGTGACAGATGTCTTAACTAAAGTACACTGCAAATTGATTTTAATGGCGGTTTTGTTTCATCCAGCAAGGTGATTCAAACGATAAAATGTGATCTAATTTACCGAATGGCATAAACAACAAAAAAATCTAGGTCAGACATTACACGAGCATGAAAAATAAACACTTTTATCGCATTCGGCATCGTTAGAAAGAAAACGTTATATTAAGATGTGGTTTTATATCACCTTGTTTATTTTATATCACTTATGTTGGTTTCTATCATACAATTTCGAGGCTTCGCATCAGCATTTCATCGTTATCTCTTCATCATTTTTACTAAGCTGTCTTGCCTTTATGAGATGCCTACAAAAATGTGTTTAAGCGGTCTTTTTTGTCAATTAGCCATTCTAGGGAATAAATATTTTGCGCATATAGCGGGCACGTTTTATGTGTTTTTTTATGGCTGTGGTGAAGCCCCGTAAACAAGTCACAGCATGGCAATAACTGAAGACAAGAATGTTATTTGTGCAACGAACAATAAATGATTAAGAACCAAATAAAAAAATTATGTATTAGCTACCCCAACTACCCACAATAACACAATGTTTTGTTTGTGGATTTTAGGGCACAAGGACGGGGGTAGCTTTGGGGTAACTGCACATCGTGCATGTTTTACATAGCCTGTATTTACTTATAAATATCGAATGTAAACCACGTCGTCAGCCAGTCCCCCGGAAAAAGCATCTGCAGTTTTTTATCTTTGAATTTGAGACCCCTGGTTCCGTAGATCAAACTCTCTACCTGTCAATCTAAGTTGCCTCGTACCTCTGAACTGTTTTATCAAATGTAAGAATAACAACTATTACATAGAGCCCCCCCCTTTTCATACAAGAAAGAGTACAGGGTAAAGTGCAATGATTTAATGATAGCTCTTTATTTTTTTCGTCGTAATATTGCTATTTCTAATTTCATGATTTTAAGAGTCTAAATTTTGTTGTCCAGTTCTGTCTTCAGTGACTCCAGCAGTCATTTTAGATAAAAACCAGAAAAGCAATGGAGAATAAAAATTTTTTTTTATATCCTTAACTTTGATTTTTTTTAAATAATCCCCCCTCTCTTATAATCCCCACTATTTATTAAACCCCCCTTGAGAATCTCGAAAATAGAATAAGTCCCCCGGGGGCTTGATAGAGCTTTTACGGTAATTCCTTAAGCCATGCATTAAAAATACATTTATAGTTGTGCGATTTTTAAATCTTTATTTTGATTTCAGAGAAAGAGTTGCAAGATCTTCTTGATGGAATATTGGATGAAGTAAGTCACCGATTTAATTTTTATCTAATTATCCAACTCTTAGAGACAGGTTTAGGGGGATGTAGGGTGGGATGGGGGCATTTGACACTCCAAACGATGAGCTACAGCTTCCTTTTTTGGTTAATTCAAAGGCAAGCTTTTATTTGGTAACATTAGTGAGTGAATTATTTGGTAAATTCTTTCTACTTTGCACTACATTTCCATCAAATTTGAAGTATGCTCCAAATCGTGCGTTATTTTATGAACATGCATGTAAGCTAGTACGAAAATCGCACACGAAACCAACCAAAATAGTTAATTCAAGGTACTCATTCAAGCAAGAGCAGATTTGTTTAAATTAAAAAAAATTCAGTTTTAATCTGCGAATTTAAACTAAAATCAAAGAAATCTTTTTTCGATATCCTTTTTATTATTCATGCATCTTCCCAGTTTGGGATTTATATTTCGCGTTTTTGTTTTTCTTCTTTGTATTAAGATCCCATTTGTTAGTAAATATACGCTTTGATTGTTATATTTCACCAGCTTTCTTCGCTTTTGGGAACTGTTCTTATTTTGATTGTGGATTTCCAGCATATTTCAGAAAAAATAAACTCTCTTTTAATTCTGTTATCCAACTGATGTAAGCATGCTAGTCTTGCTAATGTGATATGGTCCTTTTTCTTTAAGAGAGTTTGCAATCTCTTTACCCCCATCTTAAAATTGAACCCACCACCTTTCAATATAAGTAGAAGTTTGAAGATAAGACTTTCTAGCCTTGAATAAGAAATATGGTAATTGAATGGCTATCATTTGTGTTTTCACTGCTAAATGATATCTTTTAACAAAAACCTGTACAAAGTACCAAGGTGGAAAGCTTTCGTTTTTTTCTATAATTTTATCAACTCAAAATTTCGTGCGATAATTCTTCTTAAACTTATGATTTTTTTGTTTTGCTACAGTTTGGCGAGAACATAAAGGACCAGAGGTATGTTATTCTTCCTCACTGGATAATTATATTTGATATTATCAATCTTTTAGTCGAGTTGGTGAATTTGATCTGCATCGCAAACTTTCATGCATGCAGGCAGAAACAATAGCTAGACCCCCGATTGCAAATAGAAAAGCACGTGTGTGATTGGCAGTGCGACAAAGAGCTTCCGGCATTATTGGCATCCATATCTATTGAACAATGGGCCTTACGGAATGTACAGAAATGAACAATAACCCAAAAGCCAATATTAAGTTAGACTGATGTTGATTAACCCTCGTTAAATTGTGATTTGCGGCAAAATATCAACAGTTTTTTTTATCATTCCATTTCAGCACGATTCTGAAGTATGTTGTCCCAAAGATAACAATCTCTGATTCGCAAAGACTTCACATTTCTGCTCAACTTCAACAGGCATGGAGTTTTATAATTTATCAGCTCATTCAATCTTCAGATTAGTTCATGACTGCACGGTAACATAAACTAGCCTACTGAAGAAACTTTTTATCTGACACTCGTCAGGGCTTGAAATCGTCAGATAATGACCAAGATATGAACCAAAGGGATAAATACATGAATGTCAAGAATCACGTGAACAGCATTTCAACGTGATTGGCTACTTTTTCAACCAATCAGGGCATTCAGTGTTTGTCTTACTCACCCAAAATTTTCGTTGCTTTATATGGTTTCTCGCATTTTCAATTTTCTGGCTGATATTGTCCTATCTCTTCTTGTGCCATGTCATACGTTTTACCTTGTATTTCAAATTTCCGTTGCAGCACACACAACTGCTCACCCAGATCTATGTTTTAAGTTACAACGACCCAAACCTGGTGAAGGAGGAAAACAACACCAAAGTGTTGCTAAATGAATTAGCTAGCTTCAGGATGGCAGTTGATAATGACGAAAAACTTAAAGATAAATCGATTTATTATTTTGATGGACTTGAAGATGCGATGAGGTAAAATTTGCAAGATTCAACTCATTTATCTCTTAACATTTCGTTGCTCATACTTCCTGTAAATGTATCGTGTTTAATTTATCATTGGCTGCAAAGTAAACTTTTTACAGTCAACAATAAAGTTCTGTTTACCGATAAAATTCTACAGTTAAAGCTATGAAGACGCTCACGCCGTTTAATATAATTATTTTTGCCATTTTTATTATCAATGGCTTAGAAGTATTGTTCCCTATAATAGATTTCTAGGTATTTCTTCGCACAAAACTCTTTTTTGCGTGCTATGAAGTTATTTCATTTGAACCATAAATTCTTTACTTACTTCTCTTGGACTTTCTTACTTGAGCCGAGATTGCAGGGTCGACTGGGTGGCCTAGATTTCTTAACCTATACAAAGCTTCAATCATAATGAATAAATCGCATTACATTTTAGAATAGTCACTACCTTAGACGATACATTTGCGCTGGAAAGGCAGTTGATAGAGAAGAACGCCATGCCTGTGATGAGAGAAGTTCAATGGGAGCGGCGGATGAATCGTGATTTATTAGTGGACATTCCACCAAGAATAGCTCTGAGGATTCTGTCCGAACCATTTTTTGCCACGTACCCGGAACTGCTGCCAACACAGGGGAGTGTGGCGAAGAAATTACAAGATCTTATGATCGATAGAAAACGGATGAGATTCTTCCCGAGTGAGGATAACTTGCTAGCACTTGGCATGGAACAATTTGGCCGAAACTATGAGCTTATTTCGAAACATTTGTTACCAGTTGCAACGCCACATCAACTGAAAACAAGAGTTAAGAACATCTGCTCGAAAAGAGTAGATGATGATAATCCAGTGAGAAGTGTAAGAAATAAAAAGATTCTTCCACCTTTAAAAACAGAACTTTGCTTGACTTTGCCAAGAGGTGAGAGCTACGTAATTGCCGTAATAGAACTGAAATTTGGAATTGCAAAAAAGCGAAAGAACGGATATAAAATTTTTGTTACCTTCAATATGAAAATTCCGGAAAAATGTGCAACTTAATTATTTTTATAAACTACTAATCTTTATGATAAGGATGATAACCGAAGGGAAGCAGGAACCCGTGTTAATCCTAGGGGACATTACACAAAACACTAAACTAAAATTAATTCTAGGTCATAACTAAGCATGCTAATATTACTCTTCTCGCTCGATTCACGTCAGGGTATGAAAATTTCAAATCATGACCAAGAAATGAAGGACTAATTTGTAATTAATGCTGTGGAGTATTTTTGGTAGACTTAAAAAGGATTTCGCATAAGCCACTCGAAGCCAACCCTTTCCTATCCTACTGATAATCTGCGTATAAAATGCTGCTTTCTCAGAGAAAAATGGAACCATTGTTTGGGAGCTCAACAGCATGAAGATTAGCTTATCACAGCCGTTGTTTAAATTCGGCTAGAGGCACGATTCTGGAGAATTTTGCCACTGTATCTTAATATCTGTCTGGTGATATTGATAGGTAGCAGCTTTTAATGCGAGATATTGAGATATTTTGGACAGCTAAGGGCAACTAATCGTTACTAATCATACTGCCCAGCCACGTTTTAAAAAGCATTTCGTCTTGAGATTTAAAGGTAAATGTATTGTGAAGCTGGACCTTACAATTATCTTTCCTTCAAAATAGATGCCTTGCAAAAATAGCTTTGGCAGGCTTTGAACTCAGTTTTTTTTACACTGTTGTATCCGGTCCATTAAGAACTCTCTAGCATAGTCTTATATCTATAGGTATAAGGATGCATTCGTCTGGCATTATACTATATTCAGCTGCTCCATCTGAATTTGCTGTTTGCTACGAGCAAACTTAAATAGATAGTTTAACTGTAAATTGCAGAATTTATCACACTAGCAACATGCAATTATTTCAAGCTATCTTGTGAAATGAATATTAAGAGGGGAGTTTTAATTGTTGGCTGTTGTCCAAAGATGTCTTAGGGAGCCGGGGGGGGGGGGAGATGCTCAGAGTTGCTTGCGCATTTAAATTGTCCCTGCCGACTCTGTAGAATATAACAGGCTAATTTTGTGTGTACATGAAACATTGCATGATTTCTTAAGCACCACAAAGTACCGATATAATCAGTATATAAATTTTTATCTACTTTTTCAATCTAAAATTTTGAAAAACAACAGTTTAATAGAAATACTGTGACATTTGTAGCGAGGAAAGACACATGGTCATCGGGTCCTCGCTACAAATGCCATTTACAATGTTCAACGAAATATTAACAGGGAATTAATCATAATAGATAAAAGAGGGAAAAGACTTAGGCTGCTGTTACAGTTATTAACTTCAAGTCGCATTTTCCGGTTTATTTACCAAGGATACTGCTTGAAAATATTTATTTTTATCTTTTAAAGGAAAGCCCATTAAAGCAATAAAAGATTCTTACCAAGAATTATCAATGAGAGTACGACTTCCTCTTTGGATTGACAAGTTCAATGACCTTTTGAAACGTATCGGCTGGGCAGATAAGGGCGTTAAAAGAGAAACACCTCTGATGCCCATGCCGTTGCACTATGGCAGATTCTACCGACCGATTTGCCCAAATGGACCGATTCCTTTTTACCCATCTGCTCCAAGTATTGTTGTCCCAAAACCAGGAAAAACTATTGAGCCAGTGAATGCGACAAATGCGGCAAAAATTATAGTCGAGACAAAGGTTTGAAGTTTTCTTTTCGCTCAATTTCATTAGGTTATTTTTATTCCATTTCTTTTCATAATTTTAATAAGCTCTGTTTGTTGATTATTTTACATTTCATGACGTTATCCAATAGTGCATAAGATTGACTTGCACTGATGTAACATTTCATTCTATTACAATACGATACAATGCGATACAATACGACTAGATGCGATACGATAAAATGCGATACAAAACAATGCGATACAATAGATTGCGATAAAATACAATGCGATACAATAGATTGCGATACAATACAATACGATACGATAGGATGCAATGCAATACAATGCGATACGATACGATACGATACGATACGATACGATACGATACGATACGATACGATACGATACGATACGATAGAATACAATTCATTATAATACAATACAAAAAAAATTGACTTAAATTTTAAAATTTTCAACTGATAGGCTAGCCTTCTTAAATCTTTGAAATATGTAAATATTATGTATAAAAAATATAAAATGGATGATTGAATTATCTCTCGACAGACCCCTTGCGTTTTGGAGCTCACCCTACCACAAGGGGGAGAAGTGAATCATAGGAGGAAGTCAACTCCCCGGAAGATTTGTAGAGTGGCCTCTGTGCAAACGGATGGAGATGACAGATCCCCAAGGCCCTCATCACCCCAGTCAGATGAAGAAGGATCTGATTACCACATTATAGGGGTTGCCCCTTTACAAATTGATGGGAACGATTGCTGCATGAGCCCTACCATACCCCAACTCGGAATGAAAGTATCTGATCATGTACCCACTGCCAGGGCCACATCACATACTGCTGGCGCTTCAGAGGAGGGTCGTTCTTCCCCCACAAGCCACCTTAATTCTCAACCCATTGACTCCCCCTTCACCCCGCTGTCTCTATCACATGACCCGAATGTTGCAGACGGCCCAAAGACCTCCAGTCCTGCACCCAGCAAGGCTGAGGAGGCATCTCTAGATGATAACGATACCTTGACGCTTGGCCGACTCTCATCAACATCAGCTTCATCCCAAGTCGTTAGTTCACCAAAGGAAAACACCAAAGAATCACCAGCAGTTAAAAACAACGAAGAAGCTCATGACCTGCCAACATTCGACTCTGTTTCAACTGAGATGGAGATGAGAGCCACCTCTAACTCTATGTCTTCTAGCCCCACGTCACTTCAACCCAGCGAAACAAACGTGCAAGAATTAAGCGATGTGACAAGCTGTGAAATCGTAAAGGATATCGACCAGGTAGACGCTAAACGGAGTATTTCTACGTCAGAAGTGCCAGCTAACACCGCTGATTTTCAGATTACAACAACCCATGTTCTGTTGAATACATCTGTGAAAGGTAGTACTCCGGGTAGCAACACCATGCAAGAACCACAACAAGAGGGTGCTTCGCAGCAGCAAGAAAGTATTGTTACGGAGGAGCAGAATGAAGGGGAATACGAGAAAGCAGACATTGAAATGAAGGAGACAGAATATGCGAGCGGGACAAGTAAAAAAACTGAAACAGATGCAAATAATGACATTGGAGAAGGAAGGAATGAGGTATGTGAACTAATTGAGGGAAGTACTGCTAATGACGACAAGGGTAGGTTTGAGTCTGAGAGTAAAGACGTCGTGGGGTCGGCTCCTCATGAACCGGATGAAAATAGGGACAATGGAGCGAACTGCTCGTTGCAAAGTATTTTGGAAACAGGTTCACTAGATGACGAAATCGAGGAAAGACAGGAAGACAGTTTAATTGAAGATACTGTAGTGGATAGAACCAGTAATGAGAATGATACGGCGGTAATTACAGAGGCACAATGCGATGTGGATGCAGAAGGTGAAGGGAGTAATTCGGGCGCCAGTGACAGAGTCAAAGAGAGTGGCAATGATTTGACAAATCAGGGACAACAAACTGAAGTCAAGGAATCACCCAAGGAGAAGAGTAACCAGCGATCATCTGTAAACAACAGAAGGAAGAAAGGAAACAGAAATGCGAGATTTAATTGGCAAGAAAAGGTAATTTCGATGTGAATTGTGAAGTTAATTTGCTTTTCACAAGCTATGTATATTGCACGACGTGGCGGAAATATTAGCTAAATAGTAAACTCTTCGTCCGATCATTTTTGGCGAATGAAACGGTGATTGATGAGAGATGGGTGGATGGAGATCCTTTTCTTTCTAACACAGCGAGTGTCAAACGATCAACAATTTAATGTGTTTGTCAATTTTTCTTGGTCTTTGAGCTTTTTTGGTTGGAAAGTGCATTCTTTCACATAACCAAGAAAAGTTTGACTTGGTAACCAGTTCGCAGTTATTCTCCTTAGCGACTTTTCCCGTTCTCGAATCAGCTTTCCCAGCAAGAAAGGTTACGTTTTCTCAAATCTTAGTCAAATCTTCTCCGCTTTATTTTTTGGACCTCTGATCGTGCTCTTTGAGTATTCAGGGTCTTAAATGCAAATAATTGTTTTCTCCAGTGTTTTGTCTCGTTTTGAACCCAAAAGCAGGCTTATGTTTGCCAACCTACGCTTTTTCAATTATTAAACACCTTTTGTACAGTTTTTAAAGAAACTGTTGATTTTTGTAGATAAAATGCTAATTAAATTGAAGCAAGTTTTTAAGCTATACTGTGAAATAAATTGCAAAAAATAGAACGCAAAATGAGCCACGTCATGCTGATGATAATGATGATGATGATGATAATGATGATGATGATGATGATAATGATGTTGTTGATGATGATAATGATGATGATGATGATGATGATGATGATGATGATGATGATGATGATGATGATGATGATGATGATGATGATGATGATGATGATGATGATGATGATGATGATGATGATGATGATGATGATGATGATGATGATAATGATGTTGATGATGGTGATGAGGATGATGGTGATGATGATGATGATGATGATGGTGGAGATGATGATGATGATGATGATGATGATGATGATGATGATGATGATGATGATGATGATGATGATGATGATGATGATGATGATGATGATGATAATAATAATGATGGATAAACCATCAAAATAACTGCATTGAAAATGCAATACTTGTACCCCTTGGACGTTCAAAAATTAATACATTCTACAGTTTCAATCAAAACATCTAATGTAAAATTACTGAAATCTAATTTCCTAACGTTTCCAAATTAGACAATTGTTTTCAACGGAGCTCTGTGTTCAGTAAAATATTTTTTTGTTTGTTTTTGCTAAGTTTCTTACCAAAATGGTTGCATGCTTTAAAACCTGAAAATGTTCGTTACAGCTTCAAGAAAAAGCTTCGAAATTCGCTGATCTTTACTTCGAAAGAGTAAAAGTAAGTAGACTTGAACTTTGACCTGTAATGTCATCAAATTGATCTCACCTCTGACCTTTCGCCTGAGCATATAGATCCTAGATTTGACCTGAGCAATTTGACCTTAACCTAGACCTGTATTTAGAGCAAATTCATATCAAACCCAGACTATAGTTCTTAAAAGGTAAAAACTAATTTTCTAAAGAATGAGAAAGGCTTCAATATTTATGGTTCTCCCTTCGATCAGGCAAAATACAAAATTTCTTTGGCAAAAATTGCAGCTTTAAGACTTAAGATATGCTCTTAAAAGTAGCTTATAAACCAGTCAGAAGTAAATATATTAAATGCAGCTTAGTTTTTTTTTAAGTCGAATGGTTATAAATGATTCTTTTTCAGGAAACGTTATCCGATAAACCAGACTTGTACTGTAATTTTCTGCGTCTGATCGATGAAGCTGGGAGAGCTGGGATGAATAGAGTCGAGGTTAGTGTTGTTTATTTTATATCACAGATATTTATTTGAGTGAGTCTCCAACAAACCTGGATGTGTTTTTGCCATTTTTGTGTTCAGTAATTGCAAAGTATTGCTAACTGCAATGAGTAAAAATAACAGAAGTCTTAATATCTTGTGAATTAAACCACGGCTATGATTTGATGAAGCCAAAGGCAGTTGATTTATTTGCTTATAATTCTGACCACATTTTGTTCCTAATTGAATAAGTGATTAATTTATAAGCTTGTATTACATGAAAGCCTTAGTATCGAAACCTTGAGATTTCAAAGAATGTCTGATTGCCGACTAAGCTTGATTTCTCATCAGTTTTGAGCATTGAAATTTTAAAGTTTCAAAGAAATTTCGAGTATTCAAATTAAAGGATTTTGTTATTGTACTGAAAGTGAAACTTCTCAGATTTGTTCATGGATTTATGAAAAGATTCAAAAATGTGTTTTCAATAGTGAAGCTTTGAAAGCCCTTATTATTGACAAAAATTTTCGTATGGTAACAGTTTAAAAGTGAATGCTTCTTTTGGAAAATATTAATCGCTTTTTCTCAGTTAGAAGCTTAATCCACTCCTTGCTTCAGTTAATATAAACTTGCATCTGATGCCAATTTGATAAAAACATTGTCGATAAAAATCTAAAGAAGTTATCAGCTAGGCTATATCTCATACTATTTCTATAGTTTTGTGTGGTAGTTGGTCGGCTCCCTGCGATATGCAGATTGGAGAATTTCATTACACTCTTGATTATACCAGGTCAGATTATTGCCGAAGAATTTGCACAGTAGGATTCAACATTTTAATAATTAATTGTGTTTGATTCTTCTCCGTTATTATTTTTATTAAGATTTTAAGAAGTGATAGAGCTTGTGCTTTGTTAACTCAAGCCAAAAATTTTCCAGAAGTCTTTTTTCGCTGCTTGCGGCAGATCGGCAGATTGTTTGCAAATTGATTTATGATAATGCAGGCATTTAGGCTTTTCCTACATCGATAAGGGTCTTGTGGTTATGTGATATGGCGAGGACTCAGGGTTATGCATAAAGATCTTGACATATTTATCAACAAGTGACTAGTTTTCCTAATAAATGCAATTTGAATTGAGTTTTCCTTCTTCCAAATCTTTCAAGCGCCTAGAATATTTTGATTCTCCCATTGTTTATCAGTGTTTTTTATTTTTACTATGTTTTTCAGGTAAATTAGGCCGTAAAATCAGTTCCTTGTATATATTTACATGTTTAAATGGGGATCATCGTCACTGTTATTCAGTTCATGACTTAGGCCAACAACCAGGGGAGAGAAGGCTGGTGAAAAAAATCATCATCATAATCATCATAATCATCATCATCATCACCATCATCATCCTCACCACCACCATCATCATCATCATCATCATCATCATCATCATCATCATCATCATCATCATCATCATCATCATCATCATCATCATCATCATCATCATCATCATCATCATCATCATCATCATCATCAACATCATCATCATCATCATCATCATCATCATCATCATCATCATCATCATCATCATCATCATCATCATCATCATCATCATCATCATCATCATCATCATCATCATCATCATCATCATCATCATCATCATCATCATCATCATCATCATCATCATCATCATCATCATCATCATTTAATAGCGATCTCGAAAATTCTAATTAAAAGATTTTAATTTTGGTGATGATTTATTTTTTTAGGTCTATTGGAAACTGACTGAACTGTTTGTAGATTATCCAATCCTGGTCGAAATGTTCGTCGGCTTCTTAGAACCATCACAAGCAAAAGAAGTTGGACAAGTATGATTTTATATTTTTATAACACCATTTTCTTCATTTTGCGTTGTAGAATTCAACAGAGACAAAGCGTTAGCTTCTAGAAATCACCATTTAAAAAAACGCAATATAAAATCCACCCAATACTAACTGGCTGATAATGATGAATGTATTTTAAATAGAAATGAAAATAATCACCATTAACTTATTCGCTTTATTCCCTGTGTCATACGTATAAAAGTATCTACTAATTTATCTCTAATTATCTTCTAATCCATGCAAACAAAACAGAAAAAGAGATGAGCAAAAGCCTTTAATCCGCCATTATTGTTACTCAGCCTCGATCACCATCTCTACCGCAAGGCGACCTCGTTTTGCCGATATGCAAATGTCTAACAAGTTTAGCATGGTTGCCTATAGTGTGAATAGCGATCAAAACAGAGCAATGAAGCAATAACGATTTTAGTCAAAAAAGGAGTCATGTTGGGTTGAAAGTGGGTTTCCAGGGATGACTGCTTGGGTACCACGTGGAGGTTTAGGCGTTTGTTTGACAATTGTTTATCCACTAAGTCTCTATCAGCGTTTTACACAAGAATAAAAATAGGAACATATAAGCATGTTACAATGTAACTTAATCAGGGAATACTACTAATTAAGATTTTAAGGTCAATAAGTGCTGCTCTTTCTGGAGATCGTGCTTTGGAAAACAAGTTATGGTAGCAAGTAGGCTTTCAGTTTTCTTTTGAAGCGAAAGTTGAATCACTCTTTGGATTTCGAAGCTCATTACATCATTTTGATGATAACACTATCCTAGAGTGATGCATCATGCAATTAACCTAGGTTCAAAGGCGGCTCTGATATGTGAGTCAACATGGCATCAGTTCTGGCACAAAACAACGATTCGCTCCTGCGGCCATCTCATTTGTGCTGTATCGTCGATCAACTGGACTTCTCGACTAGGACGCTGCTCTACTCCTCTCGGCGCCATCATCATAGTCGTAGCCTTAGTAGTCTTTATGACAGCATACACGCAGAAATGAAATGCCTTTTTTTCCTTTCAGTTCGAAAATTGGTTACAATTCGATATGGCGCGAAGCTTTCTTCTTAACTGCGAGGTATCTTCTTAACTTTCATGAATTCGATTTTTTGTCAGCTCCCGGGGAAACATTCCTTATGGAGAATGCTTAACGCATTTTAACATCAAAAGAGATAGGGAAGAGGCCAACTGTTTTGATGGTGTATGTAGAACCAATGGATTGCGCCTTTGGCAAGCAAAAATTTAAGCAATGAGTTGCTGAGATCAAAATATTAGAGCTGAGAAAAGGAAGAATTTTTCCTACTTAAACATAAAACAGTCTTTATTGTTTACATCATTATTTTGTTTAAATGAATCTGCGTTTATTTTCTAGTCATTCTACATGAAAACCAAATGCTACCATGAATTGCTGAAGAAGAAAATCGAATTACATGAAAGTGAAAAAGACTCGAAAAAGGTTATTCTTTTTATCGAGTTTAGTTGCCAAGAATCTGACAATTTTCACCGCAAACTTCTGTTAGAAGCGCGGGTTGGTTAAATATCCGAAAGTGCCTTGTTGTCTGGAAAAAGCTGTTCGATTTTGTAATCCTATTTGCAAAAATCTTGTCCGCAACTCTCAGAAATGTCGAATGCCCAACCCTCTCATTCAAGCAAATTTTACATCCTGATTGACCCTAAAATGCAAATTTTTGAGATTAAGCAAAGGAAATGTCCTTTTAAAACGTCAGGTGTACGAAGAAAACGTTTTATTTATGCGATAAGGTTTTCGTTCATTTTTAACATGTTTTTGAATAATTCATTGAATGAATGGTCTAGAATGTTCATTGATTTCCAAAGTAGACCTTTAATGGTTTACTTGTAAATTTAACACTTATGTCAAATGCTGTATTGATGTCTGCAAAACGTAACAGGCACTAAATCATGCTGTTTTGCTATTCGTTGAGTCAGCACTGGTCACATGATCCTTATCTCGTATTGGTTTTCATTCAACTATCACCAGACCTCTCTTCAGAGCTATTCTATTTTTGATCACATGATTCCCAACTGCAATCGATTCATTGCCTTTATTGATCATTAACTGATCACATGAATCAAAACGTTTTTGCCAGCAATGATCACATTAATTTTACCTAGTTTTGCTTGTTATTTAACTATTGCTCGGCCTTTCTGCAAAGCTATTCACTTTTTCGTCACTTGATACCAAGCTGAGATCAATCGTTAATTGATCACATGAATTTTATATTTTATGCAAGCACTGGTCACATGAACATTACCTCGTATTGATTTTTGTCATCTGCCAAAAAGGAGTTGATTTCGTCGGTTAGGCCAAAAAAATGTGATCTTGTTTGGCCGGATTGGAAAAGGCTTCTTTGTCAAGATAGTAAAGAGGTTAAATTCACAAATGATAGAACTGTAGGAACATCTATATAATTTTTCAGATATTTGTGTAGTATAGATTACTTTGCTGGGTTTTTTTTTTATAAATTTAAGCACGATCCTTCAACGTTAAATCCATTTTCTTTGAGGTCACGCTATGTTCCTTTGATCGTAAAAGTTTTTATTTCTGTCCTGTTATTGTCTGATCTAATGTACACAGGCCCTTCTCTGTTTATGCTAGCAGGCTTCATTTGGGCAAACATGTCCTTTTCTCATTTGCAATTACGACGTTAATTTATCATCGAGCATTTCAACATATGTTTTTATTCTGTAACAATATTTTTGCCCTGATTACACTGTTTTGCTTATCCTAGTTGATTGAGTCAATAAGATTGCTTTTTCGCGGGAACAAAGAGCTTCCAGCTGAGATGAGCGCACTTTTTCCTGATTTATCACCTCTTCAAAGGTAATTTAAGGCAATTTTTAATGAACTGTTGCATTTGCGTAATTTATTACCTTCCAGCTGAGATGAGCGTTGACGATGATCTGAGCTTAACCTAACAGTAAGTGCTTTTTAATTGAACCATTTCATGGAGGTCTCGTAATCCCGCTATTAAATGTGTATTAAAACCATTCATGTCTCTTTCCACTCTACTGCGGATCAAATCAAGAGTATCAAAAGCTTACAGAACAATCTTTTGTCTGCCTTCCCACGCAACGCCCTCACAATAAACTTTCTAGAACAGTTCTTCAGGTGCTGTTTGTGATGTGATGTGATGTGAAGTGATGTGATGTGATGTGATGTGATGTGAAGTGATGTGATGTGCTGTGATGTGAAGTGATGGGATGTGATGTGATGTGATCACCATCACTTAAACAAATCTAGAAACAATCCTTTTTTAAGCAGAAAAATACGAAATGATCTTTCAGCCAATTTTTGAATCAAGATAAACAGTTTCTGTGATAAAAATTACCTTTTCTGGTCCAGCAGATTCGTACAATTTCTGAATCTGAACTCGAACCTGCTGAACATTGTTTACCAGCGTGCATATCTGAAAAAATGAAAACAATCCATCATAATCATCATAATAATGATATATTATATCATCACCATCACCATCATCATCATCATCATCATCATCATCATCATCATCATCATCATCATTATCATCATCATCATCATCATTATCATCATCATCATCATCTCCATCATCATTATCATCATCATCTCCATCATGTTCATGATCATCATGAACATTATGATCATCATCATTGCCAATGCCATCTTAATATTTGTTCACCTTATTAAATTATTTTCGTTTTTTTTAGTCGCAGTGAAGATTTCGAAGTTATCCGGTACATTCCGGAGAATAATGGCTTCGATCACGTGGATGAGTTCGAAGAGGTGCAGCTGAAGCCGTGTGATTACGTTGACGCGGAGGAGCCACAGCAAAAGAGAAAGACAATATTGGATAACTTTGCTGCATGGTTGCAAAAACCTGCGCTGAATGTCATGGAAAATCGATGCGATAATAAAAAAACCGAGGCTCCAAATCTTGGGAAATTCGAAAACCTACAAGGGTGTTCACAAGATAGCACGTTAAACGCTAACTCTAATTTAGAGTTGACTACGGACGGAGTTTCGAATGTATCATCAAACCAAGTAAACAACTCCCCTTCCTTGCTACCGAATAATTTGATTGAGAATAATAACCCTAGTAATTTTATGAATATTATGAGAAACACTAAACAGGCAGCGTATGACACTACAGATGGGAAAACGAATTCCATAAGTGGACACGAATGCATTGAGTCAAATGCTTCGATCGTTGGACTGCCCTCTTCTAATTATTTGACAGAAACTACTGGAATCGCTCGAATAAATCCGGACCAAAATATTCCAGACACCGGTAAATCATCACCGGTATTTAATCCTCTCAGTAGACGAGACTCGTCAGGTAAACATTCAAATAACCAGTTATCGTACAATGAATGCCCAAGTCGAAAGCGTCTAACTGATAGTTTGATGAGTGTAGAGGACATTCATTCAACACATCCTACTTCCAACCTTCCAGCCAATTTCCAAAATGATTTTATTCTGTCCGAGGATGCCTTCACGAGCCCAATTCGCCTGCAGGATCCATTATCGATGCCGGAAAAACCGAATCCGGAACTAGCCGGGCTTCAAACACCAGTGTCAGGAAAAAACGATCCTGAAAACGTTTCTAGAAATGAAAGCCCACTTGGTACAAAGCTAACGACGTTTCGCATCAATTCTAGAAGTAGTTCCAAGGTTTCAGGGTTCCAGAGAATAGAAATGACAAATGATGCAAGTATGTGTTGCAAAAATACTATCGAAAATGTTTCTTGCGACTCTGACATAGTAAATCGGACTGATTTTGGAAGAGTTGAAGAAGATATTATTATCAATAAGAACATGGTTTGCACAGACGTTGGGAAATCGGCACAGGAGGATCGCAATGTAAAAGAGCCAGATGTTTTGTCCGCTGGAGATGTTCTTTATGACGAAAAGGGACAAGTTATTTACAAATGGAGTAGGTGGGTAAATTGCGCCTTATTTTTTTATTTTAATCAATTTGGAATCCTCCGATCTCTATTTCTAATGAAATATAATCCCAATTTTCCAGGAGACGTATTCTTGGAAGAGTTTCGTAAGTCCACCTTTATCAAAATAATCTGATAACGTCAAGAAATTATAATTTTTGAAGAACATGATTTATATCCATATAAATTCTTCTGCTATCTTAAGGTTTTGCCATGGCAATGGTTAGCGGTGGTTGTTTCCCCAACTGAAATGGGTTTTATCTGATTTCTGGCTGTCAATAGGATGTACTTTAAATCAACTATCCAATCAATCAATTAATCAATCAATCTAACAAGCAATCAATCAATCAATTAATCAATCAATCAATCAATCAATCGATTCAATCAATCGATCTATCAATCAATCAATCATTCATTCACTCAATCAATTGATCAACCAATTAATCAATCAATTAAGCAGTCAATCAATCAATCAATCAAGCAAGCAAGTAATGAGGTATTAAGCCAGTTTATTAACATGCCAGTCATTCAGATGTTTAAAATTCTATATTTGGGAAACTGAACTTGCTAATCCTTAAAGCTTTTTATAATTTAATTCATTTTATAGCTCACATGGTGAACCAATCAATGCATAAAATAGTGCTTCTATCACTTAATTTGTTTATTAGTTGATTAACATGATCAATCATTCTTGATTGTCAGGGAAGATGATCGACTAATTTTAATGGCATGTCAGAAGGACGGAGCTTCTGAACAGACATTTGAGAACGTCGCTAAGCTGATAAATGATCGAACAAAAACTGAGGTAAATAATTAATGTGTTTTTTTCAGCAGCATCAGTTTGAATTAAAAAGCCGGTAAAATAGGCAGGTTTTTATTCATGCTTTTTATCTTTTGAATGTAGGTACCTAATCAGTTACAATTGATTTAGCAAAAAGAAAATGTGTGCATTTTGTCTACTTTAAGCGAAACATAATGATAAAAGCTCGCTTATCTGTTATGCAAAGATAACTCTGAAAAGGGTTTTTTGATAGAAAGAATGATGAATTCAAGTAAGGAATGAATACCCATTAGACTTTTAAAACTATAACCTATATTTTCAAACACAGATCAATTTGATTTGGATATGAGTATGGCTTTTTTTGTTATTGTTTTAATCTAGGTAGTACAACCTTTCTTAAGTCGGATTCGAAATTAAGAATTGTTTCAATGAATTCGAAAAACAAATCAACCTCGATGCCGTTTAGTATCCCACAGTGCATTTTCTGATACCCTATAAATTGCCTTGGGCCTAGAATCGATTCCTGTAGCCACAGTATTAAAATATAACAAGTAGAGTCAGGGCCGAATCAGGCCGGTTCGATCTCCGAACAGGGGGACAATAAAGACGAAATTTCTGACAATGTCCGACAAAATTTCCAACAATTGACTGTAAAAGAATAATCCCATAGTTTACTGAACAAATTTTACAATTGGGTAGCACCCTTATGGTTAGTATTTATACTCCATATCACCCAATGCCGAATTGATTTTTATATTTATTACATATTTATAATTATATATTTCTATATTATGTAACTATATTTTCTGAATTAAAAGTTGCACTAAAACGAGGAAGCATTTCGGGAATAATAAAAATAACTGTTTCGAAATTTCCACAACAAATCTTGAATTGTGCATTGTTTGTGGACGATTTCTTTTGAAGTGGAGCGTTCTCATAAACAGATCTCGGAGAGAATGTGTACAAATTTCCCAAGCATTATCTTACTGCAATGCAAACAGTTTACTCATATTAAGCAATGTTATCAAGAACTACTTGTAATTTTTAATGTACTTCGAAAAGTTTTATTGCAAGCTTTTTTACAAATAAAAGCGAATGTAATTGAAAAAGTCGGCGTACGTTAAAGGCAACTGTTTATTTCAAGGGAATTTAGTCCCGCCCTCTTTGCTCATGAAAGTTAATGGCGTCAAAGAAAATATGAAAATTTGTAATGGAGGGGGTGTACAGCTAGAAGATTATCCTGTCAAATGGGTGCATTATCAAATTAGGCAGGTTAGCGAGTAGTTTTACAGATTGAAAGTGGCATTAGCCGCTAATACAATACATAAGTGGCTCATATAGAAGTAATTGTACAGGCAACTTGTTCGAATGCTTGTTCGAATTCGTTCGAGAAATTCTAGTTACTCAACTCTTTTTTCAGGTTCAACAAAGGTTTATGAAACTTATGGAGCTCTTATCAAAAGCAGGTGCAAATTAGATATTAAAAACGAAAATTCTTGGTGAGAAGAACTTGAATGACATTGGAAATTCAGGTTTAAAAAAATTTATTGTACGTTGAAAGTTCTCTGTATATATTGTTCAGCTTTCGTTCCAAATATTATTTTTATTCATGCCATGTGCTGTGATGTGCGTTCATGTTAAAATTAAAAATATAGGATAAAGATGCTTCTGAAAAATTTTCGTCTTTCTTCATCATAAGATCCAGTAAAATAAAAATTTTCCTAACCTGTTAAAAAGCTGGGATTGAGTTCATAAAAGTATTCAAGGCGTATTTTAGCCTAAAAAGTCTACATTTTGTTAAACTTTTGACTTAGATTTGATTAAACTTAGATCAGATTCTGGTAAAACGATGTACACTGAACTCCTAATTCTAGTCTAAATTCTTGACTTGGGTGTTCTCGGGGCTTTTTATGATCCGAGAATAGGCAGCACTCATGTCGTTGACCGGGCTTAACATTTCTTCGGACTATTTGTTCAAATATTAATATGTTCCCACGGTTGCCCGAGAGTGGATCACCCCATCTTTTCTCTTCTCATTACTTTGGTTGTTACCCGTCCTAAATCTTTCACAATTCGTCTTCTGTCCAAAACAGCTGCTCTTTGAAGGTTGTTATTAAGAATGACTAAAATGTATATAGTTTTAGTTGCGTTCCAAGAAACGTTATCTTTGCTTTCTCGATTGGTTTTTTATTTGTAACATATTTTGTATATGGAAAGTTGCATTTCATACAGTGCATGTTTTTACTCGTATTTTTCATCTCGTTTCGAACCGACACAAGGTTACTCCCCGTTCTGAGTTTTCCCTATTTTCCAAAACCTGCCGAGTTTCTCCCTTCCCAAGAACTTCTCCTGCGGGGGGCAAGCTAGAGAATCAACCCTTGACAGTGAAAGACACTCTCATTTTGCTATTTTTAGACATTTCCATCATGCAGGCATGATGTTAAAACAACGTCCAAACTCACTGTGATCTTCGACCTCCCCTTACTGTGGGTCCATTATAGTTTCACTGTTATGCAAATTTGGCGTACACTTGGGTCACGTTAGGGGATATTTTGCAATTTAACGTGCGGTTAACGAAAGCCGAATCGCTGAGGTTACGGATATTACCAACAAAAAAAAATTCCACGTAAACGAATATCGGAGAAAAAAGGTGCAGTTATGCGGATATTGGACCCCCTATAATGGACCCACCTTACTTTTCACAGTTCACGTGGCAAACGACGCAATTTTTGAAAAGAAAGTCTAAACCATAAGAAGAACACGCTGGCACCTGTTGTACAGACCGCCTTTCATTGTTTTGAGCTAGTTTTGGAAGTAGATGCAGATATCGCCATTTTAATTCAGTTTGTAAATTCTCTTCGTGTTGAGAACTCGATGTTGTCTGCACGAATGAAAACAAAGCGTCTTTTCCAGTATTTACAAGGCGTGGCACGCATCATTTAACACAAATTGTCCAGCATTGAATGATTACGGCCATTGACTACTTTTGATCAAAAATTATATTTGTTTGCGAGGCCGTCATATTCACTTTAATCACGATTTACAGAGAAAACGTTGCACAAGAATAAGGCATAGGTAATTTTTTTTATAAATCGTACCCCCTCCCCCTGTGCTATCTTCACTCTTTCATATGTACCCTTTCTATATCTCCTTTTGTCCTATCTCGAATTCCTCCCCTTTTACCATCACTGTCCCTCTTCCTGTACCATTTCTACAACCTCCCCGCCATCTGTAACCCTTCTGCTTGTCCCACCTCTAATCCCCGTCGCTAACATCTTAAACCCCCCTCCGCTGTGCCATCTCCCCCCTCTCAGAGCCCCTGCGCGTTTACAAACCTCTTTGACGTTGACGACGTCACAACAGTTGATAAACACGATATGATGAACCCGCTGTGAGAATCCAGATGGTGAGATTTTAGTTGATCAAAAATCGTTGAATTATTTTTATCGATCGCCTGATTTAAAACGTGCAAAACACCGACGCTAGGCTTGTTAACTGACAGTACATCCAAGGTAAGCTGGAATTAGTGCTACTGTTTAATCTTAAGGCTGCGCTAGTTTAGTTTAGTTTAGAGAAGCTTGCTATTCTCATTTTCGTTCGCCATGACTCGTTCGAGACAATTTGTATCCGATTACTCTCTGCTATTTTTAGTTAAAACTGGCCGGAAACCGTTTAGTATTATCCACTTGACTTGTAATTGCGTTTCCCTCAAAATTTTTTTCCCTCTAGAGCCTAGAAAAATTTTCAAATCAAATTTAATTTGGTGATTAAAAACCATGATTTATAGGCCTAAAACTATCGCTGCTCCGGTCGACGCCTAATTGAATCAAAATAAAATTATAAACCAAAATTGAACGGGAAAGAAATACAAGTTTTATGATAGCTTTTTTTCTTACATCACCTTCTGTGGTTATGGATAACTTACCAATTTGTTAGTTTTATAATGTGCGGAAATTGGAGAAATCGATAGTCTGTCTTGAAAAGAAATTTTGTGATTAAATTATCTCTTTTTTCCACTTTATTGCGGTTTGCGAACACGATCGATTTTCCGTTGTTTTAATGTAGCAAATTTATTTTGCAAAATTCGCCCATGTAACTCCCGATTGCAGATTTTTAGTTTTAAGATTTTGAATTGTTAGGAAGTCAAGAACATTCAGGTAAAACTCTTTTATTCACAAATCTCTTTGAAATTATCGATAATTATCTTGCTAAAAATAGCCAGATAAACAAAAAGATACTCAGCAAATTAAAACAAGTTTAAATGCAATTAGAACCAAAATGGTTTGCATTTCTATTTCATAAAGATTTTGGCATTATGCTAAAAAAGTTTTGTTAACTATTTAAAAATATTATGCATTATGCTCTTCTATAAATTATGATAAATTAATATTAAATTTTAAAGATTATATTGTAGCTATTTTGTACTTCTTTCTAGGCTAGCAAAGAGGAAGTAAAATTGAATTTTTTTTCATTATAATACAGAATACGTAGAACACGATTTTTTGTCAGATATAGACACTTTATTTTAATATTTTTATTGACAGGATTTCCTACCAGCTTTAAGTCTCATTTCATTTTAAGGAAATAGATAAATTGACTTGAAAATAGCCTTGACATAAATTTTCACCTCAACAGTCGCAATATTTTTAAACCAGTGGCTTTCCTTTTTAAACAAATCCTTTCATTTTGATCTGCTTACCATTGAGCTTAATTCCTCTGTTATGAAACTCCTAAGCTTCTTACTGAAAATGGCTTGCATTAAATTGACTTGTTTCCAGAAGATATTTTGACACAATAACATCTGAGAAATCACTGTTAAGCCTCGAAATTTGAATAACTAAAGATATAATCAAAGGCATCAATTTTATTTGTTGGAGGGGTGATGGAGCATACTTTTATCTGCCTTGTTCATATCATTACAATTTGGTTGATGTGCTGCAAAAGAAAACTATTACACTTGTGTCATCATGTAAGAATAGAAGTTACCCCCAACTGTGGTCATCCTTGGTCTTAGATCACCTTCCCAACAGGAAAAAGTCCCGACAAAATAATAAGCCATGATAGAGAAATAAATCGGTGCTGAATTTAAAGCAGGAGATAAAAATAATGAGTGGGAATTATATACTCCCCAAGCATTGAAAAGCCATTTAATGCAAAGCATTTAGTACTACCGTTAGAATAGCACTTCTTGTGCTGTACCTTTGGCATCACTATAGGGTGTCAAATTGATTATGGAGGGTTTGAAATACAGCATAAATCAAATTCTTGATTTCAAAAGAGTTTGCCTGCCTCATATTGGGATGGAAAGATGAATTTGCCCTGAAAAAATCCCTTTTTGTGCCACAACTTATAAAGATCAACATGGCAGGAAAAATTGTTTTTTTTTACCCTGCTGAAAGAGTATGTTTTCACATCTGGGGGTATGGTAAATCACTCCATACCCTTAGTTAATGCCCCTATGTAAGAGAAGTATAAAACTACTTAAAATTGAGCTAATTTTGAAGATGGGCTTTTTAATAAGATTTTGATTTTCCTAGCTGATATGAGTTTGATAACAAATACTATTTAAAATCATAATATTTTGCTGGAAAATTAGCTCACGCTGTGCATTTCAACGTGAAGTAGTGTATTTTTATACTGGAAATAAAAATCAAAGGAGCTATGTATTCAAGCTCAAGTTCTTTAATACTTTTGTACCAATGGAGGGAGCTCCTCTATAAGAAACTCAATGTAAATTTATAGTTTGCAGTTTAATATTTTACCTTATCTGTCATAACTTGTAATATGTGTGACTTTTTATCCATGCATACCTTTGTATGTTGAAGAAATTTTAAAATGGGTGAAATAGAAGTACACTTTGGAGAGGGGACAGAGCGAGAGAGTTTTGGGACAGTTAGCATGGTGTATTTTTACCTTGTTTGTACCTAGCGGTGTAGGATGGAGAAATTGCTCCTCTCTCCTGAGATCAGAACAAATCTGCATGGTCCTAGAATTTATCCCAAACGCAACCTACAGGACCCCCTTTCTACTTTTGCTTTCATGGCTCTTTTGGCCCCCCCAGAAAAAGTGGCCCTGCCTATGCCACTGGTTGTACCAGGAACATAAGAGCAACAACAGGTATATGGAGGCAAAATTGAAAAGAAAGGCAATTCGGAATAGAAGTTGACACAAATGTAAGGCTTTTTTAGAAGTGTATCATACAAATTATGATTGTCATGGATGTTTGGGTGTTATTCAGGGTAAGGGGAAAAAAGAATGATAAATATAAGAAAATTGACCCTTTTCAAAGGGCAGGGGGACCGTTGCCCCTCTCCCCTCCCCCCCCCCCCCACTGCAGCCATCTCTAGGTATCCTTGATTATTTCTGATATAAATTGGAATCGTTATTCCTCCAAAATGTTTCCCACCCTAGTTTTGATGTCCTAGACTATACACCTGGGCATCATAGCCACCCTAAACAATAAGAAACATGAAGGCTGCAGTAACTGCTTAGCAATCAAACAAGGTTAGAGTCAATTAAATTTTAAGCAATATAAGGACTTAGCCAGGGATGCTAGAAGCATTGAGGGGTGGAGGGGGCAGACTTTCTTTGAAGGACACTTTACCAAAAATTATATCCTGTGAGATCGTAGAAAATCGAAAAATTTGTGTCTCATTAAAGGAAGGTGATGGTATACAAGCTACAAATTCACATAGAGACCTAAGTTGGCAATAACAATTAATATGAAATGTACGAATTAGATTTGAGAAGGGCACTTCTTGCTCCTTCTGCCCCTCTTTGGAAAAGTGCAAGGGGAGCAGCTTTCCCCCCCCCCTTGCCCCCCTATCTTCCGGCATCGCTGGACTTAGCGAAGATGTAAGCAGTAAGACAGCATTTCTAGTTTCGTGTTTGTAACCTGCGATTTCAGTTTTGTTCAAATCTTGAAACTTTTCCTTTTACTAGCCGCACTAAAGGCGTTAACATACATTCAATTACAGACATTAAACGTAAATTATTTCAAAATTCAGATAAAACTATCGAACTTTTGTCTTTTGCACTGATAAGAAAACAAAGAAATACACTATTTCTTTTGGAACGAAGGCGCCAGTTAAATCTATTTATCTAGGTGGGTTTGAAAATGACGAGTGGTTATGATTTTTGTTGGTGTTTTCACTGCGTCTTGGGCGGACCATCATCCATTAATTAACCACAGCAGTATCTTTTGAAATTTATCTAGATCAATAATAACAAAAGACCAAAGATTAAGAAATAAATAATTTAGGTTCCTCGTCGATACAGAAATCATGATCATTATTAAATAAGAAGGATTATAGACACGAATCGCTGCACTTTACTATGATATGATATGATTAGGTCTTTAGGGGAGGGGAGGGGAGCTGAAAGGTATTGGTAGAGTGGAAACGTGGGGAGCCCCAACTGATACTGGTGTGAAAAAAATTCTGCAAGTGATCGAAATTTTGGGGTAAACATTATTACTTAAGCGCTAAGCTAATAACTTGTTCTTAACTTTGTCTGTCGGCTCCCAGAAGTGCTTGCTAATTTGTCATAGTATACCTTTGCCTAAAATGGCCAATAGGCGACAAGGGCCCAATTCACCTAACCTTGAGCAACTTAAGGCTTTAACTAAGAAGATGTGAGCCACCATTACACTATGTTAAAATAATCAAAAGATGACTTTTTCGATTAAATTTAGCCTTGATGCTTTCTCTAACTAGTTAAGCGATGAAATTTTCCAATACATCTGTTTTTCTAAGGAACAGAAAGTTTTCCTGAACAAGAGGCAATATTACAGGCTGTAGGAACTCAGTTTTGAGTTATCTCAACTTTTTTAGGAGGAAAGTACTTTGATAATAACTTCTTTCTTATGGAAATAGAAACAAACCTATTGTGTAGATTCTCGCTTAAGGAGACATGCCTGCACGAAGAAGCGTTGAAGAACTTACAACGTTTCTTCATGGCAGTTGTCGACTCATGGTGTTTATACAAAATGGAGTTGTTTGCTCTTCTGTTTGAATTCAGATACAATAAAACTACACTTTATGCATGCTGTGCTGGATGACGAAACTCTACAATGCTATTTCTGTAGTTTAACTGTTTCTTTTTTATTGCAAAAACAGCTTACATTGTCGCTGTTTAAGCTCTGCTGTGACCAAGTGATGAAGGACTAATTTCTCTTGCATGTTGAGCGTAAATAGCCAGAATTTGAAGGAGTATTTTTTTCGATTAGAGCTCGGTCATTGTCACATCTAGCATTAGAACAATGTATGATCTTCTGTTCTGTAACTGTTTTCGAAGTCTGCAGATAATTCAATTGAGACTATGATCAGTTGAATCAATACTTAGTTAAGTAAACAAAAGATTATGCTAACTTCACTAATTTCTTAATGCTTGTGTTGTACTGTTTTCTCTATTCAACAATTAGCCGATGTTGAATTATTTAGCATCTTGTAATGAGATTTGTTTTGGATCGCGTTCTACTGTGAAACATTTCTTGCTTTCTAGATGGAGTGATGAAGCCAGTAAGAAGCTGATAGCTGATGCATCAAGAAGAAACAGGCAGAAACAGGTACGAAGGTTAGTTTCATTAAAGATCGGTCGTAGGTCATTTTTAGAGGGGGGGGGGGCAGCTTCGAGGAAAGAATATTGGAGTCCTCACCGCTTTTTGCAAAGAAAAGGGTATTTTGTGAAGAGTTCGGTGATAACGAATTTTGACTACAGAGTTAAGGGACTGCAAAATAATTTGGAAAATTGAATAGATATTTATAAACTCTGCCTGGATGCTTTAAAAGGCCAGATATTACAGTTTTATTTCATCCTTTTAACAGTAGTTCGTTTTCCCTCTCCGTTATTTTGTCAATTTTGTCATAGTACTTTTTCCGTTATGTTAGTTAAGTTTAGAATTGTAGCTGCCATACCTAAAATGAGGTGGGGCTAAAGCTTTAATGTTGATGATGAGGATAAATTGGTTTTTTTGGATAAGAAATTACATAATATCTAATGCAGTACTAGCCAAGACAAAAACGTGGAATATTTACATGCAACTTTGTACTTTCATTGAATACGTTAACATTGAAACCATTAATTTTGAGCAAGAATATTAGTGCTTCCTTGTCGAGTCTATTTATATTTATTAACTCTATATCTTCAAATATAACTTATCTATTATTTAGATTTAGTTTTACTCAGTTTCAAATGTATTTTTTGGAAAGGAATCGATTTACAGGGAAAGCTGTTTTGGGATAGGCAAAGACATGGCATATTTGTGATACAGGGTACTCAAGTGTGGTGCAAACTGAAGGGTTAAACGGGACATTGGGGTGGAACAGTAGCATGATATCAACAGTAAAATTTCATATTATGATAAATACTTTCGACTTTGTGAAATTAGCGTTAATCAAAAGCAAAAAAACGTAGAATAATTATCCGGGATGATAACTACTCCTTAAAAATGACAATAAAAGCAAAATATATTTAAATGCCATATGATCTCATCTTATTTCTTTTAAGCCAACTTTATCTACGTCGAACTCTTGTAATTCCAACTTTCACTTATTTAACGAGACTCTGTGGTCTTTGACAGGAACAAGCCTAAGAAACATCGATAAGTAAAACCTATATAATTTGAATCTCCGTGATTTGAATTATCGCTTAGTTGAAGTAACATTTTATGTGCCTTGAAAATGGCAAACCTAACAAACGTCCACCAATCAAACCGCGAACGTTTTTACAAGTTCGAACTAGACATAGAGAATTTAAAACCTCGAACACTCAAATTTTCTCTGTGTTTCACAAGTTGGGGCCCTCAGAGAAGTTAACACTAACAGAATCGACCATTTTTCTGGACATAAGCATATTAGACTCGTTGCTAGAATGTCAACTTCAATGGGCGAGTCAATCCTTGGGCCTTATTTTGAAGTGAGTCGTGAGAAAATAATGATGGCTCCCTTTTGTCCTCATCCTAATCTTGTAGTTTTCTGTGATTTAGCTGCCGGCGATCTATCTTCAGCTCTTTCAGTATGCAATGTTGAGAACAATCTAACCGATGTTCATTTCCCGCCATTTACTTTAGAATATATAATAGATCTTCTAAATAGCTTGTATCATTTTTAATGGTAGCTTGCACCTTGCACTTCAGAGTCTAGATTTGCTGAGCAGGAGCAAAGGGGAGGTTGTGCTCCTCCGTAGCACAAGCAAAGTCTGCGGCGCAGGCTATCTTAACAGCTCTTCAGCTTAACATTCATAGGACAGTACGAATAAGTTTTGATAATAAGTTTAAGCGGGCTTGGAGCAAGTTTAGCCCCCTCCCCCTTTCATCTCATTCTCGGCAATTTTGAAACGTGTTCTCCAGTTTGACGAAGGAAGCATCATATATATTCGGGAGGTAGACAAAAACTCATGCCATTAACTTACCCCCCGTTTACTTTTTATCAAATAATGGGGATGCCAAGTTTAGGATTGCAAATGCATTAATTAAGGGAATATTGTCAACAGTTTTTGAAAGAAAACAACATGATGCCTAGTTGAGAAAATCGTCTTTGTAAAAACCGACCACTTTCATTGTGTTTTCTTTTTAAAAAGTCTTAATGTACTCGAGGTTATTCTTTGTTTTCCAAGGCTTTCGTTGCCATTCAACCTTGGATCTAAAACGATCTTATCAAATCTTTATTTTCGAATTAAATGGAATCGGGACCTGCTCGGTTGCTTCTCTACCTCACAAAAGCGTTGTCTTATCCTCAAGCCCTTGGCAAAGATAAGGATTCAAGGATTGTTGATCGCTTGTTCGAGAGCCTTGCTTTCTCTGTTATAAGCAAGCAAATCTACAGCTTATGATTACTGCATAATATGTAAGTATACTTAAATTATAAAGACGCTATTTAAAGATCAAAATGTGAACAGAATTATCATGAAGATTGGTTAATAACCGCCACTTGACTTTCAGCAAACCTTTGAAGATTCGTGGGTTATCTCAGATTGCAGCCCTCGAAGTTGCTTCAAATATCTGAGATGTAAACCCTAAAAGTTGCTTAAAATGTCCAAGATTATAGCCCTCGATATTGCTTGAAATATATGAGATTTCAGCCGTACAGTTGATCAAAATATCTGAGATTTCAGGCCTCAAAATTGCCTAAAAGATCTGAGATTTCAGCCGTCAAAATTGCCTAAAAGATCTTGGATTCTATCCTCGAAGTTGCTTTATAGTTCTTAACTTCTCACTTACACGATGAGAGTTTTACCTCAGTATTCTGTCGAAAAGATTGGGCGTATCAATATGTAAAAGATGTCAAGTCTTTCAGTGGTATGGTTACAGATTAACACAGGCGAATTAAAGCATTTTTAAGTTGGCTGCACTTTCAATTTCTTTATTACAATCCTTCTTTTAAATTATATGAAATGATTCCGACCCCAACTACACATTTTTATCAAATCGTAAATCAAAGCTCATTTGTTGATAGATCTTGACTAAAGTAAGGATAAAGAAGGGATTTCATTACAAAAGCTAAAGTTAAATATGACTGACATGAAAACAAATTACAAAGCAAACCATAATAATAACTCTCTGTCCAGAAGATGTGGAACACAGGAGGAAAGAATTGAACACGTGTGGGAATGCCTTGAATTCTAAAGCGAATGAACTACAACAAAAAATGTTTTATGGATAAAAATGATGCGAAAACTCTGAATTAAAATAACAGGGACGTTCAAAAATTCCTGGACTATCCCTGGTTATACTCTTCGCTGATATCCGTGAAATATATCGATTAATACTATTTTGCCCAAAAATTTGTTTCATTGCCCACTAAAGCTCTGTTCGAGCCCGTGGCTCGAAAACTTGAATTTATCCCAAAGGTCAGAGCTTTTTACCAGGTCAGGCAAAACAGCATGGCAAAAATATTTCCTGTTAGTAACCAACTCACAAGAGAGTGGATTTTCTGCATGAACTGCTTAGCCGAAAATGCGTCCGACGGAATTTTCTTGCGCTCAAATCTCTTGGTTTCAGTTTTTGATGATAACAAGTACGATTTACGAAGGTCAACTTGCAAAGTTCGTGGTAAAGTTATCCAAAAAAACTACGGAATTTCGAAATTAAAGGTCACTGTTAGGTCAAGAAACTTCTTGAGTCTGCAAAGCCGACACTTTTAATCCGTTCTGTATCACAAAAAGGGTCACGGTTGGCGAATTGTACCTCCTTTCTCCGATTTTTTAATGTTTAGCGTTCACATGACCAGGTTTTTCTTACCCTAAAAGCTTAAAAGAGGCGGCGCCTTCAACCAAACTGTCCATTCGGTAAATCTTTTCAATGCTAATTGAGGAGCCGCCCCCCCCCCAAAAAAAGAAATTTAATGTCTGCTTTTTACACTTTTTTATACGTTCCCCCGTTTCTCACGCCCCCCCCCACGCCCGACCACTCGGCTTTCAATGGTGTAAATTCCAATTTTAAACCGATCCTTTAGGCTTCTATACTCTCTGTTTATTGGCTTCGAATGTAAGGACCTTGGTTTCGTAAGACCCTTTTCAGCTTATCTACTAAATCGAGCAGATGTTGTCTAATGGTCTTAAAGCGTCAGCATTTCACATGAATCTATAAGGGCGTATCTGCAAATACGGAGTGAAAATTCACGATTACACATTCATGACTCGGGTTTTTGTAGCTGCAGTTAACGTATTTTGGCGAAACGCTCTCGTACTTTGACCCTTTAAATGCCTGTCTTCATGAACGTGCTAAATAATACTTGTAGTTTTGGACGCTGGTCTTTCAAAGAACCGCTTTCTTCATCTTAAACTCTCGTTAATCAAGTTCATACATTCGTTAAACGGAGCTAACTCAACTATTCTAGCTGGTAAGTAGTGATTTCTTTAACGCATCTCGCAATTCACCGTATACAATTACATTTTTCGCTTGTCTTTAGAGATAATACAATAAACTCATTGAATCTTTCTTATTAGTGATTCTTTATCATCTGAAACTGCGCAGATATGAGCTAAATTTGCGTTGACAGGACCGCATATAAAAATCCTGTTTGTCTTAATTTTACTAGTTTCGCTGAAATTTTTATTCAAAATCTATGTTTTTTTAATCTTGTCTTCATTTCGTTTCTTAATATTAGTTTCTATGTTAAATTAATAATTGACAGTCGATTTTTAAAGCTGTTCTTTCGATTTTATAGTCCGCCATAGCAGATGCATTCTGTGGCTTCTATTAAATATTGTTTACCGCTTAAAATTCATCGAAGAAAAAGCTTTCGCTTGATTCCCTAATTGACCCATTGTGAATGTCGTGATTTCATGCGGTAAAGGCCTCTTTCTACTACTACTTCTACAACTATCACAGATGTGCCCTGAGGAATATGGGTGATGGAAGGCTAATTCTGTCTTGTTGACTTTGCAAATGATAAAATTTCCAGTCTCTCATCCCTTTTCGTTTGACATAGTCAAACTGGATGGTAGTTTGTGATCATACCCCCTAAAGGGTACTAGTCTGTAAGCATTCTCTTGTGTGACCTGGGAACTGTTGTCCCTGTGCCCTAGCATGCTGAAGCAGAAAGAAATGTGTCAATTTTGCCTGTCTTCAGTGAGCCAGACATACAGGACATCGCATTTCACCATGCAAGGAATGTCCTTTTTTGGTAAAAATTAGCAAAGCTGTTCAGTTGAACAAAACTTTGAAACTTTGGCATACCAAAGCCACTGCCGCTAAAGTCATCTGCTACGCAAGCAACTTCTAGATTTTGTGTTTACCTTTCTTAGAAAACCAATGTTGTGAACAGTGGTAGAAGAGTGATTATGCAAAACGTTTTAGCTGTGAAATAATCCATTCGATCAACTTTGTTTGCATAATTTGGAATTGAGCGACCTTTAGATTCTTTTTCTCAGTTGTTTGCCAAAGTAGTTAGGCCTAGTTTTTAGATTTCAAACAGCTAGTCATAATCCCGAGAGAATGAAACGAACCAGGCGTAGATTTGAATTCAAGCAGGCTAGGCCTAGTTCACAAGTATTTTATTTCATTTATTCATTTGTTTATTAATTAATTAATTCATTCATTCGTTAATTCATTCATCATGCCTTCACTAATTCATTTATTCATTCATTCATTCATTCATTCATTCATTCATTCATCCATTCATTCATTCATTCATTCATTCATTCATTCATTCATTCACATGTTACTTTACATTGATTACATTCCATGCTAATCGCTATTTGCCTTATGGCAATTGTGTAGAGTCAGGGGGTTTCATTCCCCCCCTCCCCACTCCTTGGAACCATACTTTTCTAACTTAACAGCACTGTTATTGTTAAAGTTATATTTTCATTTCTATAAAGGGCTTTTGCAGAGGAAATCTTGATTGTAGTATCTTGAGGCATTTGAAGATAGGTAATTAATTTGATTTTTGCAGCAGAATGAATTGTTGAACTCTAATGGTAGTTTTTGGCGGAAATTGGCTAATAATCCCATCACAGTGCTTTTTGTAAGCAACTTGGCTTAGTAACATGTCTGCGAAGTTTCTTAAAACTTATTGGCTTGTTTTCATAAATCATCCACGAAAGACGAGAATTCGTTGGTTCTTATCTCATGGGAGTTTACCCCCTGGGGTCATACCCCATGGGATTCTACCCCTCATTGTTACTTGAAGATTGCTTCAATGAGCTTTCTTAGCTTTTTGATGAAATTTCACCGAGGAGAGAACTTTCATTAATATAACAAGGAAATTTTTCTTGGCTTCATACCTGCGCGAAACTATTCAACGTTTGATAATAGGATGAAAAAGTAGCTATTTGTAGCAGGTTTGCTTGCGTTTTCTCGTATTTGGGCTATTAAACGCTATTTCCTTCTGCTATAAAGACAAAATACTTTTGCAAGGCTCTTGTGCTGTTATTATGATGACATTTGGTTTTTCAAGCAAATCCTATTCTGTGACTGTCATTTTGAAGTCAGCTTTTCAAAACCTCAGTCATTAATATTTTATCGTGCATCTGTTTTCTAGCCTCGCAAATTGCGGTTCAACTCGGCATGTATACTATGCGCTACTTTCAAGTTGACGATTTCCGTGGATTGGTCTGCTGAGCTCGGTTTACTGCTTACCTGGTCAACATCCAATTCACCTGGACTTGCTGGAATTGACTCTCTGAATATTGCGTATGTATTTCTTCTTTGTCGTTACGTTACGATGCAATCTTCCGTCTAGTATTAGGTCTAATTCAGAATGTTTTTGTGGTTTAAGTTGGTTTGTAAATTGTCAGCATCGTGTTTTTTGGCGTGCAAATGACGATCCTATCCAAAGAAATGCGTTTATGTAGATGATCTGTTTTCCATGATTAAGCCGAGAAAAGGCTTGGGTTGGAGGAGATGCTTGAAGATGCTCCCAGAATTTTAAGGTTCCATTCATGAAAAATGACTTGGTTTGGTAGTCTCTGGATGGGTTTTGTTGAAGTTTGTTCATTGATTATATGTTTGAAATTGTTACTGCAACAAGAATTGTTCAGATTGGAAGCAGAGACAGATGACATAGCCACAGCTATGTTCCTAGAGTTTGTGACTTGTTTGATTTGTATGTAGACGACTTGTTTGTCTTGTCAATCGGCTGAAAGTGACTTCAGAAATGTTATTTATGATCATGGTAATAGTTCTTAGAGAATGGAGCTTTGGATTTGGAAGAGAGCTTAAATGTTTTTAATAAAATTGAAAGAAATGGAGTGTTAGTCGCAGCTCCCCTTAGTCTGTACGTAGATGACCTGCTTGACGTTGTAAAAACATTGTCAGATGGGAAATGCTCCGGAGAGTGCCTTTTCTCGATAATAGTTTATTATCAGCCCGGTGAAATTGCATGAAAATCAACCTGCAATAAATATAGATCTTTTAAAAAAAGGCAGATGAGTAATGTGAAGGAGAAATCGTTTTGGGTGTGATATTGGTGCAACAAACGCGCATTTGCATAGATGATAGAGGCTGTTACCAGATCAGAAAAGTCCTCAAATTTCGTCCTACCTTAGTTGTAGTCAACTTTCCGTAATAAACAGATAGAGCTGGTTTGAGCATGTTATTGCAATTTCAGTTATCTTCAATAAAATTCCTCGTGATTGCATACTTACAGGCGTGGATTCCGTTATGTTTCCTGGACCTTTTAAACCTTAATCTAACCGTCGATTTTGAAAGATTGCAAAAAACCTGTCAGCAAACGCTCTTATCGACCTTGTGAAAATGTAAATATTCAGGCATGTTTCCGTGAATGTTTTTTGTCTTTATTAGATCAGATTCTGTTGCCTGAAGTGAGATCGGTATTATATATTATCAATATCTAAAGAACTTAATGAAATGTAGACAAAATAGAAAAGATTTCGTAATTATTTTAATTCCTGAGTGTTATCCACGGATTTTGATGATGATGACAATATTCCTACCTGCAATTGTATCGATGTAGCACTAATTTCATACTCTCTAAATTTAATTTACTATAAACATTAATACCTGCTAAAAACCGCAGATATAATCAGAACAGGTTTTCGTCCTCAATAAAGCTTATTGATTATTATCCATAATTATGAATAAATTATTACTCTAAACAGATAGCCATGTGTAACAGAGCCACCGGGAGCCGTCAATACGACCCCAAGCTTATCCGATGGTTTCTCTATTTGAAATGTGCGTTGTATATTCAACAATGCTGATAAGATATTGCTTAACAGATCCCAATACTGTGACGTCTTATTTCCGTAGGTCAGTGCCTCGTAAACTGCACAATATTTCTCCGAACAAAAACGTCCTATTGGGCAGACATGATACGCCTAGAAACTAGCCATGGTTTGGGCGTCTCACAAGAGTTGCTATTTTTCGTCAAAGACATTTATCCGTTCAGTAATATCGGGCTAACATCTGCTACCAACTGTAATTCAGGACTTTTGTATTTTTAGTGAAAGTATCGTCAATTTCTCGTCCAAGCCTTCCCCTCTCATACAAAAAGCTTCTCTCTGATAACCCCCCTTCTGTAATAAGCACACCTTCTCTTATAAGCCCCCTCCCTAATTAGACCCTTCTCACCAATACGCGCTCCCTCTGTAATTAACTCCCTCTATTTAGCCCCAAAGTAAGATAGCCTATTAGTAATTTAAGGAGCTCATTAGATGATTTTGTGAAATTTGCACCCAATCCAGCAGGAATGAAGTAACAGCGCCTTCAAGCATGCTTAGATAGCTGCCAGTGTGAACAATGAACGCTTTCACAGTTTCGAGAACCTTAAAAACTGTTTACGTTTTGCCAAATTGTCGATTTTAACATGAATTTTAGGCATTTAGAGCAGAATCGTGGGAAAGGAAACAAGGTCAGCGCATGGTGGCGAAAACTGCGAGATAATGAGATACAACAAGCTCGTAGATGCAAAAGCTAGAAGGAGAAACATACACGTTTAGAAAATATCGTGTGATGATCACGCTGAAAGATGAGCAAGCGGATTAGTCCAGATGCATTTTTATTACGAAATCTTTGCTTTAGTTTATGTTGTTCTCCCATTAGACACCATAGACCGTCTTTTGATGTGAAAAATTCTCGCAAATCTTGCAAATTAGTTGAAATTCTTGTGGAAAAGTGTGCGATGCTCTCACAATACATTTTAAAAGAAACAATGCGGTCTATGCGCATAGCATGTGGAGACTGTTGCTTCACTTTTACATAATGGGCCTCTAGCTTTTTTGCAAATTTTGCTGTTGAAAAACTGTTCAGATCAGGGTGGTCTTCCTTGGTTAACTGGTCAAAGGTAGGGTTAGAGTATAGTAAGGACTTACCCGCCCCTGTGTGTCATTTTTCAAAAGGTTGTTCGGAAGAAGATGGCGAGTCTCAATCTATCGACATTTTGCATTTTAACTAGAATACTTGGCCAGAATCAAGCAGTTGCCACAATAACAGTCAAATTTCAATCTCTTTAGAGTGATAGCATGGACGAGCTTACCTTTGGCAACATTAATTTTCTCTGTTATTTGTCCATGGCTGTCCATTAATCCATGTAAGACAACTCAGACGTGATTGATTTCTTCGTTTAAATCTGATGCTATTCTCTGATCAGTTACTTATCCGGTTCTTAATTCCTGATTTACAAAGATCAGTTTTTTTATCAGGTTACACACCTTTCCATTCAACTTTAGCCAAGGTTAACGTTCGATTTTCAAACAGTGCATATATGCAAGCAAATCACATTCGATATCAAGCAATTAATTTACACAAATCAACTTAAACAAGGCCATCGAACAACATCAACAATCTTGCACAAGTCCCTCGATAATTTCACGTCCCCTCTTCAAGGATAGAAACAGAAAAGGTTAAGCACTATTAAGCACTGTTGAGCTTAAAGGTTTCAGTGAAATGTGTATCCAGCGGCACTGTCACTATAATACAAAAAAGCATGTGAATGTTTCGAGTGGGTGAAGTGTGGAAACATGTTTCTTATAAATAAGCAACGCACGTTTTTGAAAGCCCCACCAAACTAACAAAACGACAGCAATGTAGTGAAATTATTTTACAAAGCAACGCTACATCGATCTTGAGATCTTAAGACTTCCCAGCTGCCCATTATTTTCCTACCTGGCAAAGAAGAAGTTTTTCGTATTTTGTATAAAATATGTTATCGCCTGTTTAAGGTCGGGTGACATGCCTAAAACTTTATATACGCCATCACAATGCAATCATTAGTGACAAAGGACGTGAAATATTTTTTAAACTTTGGTCTGGTTAATTCAAAAACCAATAAAGAATCAAGTCTAAACTTAATCGTTGCTAATTGCCTGAAATGGCCACGTCTCTAATTTTATGGAAGTGACCGCGATATAGCTGAGCTTAACACTGCACGAAGTTTTGTAACGTTCGACAAATGCGCTGGGGATAAAACAGCCATCTCTTACAAGCATATTTGAGACAGCCTTGTGTAGCGTCAGGATGGTTAAAAGCGTAAGGCATTTTGTGGTACTGAACTATTTATTTTCAAGAAATTTGGAAACTTGAATCTTTAAATGCAGCCTTTTCGATGTTATGTTGAAGGGCGTTTCTATAAACTAACCCAAGCAATAGAATTACATGGATTGCGTTTAATTAATTTCGTGCCAAGCCCATCGCATGTTAACTGGGTGGTGTCTCTACAAACTCCCTTTAAACATAGGCCAGTTTGGTGGAATCATGTTATTTACATGCGAAATAACCTAAACATTGAGCAAAGGTGTCGCACCCAATAAGGAGCAGTTAACTTTACCTTGGTTTTGTAGAAGAAGCATAAATATTTAATCAAGACTGCAACTAAAAATGATTTGTACAAGTGTTTTTATGCAGTTTCTTTCATTCCTAGTGCTTTTACATTCAACTGCTTCCTCCATTGTAAACTTTGCTGGACTCAAGGCAAATAGTTGGATAAAAGAGCTCCTGGAGAAGAAAATTGTCCGGTAAGTAATTTTTATTTGTTTTTCACTGTAACTTTTGTGTGTGGTTTTTTTTCTAAATCAGCTTTACAGTATTCGATTGGGAATTTTACTTAGCACGTAGCATCGAGAATTCTGCAATCGATAGGCAAATTTTAAAATTCGAAATTCTTTAACATTTACTGACGATATTTTGTTTTGGAATGAACTGAGGATTGGCCACGAGGAATAGAAAGATGAAAAATTAGAAAATTGATACGTATTTTCAAGGCAATTTTATGTAGGAAGGATATTCGCAGTAAATCCAAATTTCCGATCAAAATTCTTCAACGCATTGCTCAGAAATTCTGCCAACGGTCCACTACAAAAAAACTAAGAAAATATAAGAAAATATTTTCATTTCAAACCAGCATGTACTGATCTCTCGAATGATATCGTTCGCCCTCATCGGCCTCATCTCGTTTCAACATACCCTTTCTAAGGACTGGCGACTAATTTATGAAACAAATAGCTGTACATTTTCTTAGATTGGAGTATCCCGCGCTGATCTTTTCTCAACTTGTTGAGGAGCCGAGTACTCTCGTAGACCACTCGCTTAAAAACTACCAGTATTTTCTTTAATTTTTCGAGATTGATGTTCGATTGTGGACTTTCGGGAGGTCAAAGTTTTCTTTTAACTCTGTAATCCTCTTTTTCAATGTTTATTATTAATCTGCGATCGACTATTAATTTTGAATATTCCAGACTACCATATCATTAATAGCTTAAAACATTTGACCAGCTTTACATAACATGGACTTTAACCTAATATGTTATTTCATCGTACCTTTGAATAATAATCATTTATCTAAGCTCTAAGTAGGATATAATCTTGCATGCTGTCTGAGTTCAATTGGTTATTTTAACCCTTGATCTGTCGCCGAATCAGACTGATGCCCTTATTCCATTGATAAGGGCAGAAGGAGGCGATTTCGTTTCATTTCATTTTACTTTATTGTAAATTTTTTATGCTCGGTGGCCACGTCAGTCAAAGGACTGATTTTCAGTGGGCCGTGAATATACAAAACTAAAACAAAAATAAGAAAACTAAAAAAACCATGCATAATTAAAAGAAATTGCCATGCCTTATGGGGCCAAGCGATAATGCCATGCCTTCTATAATGTTTTTTTGCGCGGTCTGTGCAAACAGATTTCTTTGGTCTGTGGACTCCCTAAGGTAATTTGGGCCACAAGATTTTGCTTTTTGCGGTCAATGCAAGCAAGACAGATTTTTTGTTCTGAGAACTCCCTGAGATAGTCAGCGAAACACGATCGTTTCATTACCCGGCTTGTGCAAGCTCGCGTCTATTTGTTCTGAGGAATCCCCACGAGCAGATTCTTGCTACTGGTTTTGATTGGTCGGTTTGATGGTCGCCATAGAAACAAAAATGATATCAGCTTTTCGATTGGTCTCGCTAAAAACGAAAACAATAGATGGGGAGGGGAATCATTATTCGTACACGTGGAAGGAATGACACAGCTTCTCTTTGCCAAAGATGTAGGCGCCACCCTGTGATTGCTAATTGCGATGACATCATCATCATATTTTGCTTCGAAGGAGCATTTAGCATTTTCCAATTTATGGTATTTTGCAGCCTTTGCTAAATCATGTGATTGTTTCAATGATCACATGATTGCTGCAGAGGATTTTCTGTCTTTCGTATTTGCAAGGGACACCTGCTAGACTGATTGGCAAGGGGGGAGGCGAACTGGTAGTAAGGGGAAAAGGATAGAACAATAGTAGATTTCAGCCTTTTGTGAGGACAGGGGGGGCAATAGGTCTCAACGTTTCCTGCCATTAGCGTCCCTGAGCTTGGCTATTTGATTTGAAAACAGAATTGAGAGACACCCGTGTTATTGTTACTTTAAGATTGATGATCAGAGAATCAAGATTGATCTTAAGATGAATCGGAAGTTAGAAATCAGATAGTCCAACGTGGATAAATTTATATCCATTTGTTGAACACCTCCATTAAACGCCTCTGAATCATACATGTACGGAAAAATATCAACGAACGGAAAGTGCACGATAAAATTCGTAAACTTCTTAAAGCTCTCGAAACTTTGATCAATGCAAATCTGTACTCTTCGTCTTACGTCTCTCCTCCAATCACAAATTTTGTTGTTTTTTTAGTCCATGAATCATGGGAATTGCAAAGTCCATTTCAGCCCTTATCAGGATGGGACCTGTATTTCCATTCTGAGGCCGCCAGTAATCGCAGGGATTAACTCTAAGTTCATAAACTTTCAAATTTGGCTTGTTCTCGGATAGTTCAGTGCGGTAGGAGTTTGCGTTAATCCCCTTTATGTCATGTAGGTTTTCTCAACAACACTGATCGGTAATTAAGATACGTTTGTCTTTGAAGCCTCATCGCCAGGAGGAAGCTCAGTTGATGGAACATTTCGATATAGTTTGCCTGAAAGAGTGAAGCAATTTTCGTCGTGCAGGTAAGAAATCATGTATTTCTCTTTTCATAATGAATTGTGTTGTTTCTTACTTTCTTTCCGGTTTGTGCATGAAATTTTTAGGCACTGACTTCACTTCATAAACGTTAGATATCGAAAGCATTGATATCATTTCATGATGAAATTTTGTAAGTAAATGGTTAATAAGGAAGTAGTGCTCTGCTGCTCGGAAAGTTAAGAAAGTTCTTCGATTTTTGAAAGTGTATATATCACCTCCCATAGGCAGCTGCATCTAAATATTTCTCTGCTAAATTGCTCAAAGACAGCTTTCAAAGCACACTTTTATCATACTGCAAATAACTGCTGAAAACGTAAAAAAAAATGTTCTGGTAGGAAGGTTAGAAATAGTTCAGGTCAGTTCATATATATTTTAAATTGTCTACATATGATTTATAAATCTATAAAACAAACACGTGACTAAACTACTCACAAAAATAATGTTGTTACAAAAAAATAAAGTAACAGTTTAAAATTCAAAGGAAATATTTTGTATGCAGGGAATTGCTTCTAAGAGTTAATTACTTAGTTAACTTGTGTTGTCAGAAAGTTTGTAGGTAGTTTGAACACTGAAACCGTGTGATAAATCGATACATTGTTTATACCGGGTAGTTCTCCCAGCTACGATACATTAGCTGCTATCAATAGGAGCACCGATTCTATAGATTGAAGGTCCATTCCAAACGTTTTTGTAAACGAAAGGTGGCTTCTTATGCAATCAAATTAGACAAGATCACGGGTTCTTTTCGCCATTACTTTTCCATAATTCCCCGTATTGTGGGTCGGCTTTCGAGTAATTAATCTTTAAACATGTGGTCCAACGCTCAACCACCGCCGTAGTGCGCATAACACGTTTGTTTGCTGTTAAAGCAATTTTACAATGTTAATATAGCGTCTTGTACTTCTTTTGACAAAGCCAGAGATAACATTGTAAACATGGAGCCTCGGATATTTGAGCGAGACGAGACGGTGCTTACCTAAAATACAATCGTGCCATAAGTTAGAGATTAAAAAGCGGTATCTTGGTCAGCTCATTTTTCAATCGTTTGTCAGTCGTTTTGATTGCAGTGCTTTTTTTTAACGTAAGTAGCGCAAATGTTTTTTAGAATGCGTAAATGTTATTGAGTTTGAAGTAAATTTTAAAATGTTCACGGGATGCTGACAAATCTTTCTAATTCCATTTTGAGTTTTCCCGTTTTCTTTCTCGATTTTTGGCTTTCTCTCTCCTCGCTCTCTCTCTCTCTTGTTCTCTCTATGCTTTCTGCTCGTTATTTCTATCGAAATATATGTTTACAAAAATATAAAATTGTCAAGGCTATCCGATCCGTTCTTTCCTCGTAGCAAAATCATTTGCACCGCCCTGAAAATTACTTTCAACTTCTTAAATAAGCGAGCCTTAAGATGTTTGAAATGACAGTACCCCTAAGTATTAAGACACCTTACCTGGCTAGGCTTTTCCCTTATTTTTTTTATAAACATTAGCGGGTTTGAATTTGAAGCCCGACTTGTTACACAAGGCTGTCAAGGTTTCTATACAACAGCAAAAGCCAACGATTAAGGTTAGGAAGTTTCTTATATTTTCATTGCGAAACTATGATAGTTTCTGTTTGTCAGAATGTTGTCTATTATTAATGCATAACTAGATTAAAAGATGTGTAATATCTATTGCATTTGGAAAATGTCAAGTTTTCAATCGCTTTCGTATGATTTCTTACTGGATTAACTTATAAGAAACAGAATTTGTAAGAAACTGAAGTGGAGATGTGGCTTGCTTCTCATTCCTAGTCGAGGCTATTTTTCTGTGTTAGGCCGCCGTTTCTAACGAGTAAGCTTTCAATGGTGTGTTTTACTGTAAGCAAGCAAATACAGGATGACCAGACCTTGCTGTCTCATTATCTGCTAATTCCCTGCCTTTTACTGCCTTGATCCTTTAAACCCTTCTCTAAACAAGTTCTTGCCCAACTATTTGATATGTTGTCCTTCTCAATTTATTTTGGCAGTGTTTTGCAGATAAATTTTGATGATTTTCTCTTCTTGTTATAAATTATTCATCATCACAGCTGGTAGAAATGTAAACAATATGTCGAGGAACATAGCTTATAGTCCTCATATCAAATATAGGTTATGTGAGACCTAAAGGGCATATCACAACATGCTTACCAATTGTTGCTAGATATGAGCTCATGAAGCTAAAGAGAGCTTCAAACTGATGATGTCACAGAAATTGGACTTTAAAATTACTACATTTTGAGCCCATGGTCTGAAGAACCATTATTAAATAGCCATTACTTACGTATTTCAGTTATATATGTTCGGCATAGGCTGAGAAGATGGCATTTGGTTTCGTTCAGGGAGATTTTCTATGCTTGATGCTTCGGGCGCTGAGCTATTTTGTGGCATATCTGGGAAATGGGCTAAAACCTCTAACTTTTTGGTACGAAAAGTGATCGGATTAGGCCCTGTTTTGATAAGATCAAACATGTCTTTTCTTGCAATATGCTTATCTTGCTGTCTTATTGTTTGACCCCCTGGCAATTATATGGAAATGTACTCCTGAACTGGGACAGCCTCGAACGGTTTAGAAACGAATCATTATTGTTGCTTTTAAGTTAGTCGATGGAATTTACATGAATCGATAGAATTCGACTTACAATCTTCTTCAACGGTCATCTACAAAAAATCATGTGGAGACTGGTCCCTTCTCGTATTACCGATGGTGAGATATGAACCAGGAAGAAAAACGTTTGCTTTCGAAGGAGCTTCTAAATACATCATGCAACCAAAGGAAATGTGTTATAAACACGCCAGGTCTTTGAATCAAAAACACCCTTCAATCTGATAAATCTTCTGATAGATTCTATTTTTACCCACCATATTATTAACACTTGTCAGTTTAACCCGAGCCTTTGTGATAGAAGTAAAATTTTTTCTGCTTATCTGATTCTCATTTTATGTTATTTTTCACGCATCATGCCATTTCCCTCCATGTTTTTGGTCTTATTCAGTTTTGGCCAAAATTTTTTCTCTAAGTTCGTTTATTATTATTGTCTCAAACTTAAAAGCTGAGCAGACTCAAGTTGAGATCTCATTCCAAAAGATCTTGTAATCATCCTTAAAATTCATTATCTGAAGATTGAAACTCAGTTCTGTGTGGGACGAGTATTAGTATGGGCTTAATTGAGAATTAAACCTGGAGACTTAGTTCGATTGTAGTGGTCCGACAAGAAATTTAAACTATGATACATGAATCAGTATTTACACGGCCTACGCTAAGATTTTAAATCAAACCGTGGGTTATGTGATAAGGAAAGGAAACTTAGCTGCTTCAATTTAGAATGATACAGTCGAAATCTTTTCTCATTTTGCTATTTTTTTACTCCTCTGTTTTCTTCCTTTCTTCCTTTTTTTGCCTTGTTGTTTATCTTCTTCTTTATCTTTTTCTCTTCTTATTACTTCTCTTTTTACCTCTTCTCCTCATTGGCTCTTTTTTTTATTCCCTTTTTCTTTCTTCTCTTTCATTTTCTTCTTTCTTCATTTCTCTTTCTGTCTCTCTCGCGTTTCTTCCTCTCTTCGCTTTCCTCTCTCCCTTTTTTCTCTTCTTTCTCCTTTCTTTTATTCTTCTTTTTTTTCTTTATTGTCGCCTTCTCCGCCTTCCTTGCCATCTTCTTCGAGCTTTATTCCCGTCCGGTGGCACGGGACCTTTTCCAGTGCTCCCTATCTCTGTCAGCCTTTTCACCAATACTTCTTCTTTCATCCATCGTTGCTTAGAAATATTTCACTCGGCTCCGTGATAAGAAAGATTTGCAGTTTCTTGTGTTGAGGGACCAACAACTCGGTTCTATAGAAATTAATGATGGCTTGCCCTATTAAGTGTCACTTGGAAGGGGGCGAGAGAAGAAGGGGCTCTTTGGTTTCACACTAGTTCTGTTACAAATTGACCAAGTTTTTATTGTTTTGAGAGAATGATCCTTGTTTAGAAGAGGAAGGGGTCGTACCATTTTCTGCACTGCTAGAAGCTCTTTAGACCCGGGACCCACTGGCTCTGAGTTTGTTTGCCCATTTTGTATCTTGAGGTGATGATGATGTATAAAATCCGATAACACTTACTCGTTTTTACGTCATTCTGATGTTTTTCCTTCGCGCTAGTTTTCTTGGCTTCGGTAACTAAGCTGCTTACCATCGACAGACCATCGATAAATAACCATGGTTTTATTAGATTTTCTACTCCCTACGAGTTGGACGCGCTAATCAATGGACTTTTGTCTGAAAACCAAAGTTGTTATTTCTTATTAGATGGTCAAAGACCTGTTTTCCATATGTTTTTCAACATAGCATTGCTTCCAACGGGTCTGTTTGTTGGCCACAAGAATCAGAAATGCCAAACTTATCCTGGCCTAAGCCTTTCAACATTCTTTCAATCTTTTTCAATTAACGGAATGAAAGGGGCATGCAGTGGTAGTCACGTATCTCTAATCAACGCTCAATCTGCCTTCATCTTAAAAAATATGTTCTTTCTTTTAACATATTGATCTATAGACAAGGTGAACTCTGCTCCTAACAACTTCAGTACTGAGTTTCTCCAGCTCAAGAAAACATAGAACTAATTTTCTATCGGGAATAACGTTCTATGCCTTAGTAATCAGTTGTGTTCAAGACCCGTTGATGTTTTCAATTTTATCAAAAGTATCAATCGTTTATGAAGGATGCTTATTAGCGTAATAACGCAAGCAGGTTCTACAGTTTCTGTTTGCCGTGTACTGTGATAGGAATCACTAAATTTAGATATTCAGAAAGATGAATTTGTATCATTTGTGCATGGCAGAGGAAACGTGAGAAAAGTACAGATTGTGCCTTCTGTTCCTTTACTTTGTGCAGGATCTTCAAAATTCTTCCTAATGATTTTTGACGCGTTTGTGAGCCAAATAGTTGCTCATTATTGATGTTTAACTGATATTATGTTGATTGTCTGAATGTATTTCTATGTACTATTGTTAAGCATATTTGTAAATGTATTACGTTCTGTCGCGATGAATGTGCAACAGGTCTGGGGTGCATTATTTTTCAATGGACAGGAAATTGTGAAAAAACAGCAGGGCCGCCGAGAGGTTTTTCAGCCCCATGGGCAAGACTGCAAAATGGGGCCCCTTGAGTTTGTCATTGAAGCAAGCAGAAGGGAACCTGGGGGAATTGAATCTAGAGGTAATCTTAGAACCTTGTAGGCTGCTCCTATTGGGAGGTTCCTTGAATACATATTTAGAGGCTATAAATAAAAATTTTGATGTTAGTTGATGAGGCCCCCTGGACCCTGAGGCCCTGGGGCAAACTGCCCCCTCTGCCCCTCCCTCTCGGCGGCCCTGATAAACAGTTCCAGTAATGTATCTTATGGCATCCCATAGCTGAGTGTGCCCCAAAAGTGCTTAATCAAGTTAATCGTACGAGTATCGGATTCGGCTGTTTTGTAGTAAGGCGAAGGCGCACCATGGCTTGGTGATTGCATTGTCTCGCTATCGCATGTGCGTGGAATGTTTTGAGATATAAGAAAGAGCTTCACTGCTGCCATGCGAACAGTATTTGTAGAGTAAAGAACTGCGTTCGTGAAAATGTTTGTTTAGCCATTTCTGCTAGTCAACGGGATTCACCGATCATTAACTGAGATAAATGCTTTCATTTTGTGCGTTCGACTCCAGATGGTCTGGCGAGAAACAACAGTTTGGATTTTTTGTGTTTCGATTGAGTTGGGGATTAACTTTAACGTTATCTGCATCAATTGATGGTGAAAAATCAAGTAGTTCTTGTTTGTTTACTCTAGAAAACCTGCTTCAAGTTGGCTTTTGAAACGGTGACTGACTCCAACGAAATATTTGCGGTGTGTTCTCAGTTTTGCTTCGCAAGGTAGGGTTATGCCCATTTTTAATACTGTTATTTCGATTAAACTTGTCTTTAGAAACATTTTCAGGTTGCCAAAAGCAAAACAACGACGTAGGTTAACCACACTTCAATGATATTAAAATATTCTATTCGTTATTCATACATTGTTACGGTCTTTTCATAATATTTTTGCTTTGCTTTGAAACACATAGACTGCGCTTTTATGACGAAAATGAATTGTCTTTTGACTGATACAGGTTGATAAGAAGCTGAGAGCTTCATGGTCTGACTCGCAAGACACTGTCTTTTTAAAGTCTGAATTCCATTGGAACTCGCTATTTACTCTCAACTAAATGTCAGTTATCTCAATCAACTAGAATCCAAATTGATAATGTTTTTGACTGTTGAGCTGCATGACTTAAATCATTAATGTACAGATGTTGTTGACTCTCCACTAGTTTTTGTAAAAACAGCACACTTCTACGAATGCTTAGAGTCGAATTTTTGGATAAAAAAGCATCGTTAGATTGCGCCTTGTCTCACGATGGAAAATTCGATGAAAAACTATTTCGTTTGAAGTGTCAATAAATCCTTATTGTATAGAACTCTGCTACTTTAATCAAGAGAATCAGCGAGGCTACTAAAAATAACATACCGAATTGTTATAAAGTGGTTATAGAAGGGATATATGGTGTGCAGTTGCTGGGAGGTAAACATTGAGTTAAGAACAGTTTAAAGTACACTTGAACCTTTAAAATGCACTGTGAAAATGAAAGCATAGACCCTTGGCTTATATCACTCCATTGTTATAAAGAAAAAGTGCAACGGTGCCATTTATAAGAAACCCGTTTTGAATGGGCACGGCCTGGTAGATTTTCACAACTTGTTTGTGCAGCCTGTTTATTTTATATTTACATGTTTACTTGCGAAGGAAGCTTTTTGGCAGAGTAAGAAATTAAGCTAGCAGTATCGATCATTACTGTTCAATCTTGCCTCGAGATTTCATTACTTTAAATTGAAGAATAAAAACAAACTTATGTACGTATTTAATTTTGATAAGAAATTGTCTGAGTAGGATAAATATGCTGCTGAGATAGGCCAAAACCTGTTGAGTTTCTAGCACATGAATCTTAATTCGTAGAAAATTAACTTTATCATAAAAATACTTGGATTAAGCAAGGCTACATTAGTTTCCGCTCCAGGGCGCCTTTTGTTTAGGTACTTATTTGCTATGTGTGGTAGAAATTACGTGAATTTAAGACGAAAATTCAGAGAAAAGGAGTTAAAATGGGACATCCCTTGTTCCCCTCTCTCTGAGAGCAAGGAGGATGTCGACTCATGTCTTCCCCCGAGTTTTAATGCCCCTTTACATCATCATCTCATCGCTTTGATTAAGTTAATGTCATATCTCATAAAACCGTGTGTATTTATTTTTACTTGAACCGAAAGGATTTTTTTTTATTTTGCGATCATCGGATTTCTTTGAGTCATATCCCCAAAGGACTTGGCTATGGATACAAGAAAGAGATTATTTGCATATTATCAAATGTGAGGTAAACACGCTAATAAAAGCCCAATGTAGTAAGACAAATAACATGGATAATATATCGAACACAAGTTAATAAAGGAAGTATCAGAGATCCTAGCATTTGTATTAACACCGACAACTTTCGGCGAAGTTTTTATGCATTACATTTGGCATTTTACACTTTTTACAATGACCACCTTGACCGAATAAATCCCTCGCAATTCTTATCTTTAAATTTCCTAAATATAAGATCTCGTTGACTTTATAACTTGGTTTTGCAATGGCCTAAGTTGATCAAGCTTCTAAATTTTCTCGGGGTTTGCTGCTTAGAGTTTCTTGATAATTTCTAAGAAATAGTTGTCAGCGAGGCCCGCTCGTTGACTTGTTATGAGAAGTGAATAGAATAGACGGCATTGTCAAGTATATAATGTTATGGAATAACTCTGGTAAAGTAACTTCTGTGCCCAGAATATGAAGAAAGAAGGTTAAATTTCCCAATTAAACGCAAAACAACAACTTTAAGTTTCGAATTTACGATTTACGATGAATAGTATCGATTGAAATTTTCCATGTTGCGATGTGAAGTTTCGATTTAATCGAACCGTACTCTCATCGTTGATTGTTGCGATAGCATCAGCTGCAATTATCGCTAATTGAGCTGCTCAGAATACGTAACGTGTTACCTGCACCTGCTGAAGCATGACTATTGTGCATTTAAAGGAAGGTAGTGAGCAACCTCGTAAATGTATCGCCTTAAATAATTAATCCAAAATACAGTGAAACTCTTATTTTAATTACATTTTGACGACTTTCTTTCTGTGAATATAAAGTTATCAACGATCTTATAAAAGTGATGACGTATATAGGTGTGAACGCGATGCTTCGAAGTGTTCCTTATAATAATTGAAAGTTGACTTTGCATCAGTTTCATTTTGTGTTGCCTCCGGGGGGTTCACTTTATTTCCGGATAGAAGGTAAAATCTCTCGCAATTTCACTTTGAGAAAATTTAATTAAAGAGCTCAGTTAGTGATAAAAGAATTAAAAACAGGTGTATTTGTTCTTAGAAAAGACGCCTGGTGAACATCAAGGTGGGGGGGGGCAAGATATTGAAAAACATGGGCAAAGCAATTGCACAGTAAAAGAATAAGGCTTATTTTTGTGGGCAGGAGGGCAAATGCCTCCACTGCCCCCCACCCCTCCCGTCCCAGGTGTCCATGGATCCAAGCTTGATAAATTTTGCTTGTAATAAGAGTTCGTAGTTGTTAAAGATCTAAAACCCCAATTCTGGAATTCCCTACCCCACAAATAAAAAACCATCTCATCTCTCTATTTTGTTTATCAGTCTGTTGTCTCGGTTCTCATTGACATGCAGAATTGGGTAATAGGGTAATGTTTTGAAACCAAGGGTACCAGACTTTCTACATGTTTTTTTTTATAAGAATAACATTCATAAGAAACACCAGGCTGAGATGAGGCCAAAAAATAAGAACAACTAAAGAAACAAGGCAGGCTGAGATTGAAAAAATCAAGAAATAAAATATCATTAACAAGCGAAAATAACAATCTACTACAGAACAGAACAATATAAAGTGCTAAACAGCGATTAAGCAAACCTATTGTAAGAGAATTAGTTCAACACCATCGATATCAGTTTTTTTACACTACTTTGCTCAGGCAGTTCGGAAACGAAAATAAGAAACAGAATAAGAATAACCTTAGGCTGAAAATATACGGAAAATTAAGAAACGGCAGGCTGAAACTGGAATCAAGTGTTCTTATAAAAAAAACGTGTACACCCCCAAGATCCTACGTACCACCACTCAGCCCCCTGCGTTACTTAATGCAAATCTATATACCCTTGCAGAAACGCAATCAGAATATTTTTCGTGAAAGTAAATTCGCCAAATAATTCAAAAGCTAACCCGATCGTATACTGTCGTGTTTATTTTTACTGTATACTTACTGCATTACAAATTCCATATGGGAAGTGTTTAAATGAAGTTACCCCCGGCAGAGTTTGTCAAGGCTAAAGAGAGGCGATCTCCCTCGTCTGGTCCATATTGCTTTTCATATATTGGTCTAGCTAATCAGTTGTCTTTGTCGAGTTCAGTTCTCAAGATAGATCAAGATGATATTAAATATCTGAGCTTTTGAGCTCTAAATAGACGCCAACAAAGGTATTAATGCTTTTGCATGAATCATCTCGCGGTCAGATCTCTTTTTTTATTGATTGGGTAGAATGTAATAGCTAGGGTCGTGACAAATTTTCAATCGTAGTGTTTAAGCCTCAAGATACGATAGGTTTGTGAAAATCTGAGTAATTTCTGTTGCAATGATCATGTATTGGTTGGTAAGCAACGTTGGCTCAATTAGCATTGAGTAACTTGAGGGCTCAATGAAGGAGCTGTAAGCATTAGTTAGTAAGCAACAAAGGCCGGAGTCTCTAAGCATTGAGCAAGCCCGGGGCTCGATGTTGTTAAACACTTAAGCATTAAGCACCTTGAAAGCTTAATGAAGGAACTGTAAGCAAATATGAAACTGATGTCAAATATTTGATTTTTTCCCGGATCTTTAAAATGGATTGCTGCAATCTCAGACAATTTAAATAACTTTGATTTCTAATTACAAAGGATTTTTTCCCATATCCAATTCCACATTTTCGAAATTTAAGCAGCTTTTTAAAATCGAGTTCTACGAAACGTTCTTTTCCGATTAGATTCTTGAGGAGCTTAATCCAATGATAAAAATTCTTTTACTGAAATTGCAATTCCTTCTGCGAGGTTTCCATACGATGATAAAAGCTACTCGAGCTTCAACATTTAATTTCCTTTCTGACCAAAAAAGTTTTATGATAAGCCAACAGAGAAGGAATTAGTAAATGATTTAAATTTCCCAGTTCATATTCTCTTTCTTAATGTAGACATGCCTATTCATGTGCAAAAGTTCTGTTTTTATAAAAAGCTTCTGTTTTTGTTAAAAACTTCTGTTTTTATTGTACCTTGAAATTAATAATCTGACTTTTGATTATTCTCATAAACTTCTTTGGCTATTAGGTGGTCTTTGAATCAAATTCCAGACACTCTAGATTACCTTTATCAGCGGTAACTATTATCGACAATTTATTTTACCATCCTTTGTGTTATCCTTGTCTATCTTTTCACGGTTTTTGCTACCAACAACAGCTTTCTTTGGCCTAAGAAACCTTTGTGTCTTCTGGGTTGACTTTCTGCTTGAAATATTTTAGGAAAAGGCCGTGCAAATATTGGGGCTCAGATATGAATTGTAATGAAATGGGGGCTCGCTGTTGTCTGTTGGCTTACTTGCTTGTTTTCTTGCTTGCTTCTTTGTTTGCTTGTTTTCTTGCTTAATTGCGTGTTTCATTGCTTGCTTCCATGTTTGCTTGTTTCCTTGCTTGCTTCCATGTTTGCTTGTTTGTTTGCTTAATTACTCTCTTTTTGCCTTGCTTGTTTCCTTGCTCAATTGCCTTTCTCCCTGCTTGCTTTCTTATTTGCTTGGTTGTTTGCCTACTTGCTTGCTTGTTGCCTTGCTTGCTTGCTTCCTTGCTCGCTTGCTCGCTTCCTTGCTCGCTTGCTCAGTAATTTTGATTTGAAATTTCTCCCCACCTTAAATCTAAATGACAACGTTACCAAAGTTCGGGAAAGGATTACATTTCACGCGTTCTTTTCAGCAATCAAATTAAAAAGCTCCTTCGCATCGATCAAAACATCCCTGAGGCAGCAATTTGATGCCTTTTTTGCTGGCTTAGACATCGTTTAAGAATCAAGGGCAACAGTCTCAAGTTACTCAAAGTTTGGCTTAGTCTTTTCAAGATTACTGCGTGGGAGGACATGCTGATATTTGAAAGATTACATAAAGTGTTCTGTGTTTTGTTCCGTCATGAGGGACTTCATCACAGCAAATTGCAGTTTTTTATAGATTATTTTTATTTGCAGATTACCCAAGTTTCTGCTGCCGTTCAATCACTGTTTGCTGTTTGGATCCGACGCGTTCAAAGATCGAAAGCTGGATTTGGATTTGCAATGCTTTGAAGATAATCCTTGAAACAGTAAATGTACTTTCCTTGCATTGTGCACCAAACCTGCCGTATCTAACTTATAGCTATGCCTTGCGGAGGGCTTAGAAACGATTGTTAATTACGAGTAAAGATAGATCAGCTCAAGAATTGGCAAGGGTTTGTCCACTAAACTTAGCGACAACATCGTTGAGATTATCCTCGAAGAAACGAAAGATGAAGTCGTTTCAAAGTACCGGTGTTGTTCGCTGCGTGTTCTATACGTTTTTACTTTGTGTTTACGTTACTAATTGCTCTGCGTTAAAGAATTTAACAATAGGTTTATTTGTACCATGGACTGGTTCGTGGCCGGCTGGACAGAGGCTCGCCTCCGCAGCACCTATTGCCATAGATAAAATTAATTCCGATCCGACAATTTTACCAGACTATCATATCGGATTTGAGTGGAAAGACTGCGGATGTAATAAAGTCATGTCCGCTGGCGGAACGGTTGAATTTATCAAGAAAAGTTACTCAGCAATCATCGGGCCGTATTGTAGTGATGGTTGCACACCGAGTGGCCTAATTGCTGGGTTTTACAAGGTCCCGATGATAACTTACAGTTGTTCAACACCCGATTTATCAGTAAAAAAGGATTACCCGACAACAGCACGAACATTTGCATATGCTCGTACGGACGAAGGGATCCTGATCAAAAATACGTTAGAGCTAATGAAAATATTCGGTTGGAAAAGGTTTACAGTGATTACTGAAATTGCCGACCCTTGGTCAACTATCGCGAAATCATTTCTAAAGCAGAAATCTTTACACGGAGATGCGATTGATGAAATCAATGATGTGCAGTACAATCCGGAACAAATTGCCGGACCAAATGAAAAAGAATTTACCGAGGAATTGGAAGCAGCTAGCAGGAGGTCTCGCAAAGCTATTTTAGACCAAGCAAAAGCGAAAGGAAGAAGTATGCACATATTTTCTTTAATGGTTATAACAGCTTATGCATTTATTTTTTATTATATAAATTAAACATTATTTTAAAAGGCGCTAAAAGATTGAGAGAGTTGAAAATTTGATGTGAAAAACTTTTTTAAAAAGGTTTTTGTTGTAATTTGATCTAATGTAGATACCTTATTCATATTGACAATGAATTATAATTGCCCGGAGTCATATTTTTTTAAATTTTGTTTGTATTTTTATAGGGCGATTTGGAAGTCGATGAAATGTAGCTAGTAAGGCCAACAAAAAGAGTCTTGAAATGAAATAATATAGAATTATAGAAATATATACAGTCTTAATAATAGAATGAAATAAAAATACTACATTATGTGCTTAAAAAGATCTAAGGAAATACTTATAGTTGGAGTAACCCTACAATATTCAATTTGTCTACACCTTCTTCCCTATCTTGTTAAAATGCAATTGCTTCAAATTTTCACGAAAGACAGAAGTTGGATAATGTTCTTTGTAAGGCATTTTTTAAAACATGAAACTTTGAAATAACGACGTAAATATTCATTGGTAATCAAGCTTCCCCGTAAATTGATTCTTCTCATGTATTTTTCCTTGATTTTTTTACAGTTTTTCTGTTCCTTGGATATTACAGCAAAGTAAGAAAACTGCTGTTAGAGGCCAAGCTCAACGGAATGTTTAATGGCATGTTCGCATTCATAACAGTAGATTTTGTAGTTCAAGACAAATGGGCAAGCGAGAAATGGTTTAAGGATAACAATGGAAATCCAATGAAAATAAGCGAAGTTTATGATTCATTTTTGGATCTTAGTGCAGAGAAACCCGATCTTGAAAACAAGCATAAAAATTTCAGCATAGAAGTTAGAAATAGAATGGCTGATCCGCCATTCAATCGTCCGATGTCAGCCTCTGAAAAGGTATGTGCTATTTTTATTAATAATTTGGAAGGGATGGTCGTGTCGTAGACATTTCCTGGCCTAGCTTTGTCTTAAACACACCATCAGACCAATCTAAACTTTACTGTTTTCCAAAAGAGAAATTTGCGAATAGGCCAACCTTTTTCCGCTAGATTTTGTAACAACTTTGAATTTAAAAGCTTTGCAAAGTAAACAAAGAGCCATTTTTTACGACATGTGTCCGAAGAAACTACCATTTACGAAAGGTAGAAAAATCTATTTTTAGGCCAAATCTATTACAAATGGTGACAGGAGAACAAACAACTAAATAGAATATTAACCCACATTAAGTCACTAAGTATATATTTATGATGATACTTTAAATGCTTCGATGTTTCGATGCTTTTTGTCAACATAAACTTTTTAATGCAGCTTTACCTTGTTTTTCCGCAGGTTGATCCGGCCTCAGCTTACCTTTATGACACCATATTTGTCTTTGCCATCGCCTATAATAAAACAATACAGCAAGGGAAAGACCCAAACAATGCAACCAACCTCATGGCAAATATCTTTGGAAGCACATTGAAGGATGGTAAGTGAGAGGCTAATTCTATTACATTTTTATTAAATTTTATGGCTTGTATTCTTTAGTATTATATCGTGGCTTTTCAAATATATATATAAATATATCTGCATTCAAATAGGCAATGGCTGACATGGAGTTAATATACTAACCATGAGGGTGCTACCCAATTGTAATTACAATTGGGTAGCACCTTCATGGTTAGTATATAAATATATATATATATTGCGAGAGACTCTGGTTCGAATACAGGTGGCGACAGATTTCTTATAAACTTTGTCGATTGATTTGAAAATTAAAATGTTCCTGTTTGGACCGAAAAAGGAGAAAACCTTGTTGTTCGCTAGCTTATGAGTTCACATATATATTTACATATATCAAATTAGTTAGGCATTGGCTGACATGGAGTATAAATACTTACTATAAGGGTGCTTCACAATTGTAGAAACTTTTAGCCTTCAACTTGTTCAACGTTTCGTTGCTTCTAATGGCATTTCATGGCATTTCAAGCATTTCACAGCATCTACCCTTCCATAGTGTTTTTTAATATGCCAGCATAAAATACGTTAGTATCACCAGTCGTTTAACTCAACATTCTTTCGTTTTAAGGTTATTCTGGAAACGTGCGACTTGATTCAAAAGGCGACAGGATCCCAGTCTTGCAACTTCGTAACTTCATCGGGGGAGTGGCTACAAATATCCACATCTTTATGAACAACAGCAAATTGAATGGTAACATGAAAGTGAAATGGCCCGGCGGTGTATTAGCACCGCCAAAAGATCGCCCGCCTTGTGGCTTCGATGGACAGGGCTGCAAAAGTATGTTGATAAAGAGGATCTCTTTCGCTTTGCATGGCTATTAGAAGATTAGAACAGCTATAGTAAAAGCCCTAGGCATGAAAGTAATGGAATAGCTAAACGGGGCACGATCGTAACTACATTTAATCTGTTGCAACAGGGGTTAGATGGGTACAGTAGGCTTGCCTCTATGTTTGAAATCCTGGTAAAAAAGGAGTCGAGTATGAAGTGGTGCCAAGTGTGGAGCCCGAAGCAGCTTATTTGAAGTTGAAAGTAGATTTTCCAATATACTTTGTTCCTGTGAGCAATATTCATTAACCATAAAGGAAACACTGGGCTGAATCACAGCAATTAATTCTAAGAGAGTGCATATTATATGAGAGGCTACCTCGAGGAGCATTTTGTTCTGTATTTCCGCTGCATTGTGGTAGCAGTAATCATTAAGTAAGGTCTAACCTCAGCTAACATACGGTGTATTTAATTTACAGGCAAAGATGACAATAGTTATCTTCTTGCTGGTGTTTTGGTTGGTGTATTGTTGATCCTTGGAGCATTTCTACTCTACATGTGGTACAAGTAAGTGCACCAAATGCATCCTCTAACCCAAAAACCCACCTTTGGTTTTAAAATAGTCAGAAAGCTAGCATTTTAAGACTACATTTTGCAGCCATTTTGAAGCTAAATATCATTGAAAATTTTGAATCTCATTAGCCTTTTTTGAGGCTGGATTCGAAGCTTGGTTTTGGTGACGTGAGTACAAGAGATGTTGGAGCGCAAGATCTTGTATACAGTTTTATTATTTATAGCATTCTTGGATTCGTCGGAATATCTGCACACGAGTCAATGTAGAATATTTGAAGGATAATCCACAATATTTTGAAAAGTTTTAAGGCTCGGTGCAGGATATCTTGTACTGTAAAAGATGCACATAGTTGTTGAAACGAGAGCTTTGACTTCTTAGATAAAGAGAAGCGAAAGAAAACACGCTCCCTGTATTTTGCTAAATCTCAACTGAAATTTCCCACAGTACATAGAATCAGTTTATTAGCTGAGCAGCAACAACATATTCAACAACAACAGCACTTTCGACAATCATAACAAAGTTACGATGCTTATGTTCTGGCGATTTGTGCTGCATCAATGTTTCGATTTTTTACGGTTTCTGGCCGATTTTTATGACCTAGTGCCTAAACAGACCAAACATACTTCTAATCAGTCTCGAATAACACTCAGACAGAATTTAAGATATTCATAGGGTTTTTTGGTTGCTAAGAACTGGACAGCATTGAGTTCACAGGAAAATTCGTGTTATTTTCTGTTTGTTGAACTCCGCTAATGTGTCCGTAATGTAGCTCTAAATTATTCACTTAATCAGGAGACGAAAGTTCGAGAGAGATCTTCTATGCGATGGTTTCTTTGTTAATTATGACGACATCATCAACAATTCATCCTATCAAGGAAAATCTGGTTCAATGTTTGCATCCAAAGTAAGCTTGCATTGTTTCTTATAGAATTTAATCATCATCTTGCACTTCGAACTTCATTATAATCCATAGAAACAATTTCAATTGCTATTTTAACCAAATACAAAGTCTTCTTTTACAATTGACCTTGTCTTCTGTTTGCACAGATTAATTATCACTCTACACTGTACTTCCAATGAAGGTTTTGTGTCGATTTGCAGGCTTGTTTCATTGAAAATTACCACGTAAAATAACATATATTATAATTTGCTATACATTAAAGTTTTATGTGTATGTATAAAGCTTGGCTCTGACGAAGGCATTAAGCCGAAACAAGAAAAGACAGTCTCCCATGGTGAGAGCGTTAAACCACATCGAAGTTTCGCGCCTATTTCATTGTGCCTTTGTGGCCCAGTGGATTGGTCGTTTGACTCCCGTGAGCGGTTATAATTGGGTAGCACTCTTGCGGTCTATGTATTTACTCCATGTCAGCCACTGCCTAATTGATATTGTATTTCTCTATAAAATATCAAACAAACTAAGTTTTAGCAGTGTAACATTCTCATTTTCACGTTCTTTTTCTGTATATTATCATATATTTATACTAAGTATACAATATAATTGTACAGATAACTGATGAAGCGAAAGCTAAACTTTTTAGGAAAGTGTTTTTATTTGAGTATTCTATAAAATAAGAATGAGCTTTTTAATTAATATATATGCATATATATAAAGTTGTAATTTTCACTGAGTACCTATTTGATATTTTGAAAAGCATTTACAGTAATGGCTATTGAGTATATATTTATATCCACAAAGCACTTGCTCCTGTGTTATTGTTATAGATGTTCAAGAAAAAAAGGCTTTTTGATGTTTCGCTTATAGCTTCATCAGAATTTATGAATATATATCCACTGTCCATTTGTGTTTCATCTTAAACATGTATTATATTCACTTTATAATTGCAGCTGTTACATGAAATCTGTTACATATCAAACCACAGTTATGTTATGGGAATTCATCAGTTCATTCTCTTAAAACATTTTACATCCCACTGCCTCGCTTACATATCTCTACCTTTTTCAGCCTCTTTTTTTTTTGCTTGTTTTTAATGAGTAGTTTTCAACACAGCTAACTTTTCCCATTTCTCGTCTATCTTATCTCGTACTTTTCCAATAACTACCGCCTACTTTCCCATCTTCTTGATTAAATAACCTTTGGTTACTATTACTACCTTGCACATTTAAGTTGGTATTACTCACAAAACCTTGATTCTAAACATAAACTTTAATCAACTACTAAATGTAGCACACTTCGCATTCTGTCCCTAGCACGCTGACAAATCAAATAAATCGCTTACAAATGCAAATGATGAGACCAAGCCGGCAAGTAGTTATATCTTCTCTTCCTCTAAATAGGCGTGTCATATTTTAGCGGTTACAATTAAGTCCTCCCCCTGTAAGAATTCTATGGTGCAAAATATCCTGATTGCTTCACCATTTAGAACTACAATTCTTCAAAGCCGTTTTGTGCAATCGTACCTAATGAGATGAGCATTCCTCTTCTAACGTATGCCTGTATCCAATTTATATTGAATGCCTAAAGAAAATCTTGGCTATCTTTGAAATCTTGTGTTTTTCGCAATTTGATTTTTATGTTTCTTGTCTTGCAACTTGTGTTTTTGAATTCTAATGCCGGCTTATTTATTCTAACCATAACCACTAATATTATAAACTTTATTATATATTCTTAAATTAATAAATAACCCGTAATTTCTACCAAATTTTACCTGGTATTTGATGATAACTGTTGTTAACGTATTGGAACTCATATTCCTTGTGTCTATTGTTTATAGACTGCTAGTTACATCATCTACTTTTTCTTACCCCCCCCTCCCCACCCCCTTTTTCTAAAGTCTCTTTCGAGTTCGTGTTAGCAGAACTTTTATAATTGTGAGCACCTATCCAAGGAGCGTAGATCTAAATTTCCTGGCCCCAAAGTTGATATTTTTTCCGTCTAATATTTGAAAATCATCTTTTAGTTTAATTAATCAAGATTCTCAAGTAATATAACATTCGAATGATTTTATTATTTTTTTTTCTTCTTCCTTTATCTGTCCCTTGCTTTCTTTTTGGCTTTGTCTGAATGCTTAAAATGGAACTGGTGTTTGGTACCGTAAGAAATTTACTTGGAAAGGCTGCAGGATTGCCTGATATTTCCCTCTTTCGTGCAACGGATCTCTTAATTTATCCTCCCGCCTTCGGGATAAGTACTTCCGAGTTTCAAAACCTATGGAAGCAGATATGAAATATAGTTTATGGGCAAAAACACCATCTTCGGCCCCCTAAAATATCTAATTTCTTGACTTAACAATACGATTTTCTACAACCCCGTCCCATCAGAGTTTTAAGGATATTTGTTGGCGAAAAGTAATCTTTCTATGCAACTTGAAATTAAGCATGAAAACCCACCTAGTTAACTTTATTTTTCTTTTTTTCAGTTCAATGAGAATTATTCGGTTCCAAGTGAGACAGAAAGCATGTTGGAACGCAATCAATTTGTGGCTCGTTACCAGGTTTAATGATGCTTCATTCCTTCCTAACCAGATTCACCTTTTTCTAACCAAACTTTGCAAAAGGAAAATTTTTCACCTTGATCATCTGATTCTCGTCCTAGACTACAAATTGTCTCTATATTGTTTGTTAAGTTGAGCAACGAGAAATGAACGAACTTGTGTCGTTCAGAACATTCTAAATTATTCTAAATTATTCTAAATTATTCTAAATTATTCTAAATTATTTGAAACTAGATAATTCATTGTAATTAGGTAGGCTTTATCATTACTTTGCAGATCCACATCAGCTTTTAAGCCCAGTGAAACATTTAAGACTAAAATAGAACTGTTTTACAAATCTTTCAACCGAACGGATACCTGGGAAATTAGAATGCATAAAAACATTTTAGGCCTGTTTTTTACATCGCTATGAATTCAATGGGGATTGGGAACAAGGTTCTTTGTTCTCTAGATCAATCACGATGCAGTCACAGCACGTTTGAAAAAGAATAAGTTGTCACGTGCAAATTCACTTTTGGCCTATCTGCGCTAATGTGTTGAAAATTAAGCCCTTACTATTTGCTATTTTTTTGCACAGCAACATGTAGCGACCTATAGTCTTTACCTGGACCATATTTTTAACCCAATATGCACTTTGTGAACAGGAAATATTCCGAAAGATTTTTGTAAGCATTTTTGTTGAGCTACTCTTGGAAGCCAACCTTTCACCGATGTTCATTCATGTTTTAGGGTCACCAAGTTGTGATTAAACGACTGAACAAAACGACTGTACATCGAAATCGAGAGATGCTTCTTGAGTTCAAAATGGTATGGATGTTTTTTGACCTTGAATCTTGATTTTGTAGACTTTAAGAGACATTTCCATCTTTCATTTACATCTTTCTTGTAATTCCAAGTTACTTAGATATTTCCTATGTGTGTTGATGATTATTTATATCATATCTAGTTTATTTACTTCCCTTCATTGACTCTTATTTTATCAAGATACCCTTCTGTTTTTCTGTATCTTTTTTATCCCCTTTTTTTCCTTTTTTGTTTCATGAAATATTAAAACGTTTAGTATCATACAAGTTATGCATCAGATGGTTTTTTGCCTTTTCTAACTTTAGACAGGGCACAGAAGAACTTATTCGAGTTGCTGTCTACTGATTCTGGTATTCTTATGATGTTTAATAAAAAAAATATTGATCGCAGTTTTCCCGTGGTTTTTTGACAATTCATTGCACTAATTTATGTTGAAATTATCCAACAGGTTAGAGATCTAAGAAGCGTAAACATCAATCCGATCGTTGGAGTTTGTGTCCAATATCCAAATATTTGTATTTTGACGCAATATTGTCAAAAAAGCAGCTTGCAGGTAATAAAACTGTGCAATAATTAACTGCCATTATCGATTTCTTTCTCTGCTTGCGGCAAATGCAAACTGACATGTTTGAATTTCTTGTCTTGGTCTTCTAATGTTCCAAGCGCCACAAACGGCTTCAGCCAGAAGGAGGGAGGATTTTTCTTGTTTCTTAAGATAGAATCTTTCAAAGGAAGACTAAATTTGCAGCTTCCCGAAAACATTCAGCATATAATTATAGAGACAGTTGAAACTGTGATTTCATTTTTGCGTTTCTTTCGTCTTATAGATTGGACATTTTAAAATTTATTGCCAAATTTTTTTAATTTGTTTTTAAATGAGTTTATTTGAAAAGCGTGCGAATAAAACTTTGTTAATTTTTGTAAATAATCTAAATGTCAAGTGAAATAACAAATTGCTTTATTCGTTTAATTTTTTTTTGTGTAAATACGATTTCGCATTCTCTTAATTTATTTGCTTTGCAGCTGATAACGCTTTAAATTATCTTGTATCTGAAATCTCATTTGTATTGTATGTTACTTTTTACAGGATATCCTTCAGAACGATGACATCAAATTAGATAACATGTTTAAATTGTCGCTTGCCTCTGATATTGCAGCGGTGAGGTTTTTTATTCTACTTTCTATTACATTTACTTTCCCTTTGCTGTAGTCTAGAGCTGCCAAAATTAACCAAAACTTTGGAACTAATAAAACCAAGGGGAGAAGTTGTCAAATGTTTCTAATCTGATGTAAGCAACTGAGAAAAATTGAATGGATGGAAATTAATGAAGATTTAGAATTGAAGTTAATGAGAGGTTGTTTAAAATGTTTTAAATATTTTAAGTTCGAACTAGTTATCGAAACTATTTTGCAACCTTTGCAATAAAAATGATGCAAAATTTATTACCTAAACGCGAAAACAAGTGACCTCTGCCTTCAGTGGAGTGATTTTTCATATTACATTTGCACTGCTCATGTGCTTCTGTTAGAGCCATATTAAACGATATTTTATTGCAGTAAGTTCAGGATTATTAGCGAGGTATTTTCCTCCGATTAATCCCGGTCTAACTATTCTTTCAATTTTTTGAACAGGGTATGTTGGAGCTGCATCGAAGCCCAATTGGAGCTCATGGCAGATTGACATCCAGTAATTGTGTCATCGATAATCGTTGGGTTTGTAAGATTACAGATTATGGCCTGGATAAATTCAAAGCAAATGCGAAAGAAGACATATCAGAGTACCAACAATACAGAAGTATGTATATTGACACTTTGTAGAAAACACTTCTTCATCAAGACTTTCAATTAATATTTGATATTAGACTTTATGCAATATCAAAATTAGATTTCAGATGATGCTAGAATGATTATTGCGACTTGTATTTCTGTTGAACAACCAAGAATCTGACATTTAAAAATAATTTCACATGGCAATGGCCCTTTCTGGTGTACAGACCTTTGTTTTCTGTCCTGTTTGAACTTTCTAGTTCTAATATGTCTTTTCTTTGCAGAACTGCTTTGGGTTGCCCCAGAGTTACTCGCACGTTCAGAGAGAAAGACGAAGCCTGGTGATGTGTATAGCTTTGGAATCATATTAGCTGAAGTAATGACCAGAGAAGATCCTTATGCTGAACTCCAAATGGATCCTAAAGGTTTCCCCATCTTTGTTTACAATATATAAAATGAACATTGAACCTTAACTATCCCTAACCCGTTGAAAAATATTCTCTCGTTCCTTGTTATTTATTGATATTTCAAATACTAGGTTTAATTTTGATACGTTCATTTTGAATATTATTGCCTGTGGAATGTCCGTTTTAAGGTTCTCTTAAGTTAAAAGAACAGAATTTAAGAGTTTCATGCACTTAAATATCATCAAATTTCTCTGAGGATAACAGGGGGCTTAAATTCGAACGTAAGAACATTCAAAATCTCTTAACATTAAAGTCCTTTAAGTAATAAAACGAGAGTGCTCTATGTCATGACATTGAACATGGAAAGACGGATACAAATGATAATTTTCATTGTTCTATACATCTATATTGATTATAGTAGTACCAAATTGTCCCTTTTTGCAGATGTCGTTCAGCTGGTGAGCGAATCAAGGGATCCAGCTGTACGCCCGCGTGTTGCAGATGATGATGGTGATGTTAGATATCTGAAAATGATGCAATCTTGCTGGGATGAAAACCCCCTGCAAAGGCCTACTTTTGAAGCTATTAAAGGAAAATTGAGACAGATTCACGGTGGTCGGTAAGCAGACCAATTTTTGTAGTGTATTAGAGTGTTTTCAGGGCTTGATGATTCCGTGCAGTTCCAATGGCTGCCCTAGACATAATTAGAGAAGAAAGGATGGCTATTGTAGAGGGAAACAATTTTTTAGGGTAATTATATTTGGAATGGAAGAGTGCCTGCTTGACATATTTTCAAGGTAATGCCAGAAAGACCAGTAGCTGATGAGACCGTTGATAGATCTAGATAAAAGTCCCATCAGTCCTAGCTCCAATCTGACGATCTGATCTCATCCGATGTTGAAAGGAAAATAACACAATTGAATGCCATCTTGTTTTGATGAACCAATTGAATGATATGCCTTTAATAGCCATGCACTCTAAGCATAGAAGATAACAAACCTGCACTTTGAAGAACTTTTTTTGTGATAACATTACAGATCGAAGTTTATCTTGCTCATAGGCATTTAACCCTTTCGCGGCCGGATTTATTCTCATTTGATTGTTAAGCCCATAAAATCAACGCTTTTCAGGGAATAGCAAAGTCAAATAAATTGGGTGAAAATGTAAACTATTGTAGAAAACTGCCATGAAAGCTTTTCCAATATTTTGTATTTTATCTCCTGAAAAATTAATTTCTACGTTGTTTGTCATTGGGTCATATGGCCCGTTCGGGGGTGAAAGGGTTAACGTGTGTTTTCAGTAAACCCAGGCCTGTTTTTCCGACGTGACCTTCACACCAAAACACCGCTAATTTCGAGAATACAGCAATTACTTCACTTCTATACACAATTATACAAGATAATAGATTAGAAGGATATCCGGGCAATTCTGTTAGAATTCTTCCAAACCTAATTCAATTCTAGCTTTTTTTTATGGAAATTAATATTAGTAGAGCAAAGGTGAAAATCGCGATATTCAAGAATCCAAATTCACCTTAGTCTTCTAATTAATAGGAGACAAGGATCCGAAATCGATATAGAACCAGTAAAGGTATTTTTTCTATGTAAACTGGTAGAGAAACCCTGCTTATCATGGGTGACAAATACATCAAGAAAGTAAAGGTTATTATCGGTATAAACTTCGACAGGGAACTTGGTTTAGCCAAACAATGTGTTTTTTCATTTTGTCAATCTGTTTTGGAAATGATACATCAACATGATGTGGTTTATCTTCATTCTTGCTCTCCAATTCCTACGTATGAAAGAGTAATTCACAGTTTCAATCAGGATAAATATTAAATTTACTTTCTTTAGAAATTCGAGTCTTGAGCGACGTGTGAAGCTAGATCAATTATCAAGGGAAAATTGGTTCACAAGTTTAATAGTTGGCGAAATATTTTAGTTGTTTGACATTCCAAATCCATCCAGACATATTTTTCTTCTTACGTAAATCGAAATAAAAAAAATACGATTCCGTTCTTTTAACTTCATACATTTTCATCAAATACCTTTCAAGAATGAAAAAAACCTTTAAAATCTATCAAAATTCACTAAGATAGATTGTTTTGTCCTAGCCTTAAGATCCTATTTTGTATGAGCAAATTTTAACAAAAAACCAACCAGGTGTTTTACAGAGAACGGATTTCTTAAGCTCATAACTCTGTTTTTTATCGCCTTAAACAGCTAAACCTCGAATCTCGTGTAAAATTTTATTGTAACGTTCCCCAGTTATAAAGCCGTTGGCACCACGCATTTTTTATTTAAGTACATTATGTTTCAACCAAATCAAGAATTTCTCTTTGTGCCAGTATGAGTTGTGCAAGATTTTTGATCTTGTTAAGTGTTTTGACATGTCAGGCCATTTAATCAGACGAGTAGCACGTTGTCAAAGATATTTACATTTTCAATTTTGTAAAGAATCTGTGCCTTAACATCACCAGCCAAAAACGTATTTCCATAAATAATGTAGATGTCAAGCTAATACGTTTTGATATCCAGCCGATTTCAAGTCGCCAAAGCTACTGACCGTAGCACACTTTAAACTACAGAGCAACTTTATGTGCAGAACCAAAGGATCGAAAGGGACCGAAAAAGACAAAATATGCACCCATTTTGACGCTTGAATGATTTCAAATAACATTATAGCAAATGCACATTAAGAAAATATTAATCTTATAAGATTTGAGAAGCCTCTCTTTAAACCTTGAAAATGAATCAATTTTATTATTTTTCGTTACGAGTTTTTTTTCCACTGCATTTTTTTGCTGTTATCAGCTCTTTTATTCACTACGCGAATATTCACGTACCTTTGTTCTAGAGTAATCTATCATTTTAGCAATCGAAACATGATTTTCAAAATGTGTATCCACTGTTGCTTGTAACGATGTGCATCAATTCTAACTTTTGATTTTAGGCAAGGCAATTTGGTCGACAACATGGTTGGAATGTTAGAAAAATATGCAAACAACTTGGAAGAATTGGTGGAAGAAAGAACACAGCAACTCGCTGCAGAGAAACAGAAAACTGACGAATTGTTATACAAAATGCTGCCAAAGTATGTTCATTTGGGCTCCAAATGTCGTCTTTAATTTCTGAAATTCTTCATGTCATTTTTTGCCCTTTATGTTTTACTAGCCAGAAGAGACAGCCTGCTTTATAATCAATCTTTGGCCAATCAAATGAACTCTTCTCTTCTTCTTCATGTTCCGACCTCTGTTTCCTGGGGGCTAGAGGGTATGATTTTCCACCGTTCTCTATTGTCGGCCATCACTCAGTCTCACTATAGCTCAAACCAGTCCAGCTCCTGATATTGTCTGTCCAAGATGTTTTGGGCCGACCTCTTCCTCTTCTGCCTCCTGCCTTTGCTTCCATAAGAACTCTTTGAAGATCTCCTCGTCTAACTACATGACGGAATTACTGTTGTTTCCGTTCCTTGATAGTTTTAGTCGATATCCTTTGGCTTTGTATTCTACACAAATTAACTTAGCTTCATTAATTGGCTTTCATAAAAAAGTTCTTAAACAAGGAACATATCAAAAACACATGAGATGCAAATAATGGCCTTTTTAATATGCAATGTTGTGCGCTGCATCTTAAGCGAATTGTATTGCAGAAATGCATTCATATTTATTTTTTTATTCTGATTTTTGTTCATTATGTAATGAATCCTCTCATGTTTTTTGCTCTGTTTTGATTTCAGATCCATTGCAGAACAGCTAAAACAAGGACATGCAGTGACAGCCGAGAGTTTTGAGTCAGTAACGATATTTTTCAGTGATATTGTTGGTTTTACGAGTTTAGCATCGAGAAGCACGCCAATGCAGGTAAGGAAAACGTGACGTTTCTCCCCATCTCTGCATTTTCGGCTGGAATCTGAAACGTGGACAGTATCCTTAGGCCTATCGAGAGCTCGAGGCTAAATACAGGAATCTCAACGATGCTGCAGCAATGTTTACGAATGATAGGAGTATAGGGAACAAAGCAAGCGACCGTAATACGAGACAAAAATGATAGATTATAATTTGTTACAAATATTCCTCTGCCCCCCCCCCCCCCCCGGCATACAGAGCTTCTTCGAAGTATTGTACAAAATTGATATCAATTTAAACTTTTTTTAATTGCAGGTTGTGGATCTGTTGAATGACTTGTATACTTGTTTCGATCGAGTTTTAGATGTTCATGATGTTTATAAGGTAAATCTTCCATTTAATTCATATATTCCCATTGCATACCCCTGCGGTAGTCCTTCCATAGGTTTTTTTTGGTTACAATAGATTTTTACTTTTGTTCAGCATTTTGGTATCGTAAATATTTTTATAAACACTGAGAGCCCTTAGAAAACAGCCTGCTTAAAAAACCGTGAAAATTCCAAAAACAGAACAATGCCATGACTGACGCCCTTAGAAAGATTTCGAAGAGACTATGGGAAAATTCCAGGCGATGATAATTTTCTCTATGAATTAATCGGGAAAACTTGATTGAATAAAAGCTATCGCGTCTGTGGAAGGTTGTGACACTCTTCTGAGCTCTCACATGGGCTAAAAAAATGTTATAGCGTTGATTGTGTTTACAGCCGTTAGCGCAGAGGCCATAGACACAAAGATGTTGTTTTCCCAACCTATTCTGCCATACTTTTAGAGACTTCTCGCTGTGAAATGCGTTGTATGGAAGGAATATTCTTGACCTCTTAATGCAACGTGGGAGAAAACTCTCGCAATTATGTGTACTTTTCAAGATCTTCCTCTTCATAACTGAGATGTTGCTTCAAGTTTGAAGATGCTTTGGTTTATGGTTTCAATTATTAACTTTTGATGAAAATTTGATTTCAAAACTTTCTTGAATCGCAGGTGTTTTTGTTTGTGTCCTGTTGCGTTTTAGGCCCAAAACATCTGGCGTTCCCTATAAGTTGTTATTTTTAAACTCCAATTCAAAATCATTCTCTTCCTTGGAGATTAAGGTTTTGTGTTGCTTAAAATCATCACAAATCACCTTGGAATCGTTAACCTTCCATAAGAAACTTTTTTGTTGTCACTATCTTTCTTTGTTTATAGCACATTTTCATTATCTTACAGTTTTAAAGAATCGAAGGATATAAAAGACATTAGATGATGTGTCTCTCTCTCTCTCTCTCTCTCTCTCTCTCTCTCTCTCTCTCTCTCTCTCTCTCTCTCTCGAAAAAACTAGATACAAATCTTTTTTAGTTTTGTTTTTCAAACCATCAACCTTACTCTTAGCTCTATCCATTACTTTATAATAATAGTCTATTATCATTCAAGGTGGAAACAATTGGTGATGCTTATATGGTAGTATCAGGTATTCCCCAGAGGAATGGTATCAAACATGCCGGAGAAATCGCCACAATGTCTTTAGATTTACTTCATTGCATCAAATCTTTCAGAATTCGCCATTTTCCTGAAACGAATTTACAGTTAAGAGTAGGAATACATACAGGTAAGAATATTTTAGATATCTTCTTCTTCTTCTTCTCTTTTTCTTCTTCTTCTTTTTCTTCATTTTCTTCTTCTTCCTCGTCATTTTTCTTTTTCTTATTTTTTCCTTCTTCCTTTTCTTCAACTATTTCCAGTTCGACTAGTTTTTCACAATAATCATTGGTTGCCTGTAAAAATCTTCTGTCTCTAACTCTCTCTGTCCCATGCATCATCTCGTCTAACTCAATCCTTCTTCATATCTTTGCGATGGCAATCATGCAATTAGCGCTTTGGTTTCTGTTCATCTTCTTCAAATTTTTATGCTTCCCACTCTCCATCCAACCAGCTTTTCATTACCTCTTTTACACATATTTCCGCTCTCCACCCATACCTTCGCAACTGTAGCATGTAACTATATTTCATGTAACTATGCTTCAATGTATTATTGTGGCATTTTTTCTTATTTTAGGTCCTGCTGTTGCCGGTGTTATTGGTTTAAAGATGCCTCGTTATTGCTTATTTGGTGATACCGTCAACTACGCATCGCGTATGGAATCAAGTGGGCTTGCATTAAGAATCCACGTGAGCCCAGAATGCAAAGAGGTCTTAGATCAGCTTGGAGGCTATCATTTAGTAGAACGAGGCCCAGTTACTATGAAGGTATTCTTTCTAAGCAACTCTTTCTAGGCAGCTTATGTCCTTAAACTACATATGCCCTGATAACTCAGCAACTAACAAGACAGGAATTAAACCATCCGAGTTTAAGTACGCGTTATATAATTCCTTAGTTCCTCTTCGTATTCCACTCATTTTCCTGTTGGCATTCCCAGTCTGAGATAACATAAATCCTTGTCCTTTATCATCAAAATTATTGTGCTAAAAAGGGGCTTATTGACTTTTTTTATTAATATTTTGTTGTCCATTCATTCTTAATTTTGATGATAATAAACTATGTTATTTCCAAATTTTATTTCAATATTTTAAATGCTAAAATTTCTGTTGACAGGGAAAAGGAACAGTTATTACCTACTTTTTGAAAGGGAAAGAAGGCTACGATAAATCTTTACCTGATCTACGACTAGCTGCGTCTATGGAGGAGCATTCTTTTAAATGATGCAACAGGAACAAAAATGTAAAGGCCATTAGCCTGTACTCCATGGCATGCAATATTTGCTAGCGTGAATGTGTGAACAAGCTGGCGAATTCGAAAGCTGGGCGATGGAAAGATTCGTCCGGCCATTCGTACACCAAGGAAACGGATCTACCCCGGTTGGAGGTGAAACAATGGAAACATTGGTTCGATAACTTGCCGATGAAGTTGACATTTCTCTGCTATATTTTTTAACAGTGCATCATTACAACTCTTAGCTTAGCAATAATGCTTTGCTGTTAAAAACTTGATACTGTCTTGAATACTCGTGTCTTATATAGCTCAGTTTCTGGAATGTTATGGTCTAGTGTTGTTGCGCGTAGAAAGTTGGATAAGTGCGGGGAAAACGCAGTTACAGCTGAACGCGTATTTTCCCGCAAGTTACTCAGAAAATATTATATAACACTTTTTAAGTGCTTCAAATCTTCGTAGAACACCCACTGGAAGAGAAGCAATAATTTTGAATCCACTAAACATTAAGGCTAAGAAGTGTTCTCTTCTTATGCACCAGAACAACGGATGTTTTTAGTCAATGCTACGAATGCCCGTGTTTCTCGAGCGTGCTCTTCTGGCCGCGCGTTACTTTCCGCCCAGTTGATTCATTGATATATAAACTTGTTAAACTGTAGCCTGAAATTGGTTTGAAATCCGTCATATTCACGTCTGTAGTGATTTAGAGTAAAGCCACTATTCACATGCTCAACTGCGCTGTGTTAAGATTTTCATTGAGATGGCTATTGCAGGTAAAATGCTCGACACTTGTTGAGATTAAAATGTTAGAAGTGAAGCAGGTTTTTCCGCGGAATTAAAGTATTGAAGTCCTTATGAGGAATCATTAGGCCAATCCATTTCAGTATCTCTTATATATTTCCAACGATATCTGTCTCTGCTCAGAAATCTCTATTAAAATGTAAAAATGTCGCAATTTTATGGTCGTCCGTATGTTGTGCACGTTCTATCTCCTTATTTTATTGTCTGAAGTATTTTAGTTATGTTATTTTTAATTTTTCGTTTAATGGAAATTGTCATATCTATAACTAATTTCAAAACTGGCTTTTAAACGAAACCTGTGAATTTATCCATTTTATGTTTGGTTAAACAGCATTTTCGTGTCTAGCGTTTGTGTAAATAATTAGATGCAGAACGACATGAAAATATTCCTTTGAGATTGAAAATGTGGACGCGTGAAGAAGCGTTTTGTTGGTAGGATGCCTATCAATCCCTCGAGATTTGCTGACTGCCGTCAAACCATGCAAAATAGTTTCTTCTGCTCTTTGTAAATTTAAAAAATCATCGTAAAATACGAATGGCTTCCGTATGATTTTAATGGATTGGTACTTTGTTCAAAGTTTTACAGGATGTTTCAATTTGTTTTCAAATTTGCTGTGGCCCGTTAAAGTATCCATTTTTGTTGAGTTTTGGCCAAGGCATGATATAATTTTGCCGCTGGATTTCTATAAAATGGTGACAGGTTATTTTAAATGCGGTGAACCCTTCAATGGGAATATTCCTTGTTTGGACGAAGGTCCCACACCCTCTCAAGTCATTTCAAAATTTTCTGCTACGTGTCCAGTTCTACAGCGCTTAATCGAAGATTTTAGATTGCAAATATTGCGTGTTTTGAAAGTAATTTTCGTGTTGTATGATCAATGTATCTTTACCGATTCAATAATGAGAAGCTGTTTTTTATTCGCTAAGAAAATCTCAGTGTATCTGTAAATTTACTGCGAACAGGTTCAGCTATTTGTGACAATGCTTCATTTTTTTAGTTTGTGTCACTAAATTGGCAAATTGTTCGAAACAAAGACGCGATTTGATAACTTCTAGGTCATCTTGTCCTCATGTCATTTCAACGCAAAAGAATTAGATGCTATAGACCTTTGAATTTTTATAAAAACATAATGGAATTTTTGATTATGAATCTTTAATAGAAACTAGTAGATAATTCCTGCAGCTATCGATATTTGCATTGCTGGTGGCCGCATGATTTCATCTAAATTGAATTTTAATCAAACATTGTTTGCTGTTAGCTTAGATTCATTAAAAATATAATAATTATTGATGATTGTTTTGACTTGAAACCATTGGCACAACAAAAAAACTGCAGCAGTTATCGATGAGGCGAGGCTATTCTACTTCCAGCTTGGCCACTTTTTGGCAGTCAGAAATTTGGTTTTCTAGGCAAAGATAATTGTTTTGTAATAACTTGTGAATTATTAATTGTTATTGCCTTTTCGTTATTCGCAGTTTTCGATCAACTATGATGAAATGTTTTTCAATTTCAAGCAACCTTTTCGAGAAGTTCGATGTTTGGCTTGATTAGACAATCTTCAAATGGTAAGTGTATCTGCGAGTGTTTCCAAACCAACGCATCTAGTTCATACTTATTTTATAGTTTAAAATGTATGTCTTACGTTTAAACGTATGTCTTTAAAACCTCAAATCTATTATCTGTACATGCGAAATTCTCCATAGATCCACGAGTGTATTTTGGGTACGGTTCAAAGGCATCTAGTTTCTAGGTACGGCACGTGGCTTCGCCTGGAACTGTTCAATAGAACACCTGAAGTCCTTAAGAAGATTTCTGATTAAAATGTTCGGATAGGTTTGCAAGAAGATTATGCTTTACACTTAGATCCATTTGAGTGAGAAAGTTCGTTGGGGAGCGCTCTGTTCAGGTCATTTTCTACACGCCATTTTAATAACGTCCTTCATCGGACCGGCACCTTTGGCACTGTAGGGTAGAATGTCGCAGGGTAGAATGTCGCCGTTCCACCGATGTCCCACTACCTTTTCAATGTAACCGTTCTGTAAAGATTTGTCGTTGTCCCTGTAGGCTGCAGTTGAGCGCTGAGAAACTTTTGGGACTGTTCTGAAGAGAATCTAGTTTCAATATTGACTGATTATAGTTTTTATTTTTCTTGCAGATGCATAAGCGGGGTACTACATTTGAAACATGAATTCTTGGTGATGGTACGAATACTTTTATTCTCCTCAAATTCGTTTCTTTAGTTCTGGTCTCAGCAGGCACTGGTTAATCGTTTCTTTTTAAAAGCTAGCTTTTTTAAGCCAACTTGTACTTATCTTTAAGAGATGTAATCTTTTCTAGCAAGCTTTTCAATTTCTATGCATTTTAAATCTTTAAATGAAAATCTGCTCTTTATCCTTAGCGGATTTATTTTGAAATGAGACACTCTCGCGTCTATCATTGGCTCAATTAAAATGCATTCAGAAAATGCTTGCAAATCTGGTTATTTTGAAAGCCATTGATTATTTTTAAATTTTAACTCAAAAGTTTTTTTTAAGTTTGGAAGAGCTGATATTGTTGCATTTTCGTTCTTCTTTTCGACTGAACTCATTTGGAATAAAATGTCGGATCACACAGTAAATTGTTGCTATATTGCATCCTTTTATTTCGATGAAAGTGATGATGGCTGTTGATGATGACGATGATAATGGTGATGCAGATGATGATGATGATGATGATGATGGTGATGATGATGATGATGATGATGATGATGATGATGATGATGATGATGATGATGATGATGATTATGATTATGATGATGAAAGTGATGATGGCTGTTGATGATGACGATGATAATGGTGATGCAGATGGTGATGATGATGATGATGATGATGATGATGATGATGATGATGATGATGATGATGATGATGATGATGATGATGATGATGATGATGATGATGATGATGATAATGATGATTATGATTATGATTGTGATGACGATTATGATGATGATGATGATGATGATGATGATGATGATGATGATGATGATGATGATGATGATGATGATGATGATGATGATGATGATGATGATGATGATGATGATGATGATGATAATGATGATTATGATTATGATTGTGATGACGATTATGATGATGATGATGATGATGATGATGATGATGATGATGATGATGATGACGGAATAAGTTGATTTTGTACTTGGATGACTTCATAACAGGTCCGTTGATCTCTTTGCGTTTTTAACGCCAAATTAACCTATGCGCAGGAGGTTTCCAGATTGCAAGCATATGAAACAGATGTTCTTCAAGAACGGTTCATTTGCTTTCAAGTAGTTTGACAAGAAAGTTCGGCCGAGGGCGGTATCAAAGATTGTTTGCTTGTAGAAGGTATGTTTTTTGTTTTGGATCGATCGCAGTAGTCATGTAGCCTGTATTTTGATAATAAAGCAACCTGTAAAACTATAGAGGCGATAATGATAAACAAATTGATCTATATTTCAACAATGTACCAAATATTTATTCGTCTAACTATCCTCAGAATATACTGTGACAGATAATGATCAACAAAGCACTTTATGACAGGATCATTTTCGAAGTCCTTTTCAATTGACATTCGGTGATAATTTTAAATACGTATTGTTAAAAAGAAAACGTTTTGAACATGTCTCTTGCGCAGTTTATTTTCTTTAGGAATTCCAGTTAAGGTGTTCTCAATTGTGTGTCTTACTCGCGGAAAACATCATAGTTACATAAATCTATTCATTTACGAGGCAGAGTTGAAGTGTGTAAGTTTGCCAAAACAAACGAAGAAAACAAACCCTAATCCTTTCCTTGCGTTGTTATCGAACTATTATCAAAGAACGCAAGAATTTTCTCAGATCTTCATCCTTGATCCTTGAAAAAGCAGTCGTTTAAGCATGACTTTTTAATTATTTAAAATTTGCATTGACGAGGAAACCAGCTTTGAGGCAAAATAATTTATCATCTGTTTTCGAAACTGCAGGCTAACTGTAAACAGCGATCATGTTGTTTCATTGTCATGTGAGAGACAGTTTTGATGGCAACAGTTTCAACAAATTTTACAATGACCGTTGCTATCCTGCATGCTTTGCGCTTTATGGTGTGGTGGTTAAATTGCGGGACAGTGATCGAATCCTTCCCTTACCATTGATGAGGACAGCAACCTTGGGCAGTGTCTAAGCAGGAAATTGAACCTCTCTCTAACCAGGAGTATAAATGGGTACCTGGTTTGTAGTTATGAGCGCCGTCTGTGGCAGTGTTCTTTTTCATTCCTATAAAAAAGTGAGAATAATTCATTTCGAAATTTATCTGCGTTGAAACGAGAACCTCTCGAAGAATTAGCTGGAAGGCAGTGGAAAAACCCTGATTTTTTTGTTGCGCACTTTGTTTTCACAAAGATCTGTTTCCAGATTTGTTTTCAGCTTGGTTCAAACCGAAGGTCACAATTTCAACGCCTAGTTTGGTGTTACCAATAACTCAATCGTTTCCTTCGATATAATTTCTAATCCCTCCAATTTCCGTTGTTGCCTTGCTGTTGTTTTCTTGCCTAACTGTATTGCCCAGCCTTGCTGCTAAGTGCCTAAGGCTAACACAATGGGTATATTTTGGGATCGCTCTGCAACAAGTCTTGCGCGAGAAAATAGACGAACGGCGAATTTGTTTGCAAGAAAAGGTCCAAAAGGCTTCCTTAATCTTATCTAAGTAAACAAGGTTGAAACATAACAGCAAAACAAATTACTTGCCCGTGCAGATTGCTTTCGAAGACTGGCAAGAAGAGGACGCTTTGTGTGAGAGCTTTGTCATAAAGATGACGATACACATCTCATAATACAATGTTTATACAAAATGTGGTTGCTTATTTACAACAAAGAAAAGAAAAGTACTCTATACACGTATATAGTCTTCAACCTTTTCACCTTTTATTCTGAAGAATTCATCGGTTGTTGACTAATTGAAGTTGCAATTTCGTTCTCTAATTTCATGGTTCCTTTGCAGTACGTTCTCTTAATAAATCGTTTAATCTTTACTTAAATCCTGAAGTGGAAAGATTTTATCTCTTATAGTTGGCAAATCTAACTGATCATTTGTTTTGAGATCTCGAAGAGCACACCCTTTGGTAAGTAAGGAATGATGATATAACATCATAATCACTTAGTTATAGTTGCTGCACTTAATTTTCATAAGAAACCGAGACGAGTGTTTTGTTGCTGCACGTAGAAATAGATGGGCAATCTGAACTCAGGGAAGGTACTGAAGAGAAGGCGCCGAGGCAGCCTGCCTTATTCAATTCTGTATATTTGATGTTTTACTTGATTTCACCAGGAATCGTAAAAGTTGTAGCAGATGTTTCTGGACCGGATCGAAACTGGACTTTTTTCGAATAAATTACGAAAAATACAGTTTTTGTTGTTACCAACTGTGAAAAACAGCATCAATGCACTGCGCTTGCATCTTTAATAAAGTTTCATGCGACTTCTAGTGCGAATTGCGTTATTAAATTAGCAGTATTGTGGCAAAAACATAGACAAGATCTAGTTATTATACCTTATTGGAAATTGCTTTATGAACAATGCTGTACTATATGGGCGAAACTTGAAGTATTTATTGCATAATCACATATATATATGCGCTTTTATTTCAAATGAAAGTTGTTACTTACAAACAAATACTCGGTTTATCAGAATGTTATGCAAGCTCAGAGCTACGTTTTCAGACCAAGACGCGCCTCCGTGGCGCACCTGCAAAAATGGATCTAATTGCATTATGTTTCAAGCATATATTTGCTTTAATTCAAGTAAATAGTTGATTTAAATTAGCATGTTTTGTTCATTTGCAAATAACAACTTTCAATAATGGCATAGAAATATAATTAATTAAGTCGTTAATTGCGTCATAAATTGTGACGCGTATGGAATAGGACATTGCAATAGCAAATCCTTGGCTCGATTTTTGGTTAAACTACCTCAAATTGGATCAGATTAACTCAGGTTAGTTTTGTTCATGCAACTAGGGTTGCAGGGGGCGGGTTATTTTCCGTCCTGCTCTCATCTTATTTTGTTTTTGTTTTTCCCTGGAGTCCAGTAGACGGCCTAAGGTCCTTTGAAGTTAGTTTTTCCTTTTCGTCCCGGCGTTGACGCAGGCTACAAAGCTTCTTTTTTGATCATATCAAATCTGATAAATCAAGCTCTTGAATGTTTTTGTGGTATTTTTCTTATAACAAACACAGCACGGCGAGACCTTTTTATAAACATGACAATAGAATTATGAAAATTACTATCGTTTGGCGTGAACTTGATTCATTTGCTATCTCCCAAAAAACATATTGTCGAAGGTGATAACGACGCGCTTTCATCGCGGATAACATTTTGTACTTAGCCTCGAGGAATTCTGTTTCTTCAACAAAGTTCATTCCATGCTCTTCGCAGCTGCTAGCCCAACGTGATTGTTTGGTATAATTTTAAGAAGTCAGGAATCATGTAACAGGTAGGTCAGACACGTGAAATAACTAGCAACCTAAATAGTTGCCTGAAACGTTTCGGAGTTTTCAAGAGCTTTTGTTTTTCAGCGTGATCACATCGTATCCAAGGAGAATTTACTAACATGTCAAATCTCTTTATGAGAAGGCACTTTGGAAGAAAGCAACTTTCATTTTAGTAAATGGCCGGTTACCAAAAGTGCAGCAAACAAAGATTCTGGAAGTACGTCTGGCGATCTGCCCTGTTACGCTTCCATTGCTCTGTAAATCCAAGGGTTAATAATTATACTGAAAAGTAATGTATATAAATCGTTATTACTCGTTGCAGCATCGACCCTAATCTCGAAGAAACAGAACAAAATATTAGCTATATGATATCGTTTAATAAAACTTGTTTATAGCATGCAATTAATGGATTGACAGAAACTTAATAGCTTCAATGTAATGCTTTGGTTTGCTCAGTCTTGTCAAGTTGCTTAATTCTCAAGTGGCCTCAGTCTTAGTTGCTCTTCAAATAATCACTCACATCTACTTCATTAAGCATTAAGTTACTTACTTTTTCTCCATTCAAACTGCTTAATGTTTTAAGTCATGCCAGCCTAATTTGCTTATCAAAAGATCATTTATTCAAGAAGCATTCACATTGCTTAATGTTAACGTGATCACGGTCTTGTTTTTTGCTTAAAAGAATCAATGTAATGAGACATTGAGACTTAAAGGTAAGTTTCTTAATTCAATGAAATGTGCAATCTTCTTTCCGTTGCTTGCAGCTCGAAACTGGATCGCAACACAATGCTGTTACACCGTCAGTCTCTGCTACTGATCTGCCTCGTGACATCACTCGGGCCATGCCTCTCAAAAACGAAGGTAAACATAGGATTGCTCGCTCCATTTACCGGCTCCTGGGACCGGGCACCACGCTTTGCCTCCGCCATCTCGATAGCAGTGGACTACATCAACAACAACACAACATTGCTACAGAACCACACATTGGGTTTCCTCTTTCATGATACCGTTTGTTCCGAGTCCGGTGCTGTTGGCGCTTCGGTCAATCTTTTGCGTCAAAACGTCAGTGTATTCATCGGACCAGCTTGCTCCAAGTCTTGCGTTCACGCTGGGTTCGTTGCCGCTGCGTACAACATTCCAATGGTTTCATATGGCTGCTCCACAACGACGCTATCGAATACGGAACTGTACCCAAACTTTTTCAGGACAAAACCGTTCGCCCGTGGCAGCAAGAAGTCAACGTCACTTGCCCTTGCCTCGATAATGGACAATTTCGGATGGAAGCATGGCTGCTTGGCAGAAGATATAGATTCTGTGTTTACGCCTCTTGCAAAGGAAATAGCCACTCTCTTTGCAAAGAGGAGCATCAAAATTGGACGCATTGAACGATTTTATCAAGATAATTATAATGCAATGGAAGTTATGAGAAAGTTGAGGCCATTTTGTAGAAGTAAGTTACTTTCAAGTAGCATTTTCATCAGAGTTGGCGCCAGAGGGGGACAGGGGGGCTGTAGCCCCCCGTTGGACAAAAATTTTAAGCTTATCGGGGAACGTTTAAAGGAGAATTGTGCTCTTATGCTCAGAAAGATACCCTATATTCTGTTTTATAGCCCCCTGTCGGGGAACCTAGCCCCCCGTCGGGCAAATCCTGTTCAAATCTATCTTCACGAAGTTCACTATCAATGATCCAATAATTCACTACTAAACAAAACATCTATAATCTCTCTCAGTTTCATATATATCCTGTTTCATTCTTTCTCAATCCATCTAGTTATACTTCTGATATGCTACAGTCGTGATGTAACGAGACTGACCTTGGCTGCTAAGAAACTTGGCATGCATAATGGCGACTTTATGCTTATCGCTGTTGACTTGGAGATATCGAGTAAATGGGATACAGAAAGATGGACAGAAGGGTACAGGCCCGTGGTGAATGTCCTTAATGGCATTATAAGTATTAAGGTTTTGAAAGTAAACATGAGAGACAGCAAGTTCACTGGATTTAATAATGAAGTGACTCGAAGAATGGCACTGCCTCCTTTCAATATAAACGAAACAAAAACGGTGAGTGGCTGAATATATTAATCCTTGCTAGTCAATTCCGTTCTAGAGAGACCTTTGAAAATCGTGTATTCAAATCGCAACCCACAAAGGTGGTTGAAACAGTTGAAAGTTGAGTAATTCTTGCTATTAATTCTATGATTATAATCGCAAAATGAAGGCATTAACAAAAACAAATTCCCCTTGGCAAATTCTTATCTAAAGCAGTGCATTCAGAATTTTAGATCAGAAAAATGTTACAAATCTATGTGATGAGGTTGGTCGATGACGAAGAGGGGGTGTCATTTGGTATGGATGGGATTACTCTGCCCCCTTTTCCAACAATGAAGAAACATTGGTCTCTTACAAAGTGAAATAACGATATTTTATAGATCTACGAAACCATTTAATCTGCTTGTATTTTTTATGCTAAGTAATCAAGTTCTTTTGGATGTATGTTTAATAATGTCGAATCTATCACAAAATAATGCCCTGATACCTCCTGATACCCCCTATAGCAACGGTCTGTATGATCCCCTTTTTAGAATTTATGTATTTTGCTCATAAGGCTTGCGTTAATAGATGATAGAATGCCGTTTTCTTGCAATTTCCAGGTATTATCCTCAGCAGCCTACTTGTACGATGCAGTTTTGCAGTACGCATATGCATTAAATGCTTCTTTAGGTAATGGTAATAAATGGAGCAACAACTCAGCTGTGACTAATTTGATGTTTAAGGCATCTTTTTCTGGTAGGTTGTCCAAACATCTTGTACGATATCTCAGGAATTTTATGGAAATTTGCTTGATTTTTTTTCCAGCACTTCTATACAATCCATTAGAAATATTGTTTGTTTAAAGTTTAGACTTGGGCGAGGAATGGTGGGATAGCAAACCCAATCCAATAATTTGTGATGGTTTTAAACCAATGTTTAATCGAATGAATGAATGAATTATTGAATGAATGAACGAACGAATGTACGAACGAAGGAGCAGACAAGCAAACGGACGAGCAAATAAGTGAACGAACGAACGAACGAACGAACGTACGAACGAACGAATGAACGACGCTCCCGTTTTGAATGGTAGAAAATACGTTCAACTTTTTAATCGTTTTATGAAGAGCAAAAATAAAGCATTTGTATGCTAAAATAATTCTGAATATCATTTAAAGGAATGACTGGACGAGTCACTTTTGACGAGAATGGAGATCGTGTTCCGGTGTTTATAGTTGACAATATCAAAAATGGCGAATTTGTAGCGATGCAATATTTTGATCCAGAAGCTAATACAACATCACGTTTAAACGGCACATTTACATTTCTTGGAGGAACAAGTATCCCGCCTAGAGATATTCCAGTTTGTGGATTCGATGGACAACTCTGTCCTAAAGGTAAGTTGTTAAATACAATATCTATCTCTATAGCCAGTGCTTATTTCCCTCCTCGTGACTGCCCTCTGTGTGACAGCGCGCTCCCAACATGGATGGCTAAATGGGGCTGGTAAAGGGTATGATGTTTTTTTATATATTCCATTGAAAGTTTTACAAGCATGTTACGAATTACAACAACTGTAAAGTCCTATACCATACTACGGAGATGATGCCAAAGGAAAGAAAATACTATGTCTACACTGAGGCCATTATAAAAGTAATTAAAGGCTACGTTAAACAACATACAACTATAACAAAAAATGAATCATAAGATACAGATGGTAAATCTAAGTAGGTACAAGCGAAGGTAGCCTGAGACCGAATGCAGTAAGTGCACTGTTTTATAAGCGAACAAGATGTGTAGCAAAGCATGGCAAAATTGAAAACTAGGGTATTCTATGATTAGTGGCAAGTGGAGATTCACCTCTGAAAATCGCAAATCACTTTCACGTAACGTAAACATTGGAAGTGGTTAGTAGTGAGGACGAAAAACTGTAATTGCTATCAAAATAGCATGTATGAAATGTTATAAGAAAGGTCTCGTTATGTTATATAGCTATCACAGGGTGTGAGTCGTGTTAATTAAGATTCTCCTGAATTTTTTGTTTCAGCACAACCGGAAGTCTCACATGCATACGCTGCAATTGCTGCCCCATTTGCGGTGGCTCTTATTGCTGTACTAATATTCTACTCATACAAGTAAGTGTCTTAATATGATCATCATCATCATCATCATCATCATCATCATCATCATCAACATCATCATCATCATCATCATCATCATCATCATCATCATCATCATCATCATCATCATCATCATCATCATCATCATCATCATCATCAACATCACTATCATAAACATAACTATTATCATTATCATCATCATCATCATCATCATCATCATCATCATCATCATCATCATCATCATCATCATCATCATCATCATCATCATCATCATCATCATCATCATCATCATCATCAACATCATCATCATCATCATCATCATCATCATCATCATCATCATCATCATCATCATCATCATCATCATCATCATCATCATCATCATCAACATCACTATCATAAACATAACTATTATCATTATCATCATCATCATCATCATCATCATCATCATCATCATCATCATCATCATCATCATCATCATCAACATCACTATCATAATCATAACTATTATAATTATCATCATCATTGTTGTTTGCGGTATATCTAGAAAATCATCGATCGGCTATTGAAAATTCTTCATGCTTTTTTGTTAGAAAACGAAAGTATGAGAAAGTCATATTAGAGAAGGAGCTGATTATTGACTTTGATCAAATCACATTCACGGAAGCTCAAAGTGCAACTTCTAGCAGAGCCTCTTGTAGATCGGTAAGTACTTTGAGACTCATCATACTGCCGTGTGCAATGTTAATTAATGCCATTTAATGTGGCTTAGTATGGCTTAATGTTCTAAACTGTTACTTATTGTTGCTTTATGCTACCTGATTTGGCTTAAAATTAAGAAAACAATGGACTCGTTGCCAACTTGTTAACACAAAGTTCTAATTTGCCTCTCTGACTGAAACATACAAACTCAACGAGTTTCTTCATTCGCAACGAAGTATGAAATGACCAAATATATTTATTTCTGTTATTGGTAGTTATAAAACACTCTTCTGGGTTTACCTGTATAACTTGTCTTTTAATGTCGATAAAACACAGCTTAATTCAACATATTTTATAGCTTTATGATCATTTTTCTCCCTCCAGAACTTCTTTTCGAAGTTAAGCATCGGATCAGAAGAAGGCCCCACCAGCATTGAATCGATCACCATTTACAAAACTGACAGAGTATTTATAAAAAAGTTCAAATGCTCATCATCGCACAGTACCTTGTTTACAAAGCAACGATTAATCGAATTAAAAAAGGTTTGCAATTTCAATTCGATTATTTAACCAATTTAATTTGATTTTCCATTAATTATTTATGATGACCTCAACTTGTATTTTTGGATATTCCATTTCGCCAATTTGTAATTCAATCTAATATGTTTTATTTTGGACATAGATCAGAGAACTCCATCATACAAACGTAAATGTGTTTGTTAGTGCGGGATTAAGCAGTGGTGAGTTATGGATTCTTTGGCAATATTGCAGTAAAAGAAGTTTACAGGTGAGCGGATCGTCAACATAGAAATTATTAAAATTTTTTAAATTGTTGTAAGTAAAAGATTGGGTGAGTCAATCAAGGAATAAATGAGAAAACAAACAAAAATGAGAAGAGGAAATCGCGATTAAGTCAACAATTGGTCTGATGAGTGACACAAGAAGTAATCATTAGGTAAATAAATCAATGAACAGATAAACAAGTGAAAGATCAAAATATTTGCAGCTCAAACAAGAAAATGAATGTGTGAGTAAATAGGTAAATGATGCATTTAGCAAACGAATCAATGAATGATTGAATAAATAAATCAATCAATGAATCAATCAATGAATCAATGAATCAATAAACGATAATTGATTATTTAATTAAACTAATGAATGAATATAATAAAGAATGAAAATGGTGACTTTTCCATCAAGCAAATAGTGAATAATAAAGAGAGAACCTTGTTATCTTTAACATTTGTCAATATTCCTTTGCAGGATGTTTTGCAAAATGATGATCATGATATAGATTGGATGTTTAAATTCTCATTTGCCGTAGATATTGCAAAGGTATGGAAAATATCAAAATAAATGTTTACAGAATTTGCCAATTCGGGGAGGGACTGGCACAGGGGAGTGCATGGGCTACTTATATGCATGCTTACTCTTATAGCCTACCCGACTCTCATCTTTAATAATCTTTTTGTCGCGACCGACGTTTTTGCTTATGATAAGTTTTGTGCCTTCAAGTTAACGTTGCATGTCATACTTCAGGCGATGGTAGAGATTCACAAGACATTTGGAGTACATGGAAATTTAAAATCGTCAAATTGCTTGATTGATAGTAGATGGGTCGTGAAAGTTAGTGACTTTGGCTATCATGGGCTCCTTGAGAAGAATGCCAAGGAAACGAATGATGATTATGCTGATATGCGAGGTAATGGGTTTCAGTTTTTGTTGAAATTTTCTCTGTAATTAGTAAACAATGTGATAAAAATAAAATAAATAATATTTTTGTTTGATGGAAGTTAAGAAGAAGGTTAGTATACATTTGGCAGGAATCTGATCGCACTCTGGAAATGTAATCTGACAAGCTTAGCCACTACTACACTTATCTTTCCCTTCATTGACTAAAATGCAAGGTAGATCTTTAAGTATTATTCTGATCCATATTTTTGCATGTTTTTGAACCCTTTAACTGGATTAACATTGCCTGGGTTTGTTGTAGCTATCTTTTCGTCAAGAACAATGTCATTTCATGCTATCAATGTCTAGAAATAATCCAACTTTGCCCAACAAATATCAATTTGTTTCACCAAAACTGTAATAATCTGTTGGAACAAATTACTCTCCAATTGTCATTCTGCTTAGAAAAAAGACTATATTTTCATAATCATGGAGGGCTGGCTACCCCAAACACCCCTCTGATCTTCACCGTGTTTATGACTTGCTAAAAGCACTAGCTTTACATTTATTTTCCACGTCGTGTCTCCAAATGAGGTTTTTCTTCCAGCTCTATTTTGGACAGCACCAGAGTTTCTTGACTCAACTAACAGGCAACCTTTCACTAAAGTTGCTGATGTGTACAGTTACGGAATTATCATGAAAGAAATTGCCTCAAGGTCTGATCCATACGAAGAAAGTGGTTTATTGCCAGAAGGTAATGCGAAGATATCTATTTATTCAGCTACATTTACTTATAACATGACCAATGGCATAGCCAGGGGGCAATAGGGATAACCCCTCAGTGGTAAATGCTTTAATGCTGCGATGTACAAATCTACGAGGTCTTAAAAAAATTCCCACTGAAAACCCACAGAACTCTTGCTTCAATGGTTCTCCTAGCCTTGCTACTGTACAAGACCAAATTATCCTAGCCTTGCTACTGTAGAAGACCAAAATTTGTACCGGCTTGAGTCATGGTAAGCAGGTGTCCTCATTCCTGGGGTGAAAGTCTGCGCCACAACACAGATTTTTACTCGATCGTAGAATAAACAATCCTCAATGTAGGCCACTCCAGTTTTGTGGTTTTTTTAATAAGAAGATTCGTTTGATCAATTTATACTTTACCAAGAACAGTGTAGCTGGGGAATTATTCCTCAAAACGCAATGCCTTTAATCATAATTTGAACCTTTATACTTAAATTATCGACTAATATAATGCTCTTTCTCCCTACAGAAATCATTTCAAAGGTGAAACTGAGAACTCTTCCAGCGTACAGGCCAGCGTTACCAGTTGATTGCAATGTCCCTGATAAATACATTAAACTGATGGTTAAGTGCTGGGATGAGTTTGAAGACCAGCGACCATCATTCAAAGAAGTTTTGAAAGAACTCAGAGCTCTAGGCCCAAAGTAAGTTTAGTTTGATTAGGAGGTCTACATCGGAAACTTTAGAGGATGTCAAAGTTGGTTTATTTTGCAACGATGCAAGGTATGATTCAAGCTCCCCAACTTTTGCGAGCTGAATGGCGGCGGCCTATGAACGGAAAAGTAGCTACAATGCGATGCAATACGGCGCAATGCGATGCGTCGCAATCAAGCGCAATATAATACAAATCAATAAGACAAGATGCAACAAAACGTGACATAATAGAACACTAAGCAATGTAGCTCAATGTGGAAAGTTTTCACCAAGTCGAACAAAACTCTTTGTTCTTTTTTCAAACAAAAACCTTAGCAAACCTCCATAATTCGTGCTTTCGGTAAATCGAACGATTTTTGAATACTAGAGTCGGCGTAAATTTCAGGGTAGTTACAAACATACAGCACATTTAAGTGCAGTACAATACTATGCGATGCTATTATTGGAAGATGAAACCCAAAGTCTGCACCACAACGTAAGAATTTAATATCCAAAACTTTATCGCTGTTCACATCATTTTGTTTTCTATTGTTGTAGAAAATCGACAAACTTAGTCGACCAAATGTTGACAATGATGGAGAAGTATACAAATCGCCTGGAAGATCTTGTCAGAGACAGAACCCGACAGCTTGAAGAGGAGAAGATGAAAACAGAAAAACTACTGGAGAAGATGTTGCCACCGTAAGAAACTCTTCAATTCTTGTCTCTCTGTGCGAGGTTGCAGCAGAGTTGGGGCGGACATTACCCCTCCCTGCCCACATAAAATAAGCCTGGCTCTTTTCTATTTCTATTTTCTTCCTCTTATTTTTTCACTCTCTTGCCCACCCCCAGGTCTATGATCGTTAAAAATGTGATACGTGTAGAGTGGGGGGGGGGGGTAGGAGAAAGACAAGGAGAGAGTTCACGCCGTGCCCTTGAGTGCAGCAAGCGCCCCTTATCACCTGCGATATTCATAATTGTGTTTGTAAGTTGTAAAATAACTTTCTTCAAGGCCATCTTGAAATTCGACACTGCTGAACCCATTATAGTTTCTTATTTCCTTGTTCTGTTTGTGTTAAAAGAACACATAAATTCCCTTTAAGATCCGTTGCAAATGATCTGAAAGTTGGCAAACCCGTTCCTGCTGAGCAATTTTCTCAAGTGACAATATTCTTCAGCGACATCGTTGGCTTCACGTCATTAGCTGCCGATAGCAGTCCCATGCAAGTTGTACAATTGTTGAATGATTTATACAGCAAATTCGATAAAATCATCCAAAACTTTGATGTGTACAAGGTGAGATATCGTTATTTTCTATCTTGTCTTTGACTAGTATTATTTAAGTATGTCTTGGGTTAGGCCAGATTTTGCGCTTGGATCACACACCACTGTAGATGGTTTAGGATTTGTGTATCTCTGGCGATTAAATAAGCTTTGGATGCAATCTAGGGTTGATAAAGCCAGGGGGCAAAAGGGGTCATAAGCGGTCGCAGGCGGTCACCTCCAATAGTAAGACGTTTGGTATATGAACTAAGCACTAAGCTGCCAGGTTCTAAAAATTTCCAAGTGGCGACCCCAGGACGTACTTCATCTGGTGCTTCATTTCCTCTTTTGCTTCCTCAACAAACCGACCCTGGCTAAGCCACTTTCTAGTGTCTGATTAATTCTCTTCTACTGTTTTTCATCTGTGAAATATAAACACGACTTTCTTTCTACTTCAGGTAGAGACCATTGGAGACGCTTACATGGTAGTTTCTGGGTTGCCAAAAAGAAATGGCATGAAACATGCGGGAGAAATAGCAACAATGGCATTGCATCTTTTGCATTCTATGAGATCGTTCAAAGTGCGCCATAAATCCAATTATCAGCTTCAACTTCGCATTGGAATACACACAGGTATCGCGTTTTGTTCTAATGAATTGCAGCATTATTTTGCCTTGACTACTCAAAACATAAGATTGGTAAAATGGGGTAAAGAGCCCCTTAAAAGTAAGCAGATTTAGAGTTGCCATTGTTACCATCCACCTGTACATTATCATATAGACACCTACTCAGATTGCACGGGGGTACAATAATTGATATTAATTAAGCAAACAAGCATGAAGAATATTTAGGTGCAGATTTATCCAGATATCAAAACGATAGCCCCCCCCCCCCGCGCCTCCTAAGAAATATCCAATCCTCACCGAAGATCATTAGGCCAAATGTTCTATCCGTAGATGAAACGTGACAATGAGCCGAAGTGTGGGTGGACACACACGACTTGGTTGGAATAAGATATGTTTGAAATGATGGTTTAACAACGAGATTGATGATCGACATTTGATATAGACTGACCTGACTATCATAAGATCATGAAATCTACTCTCATGAAGCTTGCGCGCAGTGATTGGAATGAAATTGGGGGGGTTTGTAAGAAGACAGGAAGAGCAATTTTCATACAATTAATATCTCGCGATTTTTATTTGTAGGCAGCTGTGTTGCTGGTGTAGTTGGCCTAACTATGCCTCGTTATTGCCTATTTGGTGACACTGTCAACTTTGCTTCGAGAATGGAATCAAGTGGCTTAGCATTACGTATTCATGTGAGCCCCTACTGCAAAAAAGTTCTCGACGATTTAGGAGGATATCAGCTGCAGGAAAGAGGGCCTGTTACTATGAAAGTAAGCATTTGTTTTTGTTTGTTTGTTTGTTTGTTTGTTCGTTTGTTTGTTAGTTTGTTTGTTTGTTTGTTTGTGTGCTTGTTAAACCAAGCTTGTGGCATCCATCAAGCTGGTATGGGCCTTAGGTGCTAAGACCTGTGCTCTCAGGATTTCTCCTGAGTACCCACATACTGACTTCGAAAGGTTGCTTAACTGGGTCGGCTGAGCAGCCTATGGAGAATGGATATTGCCAGTAGATGGGAATTGCGCTACATCTTGCTCCAGAAATTCGCATCTTTGCAGGAATTGCACCAAAGCATGCATGACTAATGAGAATGAATCACTTTATTCCCTTCTCGAGGAACTCCTTCGAAGACATGTCTCCATTGCTTTATTCAAACGTATGGGCGAATCAATCGTTAAATAATAGATAGACATCTTATCAACGGTTTATTGCTTCTTTTAATCTTTTTAAAAATCTCTCTTTTAATTCAATTTTAGGGAAAGGGAACGATCATAACATACTTTTTGGTTGGAAAGGATGGCATCAATTTGGAGCTTCCCGACTTACATCTTGCTGCTCCGCTTTCCGATCACGAATTCAAATGAAATTCATTATTACTTGTAATAACTTTAATTCATTCACATTAGACCACAGACAAACAATCGTTAATTTGAATAGCTAATGAACATTCGAGAAATCTGCGTTAAAAAGAGTGGTTTTGAGGGTCTGGTGATGTCACTGTTTGACAGTTAGGTAAAATATGGGAATGAGAATATCAAGGGGCGGCAATTGCATATCAAAGGCAAGTTTGAAGCAGACGTGCATCTATTGAGCTTATGCAAGATAAAAGTAACAAATATGTGAATAAAGGGGCTGTTCTTTTCAAGTTAGACTTGATGCATGCTTGTGTTTCTTTTCATTTTGCTTAGGACCTGTTAGGACCCATCTTGAGATATTTGTTCCCATCTGGCGCAGGACGCTGCTTTGTCTTTAATCTTCAATTCTCATTTTAGCTCCAAATTTTTATCTTGTAATATATGGTTTAGTCATTTATGGTATTAATGTACGCTTGACATGAATAATTCTTTATTTAAGTGTGTGATAGTTTTGAGGCTTTTTGCGGATGTAAGTAATGTAAGATATGCTGGGTTTTAGTTCAAACGTGATTAACAAGTAATAATATATGACTACCGCCTTTTAAAGGTAAGATACTAGTCTTTTAAATGTAGGACTTTAGTCCTTTAACAGTAAAATCAAGATTAGACACTAGTCTTTTAAGGTAAAAGTATAGTCCTTTAATCGTCAAACTTAGATAAGACATTAGTCTTTTTTAAGGTAGGACTATAGTCTTTTAATTCAAAGATTAAGGTGGGACTATAGTCCTTTAATAGTAAAACTAAGATAAGACTCAAGTTATGTTAAGGCAGGGACGAAGGTTTGACTCTAATCTTTAAATTTTAAGACTAAGATATGACTATAGTCCCTCAAGGAAAGGAAATATTTTAGTTGTAAGACTAAGACTGTAGTTTCTCTAATTATTTGGCGATACGATTATTACCTTTTTTTAAAGACAGCAGCGTTTTAACATGTACAAACTTAATATGACCGTAGATTGGATCATCTAGAGTCCGATTTACATTGGACTAGGAACTTAACAAAGTAAAACAATAATATTATAACTGTTAGACGGTGATTTTCAAAATTGGGTTTATCACGTCAACTTTGGGTTATTGTATTTTAAAGGAAAATCTATGGATGGAACACGTAGAATTTCCACGTCAATATTAATTAAGAGATTGGAAACAATCAAGTTTGCATGAGTATTAACCTAGACCTAACGCTTCATACGATGATATGTAAAATAACCGTTGTGTATTCTGTAGAAATTGAATGTAGATATAAAAGACGAGGAGTATGTAAGTAATAAATTGTACATAAATAAAACAGAAGAACGGGGCTCTAAAATAACATCAACTCTTACGGTTATCTCTCGTGCAATGTTGCTCCGATTGATGGTCTGAAAATGTGGACAATTTTGGCCAAAGAGTAAGGCTATAGGCTTACCATTTTTACAAAAAATTGATGGTCTGAAAATGTGGCAAACTTCACCCAAAAATTAAGCCAATAGGCTTACAATTTTTACCAAAACTTGAGGGTCTGAATTTGTGGCAAATTTTGGCCAAAAAGTAAGGCTATAGGCTTACCATTTTTATCAAAAATTGATGGTCTGCAAAAGTGGACAATTTTGGGCAAAAAGTAAGGCTATAGGCTTACCATTTTCACAAAAAATTGATGGTCTGCAAAAGTGGACGATTTTGGCCAAAAAGTAAGGCTATAGGCTTACCGTTTTTAACAAAAATGGATGGTCTGAAAATGCGGCAAATGTGGCAAATTTTGGGCAAAAAGTAAGGCTATAGGCTTACCCTTTTTATCAAAAATTGATGGTCTGCAAATGTGGACAATTTTGAGCAAAAAGTAAGGCTATAGGCTTACCATTTTCACAAAAAATTGATGGTCTGCAAAAGTGGACGATTTTGGCCAAAAAGTAAGGCTATAGGCTTACCACTTTTATCAAAAATTGATGGTCTGAAATTGTGGCAAATTTTGGCCAAAAAGTAAGCCAATAGGCTTACAATTTTGACCAAAATTTCATGGTCTGAAAATGTGGCAAATTTTGGCTAAAAAGTAAGGCTATAGGCTTACCGTTTTTAACAAAAATGGATGGTCTGAAAATGCGGCAAATGTGGCAAATTTTGGCCAAAAAGTAAGGCTATAGGCTTACCATTTTTACAAAAAATTGATGGTCTGCAAAAGTGGACAATTTTTGCTTAAAAGTAAGCCAATAGGCTTACAATTTTGACCAAAAATTGATGGTCTGAAAAAGTGGCAAATGTTGCCCAAAAAGTAAGGCTATAGGCTTACCCTTTTTATCAAAAATTGATGGTCTGCAAATGTGGACAATTTTGAGCAAAAAGTAAGGCTATAGGCTTACCATTTTCACAAAAAATTGATAGTCTGCAAAAGTGGACAATTTTGGGCAAAAAGTAAGGCTATAGGCTTACCATTTTCATCAAAAATTGATGGTCTGCAAAAGTTGACGATTTTGGCCTAAAAGTTAGGCTATAGGCTTACCATTTTTATCAAAAATTGATGGTCTGAAAATGTGGCAAATTTTTGCCAAAAATTAAGCCAATAGGCTTACCGTTTTTAACAAAAATTGATGGTCTGAAAATGCGGTAAATGTGGCACATATTGGGCAAAAAGTAAGGCTATAGGCTTACCATTTTTATCAAAAATTGATGGTCTGCAAAAGTTGACGATTTTGGCCAAAAAGTAAGGCTATAGGCTTACCATTTTTATCAAAAATTGATGGTCTGAAAATGTGGCAAATTTTTGACAAAAAGTAAGCCAATAGGCTTACAATTTTGACCAAAATTTCATGGTCTGAAAATGTGGAAAATTTTGGCCAAAAAGTAAGGCTATAGGCTTACCGTTTTTAACAAAAATGGATGGTCTGAAAATGCGGTAAATGTGGCAAATTTTGGCCAAAAAGTAAGGCTATAGGCTTACCATTTTTACAAAAAATTGATGGTCTGCAAAAGTGGACAATTTTTGCTTAAAAGTAAGCCAATAGGCTTACAATTTTGACCAAAAATTGATGGTCTGAAAAAGTGGCAAATGTTGCCCAAAAAGTAAGGCTATAGGCTTGCCATTTTTACAAAAAATTGATAGTCTGCAAAAGTGGACAATTTTGGGCAAAAAGTAAGGCTATAGGCTTACCATTTTTATCAAAAATTGATGGTCTGAAAATGTGGCAAATTTTTGCCACAAATTAAGCCAATAGGCTTACCGTTTTTAACAAAAATTGATGGTCTGAAAATGCGGTAAATGTGGCACATATTGGGCAAAAAGTAAGGCTATAGGCTTACCATTTTTACAAAAAATTGATGGTCTGAAAATGTGGCAAACTTCACCCAAAAACTAAGCCAATAGGCTTACAATTTTTATCAAAAATTGAGGGTCTGAAATTGTGACAAATTTTGGTAAAAAAATGAGGTATAGGCCTACCGTTTGTAACAAAAATGGATGGTCTGAAAATGCGTCAAATGTGGCAAATTTTGGGCAAAAGTAATGCTATAGGCTTACCATTTTTATCAAAAATTGATGGTCTGCATAAGTGGACAATTTTGGGCAAAAAGTAAGGCTATAGGATTACCATTTTCACAAAAATTTGATGGTCTGCAAAAGTGGACGATTTTGGCCTAAAAGTAAGGCTATGGGCTTACCATTTTTACAAAAAATTGATGGTCTGCAAAAGTGGATAATTTTGGCCAAAAAGTAAGGCTATAGGCTTACCATTGTTACAAAAAATTGATGGTCTGCAAAAGTTGACGATTTTGGCCTAAAAGTAAGGCTATAGGCTTACTATTTTTATCAAAAATTGATGGTCTGAAAATGTGGCAAATTTTTGTCAAAAAGTAAGCCAATAGGCTTACAATTTTAACCAAAAATTGATGGTTTGAAAATGTGGCAAATTTTGGCCAAAAAGTAAGGCTATAGGCTTACCATTTTTACAAAAAATTGATGGTCTGAAAATGTGGCAAACTTCACCCAAAAAGTAAGCCAATAGGATTACAATTTTTACCAAAGATTGATGGTCTGAAAATGTGGCAAATTTTGGCCAAAAAGTAAGGCTATAGGCTTACCATTTTTACACAAAAAATTGATGGTCTGAAAATGTGGCAAATTTTTGCCACAAAGTAAGCCAATAAGCTTACAATTTTGACCAAAATTTGATGGTCTGAAAATGTGGCAAATTTTGGCCAAAAAGTAAGGCTATAGGCTTACCATTTTTATCAAAAATTGATGGTCTGAAAATGTGGCAAACTTCACCCAAAAAGTAAGCCAATAGGCTTACAATTTTTACCAAAGATTGATGGTCTGAAAATGTGGCAAATTTTGGCCAAAAAGTAAGGCTATAGGCTTACCATTTTTACAAAAAATTGATGGTCTGCAAAAGTGGATAATTTTGGCCAAAAAGTAAGGCTATAGGCTTACCATTGTTACAAAAAATTGATGGTCTGCAAAAGTTGACGATATTGGCCTAAAAGTAAGGCTATAGGCTTACCATTTTTATCAAAAATTGATGGTCTGAAAATGTGGCAAACTTTTGTCAAAAAGTAAGCCAATAGGCTTACAATTTTAACCAAAATTTCATGGTCTGAAAATGTGGCAAATTTTGGCCAAAAAGTAAGGCTATAGGCTTACCGTTTTTAACAAAAATGGATGGTCTGAAAATGCGGTAGATGTGGCAAATTTTTGCCAAAAAGTAAGGCTATAGGCTTACCATTTTCACAAAAATTTGATGGTCTGCAAAAGTGGACGATTTTGGCCTAAAAGTAAGGCTATAGGCTTACCATTTTCATTAGAAATTGATGGTCTGAAAATGTGGCAACTTTTGGCCAAAAAGTAAGGCTATAGGCTTACCGTTTTTAACAAAAATTGATGGTCTGAAAATGCGGTAAATGTGGCACATTTTGGGCAAAAAGTAAGGCTATAGGCTTACTGTTTTTATCAAACATTGATGGTCTGAAAATGTGGCAAACTTCACCCAAAAAGTAAGCCAATAGGCTTAAAATTTTTACCAAAAATTGATGGTTTGAAAATGTGGCAAATTTTGGCCAAAAAGTAAGGCTATAGGCTTACCATTTTTACAAAAAATTGATGGTCTGAAAATGTGGCAAATTTTTGCCAAAAAGTAAGCCAATAGGCATACAATTTTCACCAAAATTTGATGGTCTGAAAATGTGGCAAATTTTGGCCAAAAAGTAAGGCTATAGGCTTACAATTTTTATCAAAAATTGATGGTCTGAAAATGTGGCAAACTTCACCCAAAAAGTAAGCCAATAGGCTTACAATTTTTACCAAAGATTGATGGTCTGAAAATGTGGCAAATTTTGGCCAAAAAGTAAGGCTATAGGCTTACCATTTTTACAAAAAATTGATGGTCTGCAAAAGTGGACAATTTTGGCCAAAAAGTAAGGCTATAGGCTTACCATTGTTACAAAAAATTGATGGTCTGCAAAAGTGGACAATTTTGGGCAAAAAGTAAGGCTATAGGCTTACCATTTTTACAAAAAAATGATGGTTCGCAAAAGTGGACAATTTTGGCAAAAAAGTAGACTATAGGCTTACCATTTTTATCAAAAATTGATGGTCTGAAAATGTGGCAAATTTTTGCTTAAAAGTAAGCCAATAGGCTTACAATTTTGATCAAAAATTGATGGTCTGAAAATGTGGCAAATTTTGGGCAAAAAGTAAGGCTATAGGCTTACCATTTTTACAAAAAATTGATGGTCAGAAAATGTGGCAAATTTTTGCTTAAAAGTAAGCCAATAGGCTTACAATTTTGATCAAAAATTGATGGTCTGAAAATGTGGCAAATTTTGGGCAAAAAGTAAGGCTATAGGCTTACCATTTTTACAAAAAATTGATGGTCTGCAAAAGTGGACAATTTTTGCTTAAAAGTAAGCCAATAGGCTTACAATTTTGACCAAAAATTGATGGTCTGAAAATGTGGCAAATGTTGGCCAAAAAGTAAGGCTATAAGCTTACAATTTTTACCAAAAATTGATGGTCTGCAAAAGTGGACAATTTTGGGCAAAAAGTAAGCCAATAGGCTTACAATTTTTACCAAAGATTGATGGTCTGAAAATGTGGCAAATTTTGGCCAAAAAGTAAGGCTATAGGCTTACCATTTTTACACAAAAAATTGATGGTCTGAAAATGTGGCAAATTTTTGCCAAAAAGTAAGCAAATAAGCTTACAATTTTGACCAAAATTTGATGGTCTGAAAATGTGGCAAATTTTGGCCAAAAAGTAAGGCTTTAGGCTTACCATTTTTATCAAAAATTGATGGTCTGAAAATGTGGCAAATGTGGCAAATTTTGGGCAAAAAGTAAGGCTATAGGATTACGATTTTTTCAAAAAATTGATGGTCTGCAAAAGTGGACAGTTTTGGCCAAAAAGTAAGGCTATAGGCTTACAATTTTTATCAAAAATGGGCAGTATGAAAATGTGGCAATTTTTGGCCAAAAAGTAAGGCTATATGCTTAGAATTTATACCAAAAATGGGAAGTAGGCTGTAATGGAAAAGTCGGCAAGGAAACAATGAAAATAAGTTCGTAAGTAAATACTGATGAAAGCAGAATTCACAGAAAAATAAACATTACACTAACTTGAAAAATTTATTTTTCTAATAGTAGATGAAAAATCAAACTTATGAATGACATTCTCTCTATTTAACAGATTTTTAAGAAATTTTATCCGACGCGTATAGACGCTAGAAAGACAAAGTTGGTATTTACTTTAAGGTTACGTGTTATTCTTCTAAAAAAAACCATTTTCCTAGGTGAAAAGACTGTGCTATAGATAGGCGGGGGATAAAGAGAGTAGGCGACAAAGAGGCTGGCTGGTAAAAAGAGGCTAAATGATAACGGGACTGGGCGGTGGAATGGGATGGAACCATCTATCTGGATATGAACAACATCGAGCTCATAGCCGGCAAAGACTGGTTTGCTTAAGAGGCTAGCATCCTCGGGATAGCTGGCAATATTTCATGTAGACATAAGGGATGGCTGTTATGGCACGGGTAAGCTCATCTTTAAAGCCTGGTTATCATTTGTTCAAACAAGCTTTAGGAGCGACGGAAGGATAAATTTATTGGATATGACAATGAAGAACTATAGCCCATTTGGTTTTACTTTGAATTGCAAAGCCTTGTCGAATGTTACGTCATTCTCGTGTGCGGCTGCTACGTAATCTAGCATCTAATGGTCATATACACGAGTGGTATTTGTCCGAGATTAACACAAAAAGTCCGAATTAATTTTTATCAAGCGTTTTTCCACTGGTTAAATGCATGTCCTTACTCAGAATCATTATCAAAATTCGTCGATACAAACTAATAAACAATATATTACCATCAAAAAGCAGTAAGCAGAACAAGAAGCGAAGATCAATATTAAAAGGACGAAAATAAACCCTTCCAGGCTACTGGATACTACTTTTTAATAAAAAAACGGGTAATACCATTTGAAACGAATCCCAAATAAACAATTCCCATGACTTTTTTTGATGAATCAGAAACAGGCGTTTGATTTGGATCTTGCATCAAAATATTAGAAGAGAAAGCAGTATGAAATAATTCAAATCAATCAAGAAAACATGGAAGAAAGAAAATGTCCCTGTTCAATTCATTCGCAATTGAACAGAAATGAAAACATTCTCACTAATTTATGGGAAAAATGTTAAACTAGGCAGTAAATTAACAACAAATTTGCACCTTAAAACAAACCAAAACTGTAAACAGCCGTGTCAAAAACGGAAGAATACGCCGCCTAAACAACTTTTTTTTACGTTCTTAGTGCAAATTTGCTTAAAACATTGCGTTCTTGTTGTTCCTATGAAATAAAAACATCGCTATTTGATCAATGGCAGGGCAGGACAAGAGATAAGTTGAATCAGTTGTGCTTCCCAGATCGACTAGCAGAACTGCAGCCTAAATATTAGGTTAAACTTCCTTGAATTCATCTTAATTTTGACTTTATTTGTTTACTTTTCAATGTACGCATGGCTTTAAAAAATTAAACTTTGGAGATTGCGTTTAGTGCTACCTTGAAGTACATAAGTAAATTCATAACAAATTGTCCTTCAAATAAAATTCCCTGCTCTCAGAACAAAAGCTATTTATAAAACAAAAGAAAAATAAGAAGTCCCTAGGATATTAAACATTTATCGATATTCAATCGAAAGATTTGTTAATATAGAATTGACAGAAAAATTTTGATGGCTTTAATTGCTCGAAAATGTTTTCTTGTTTATTTTTTCGTTCGAAAAATTGTTATTGTAAAAGAAATGGCAAAATTCGACGACTTCATTTGTTCGAAAAATCTTTACTGTTTAGTTTATCGTTCGAAAACTGCATAAAACTGCGAAAAGTTACCAATCTGCATCTCTTCAAAAACTTAAATGATTTGAGCTTTTACTTCTCCAATGTTTTAAAGCCTAGACATAGAAGCCAAGCTACGAACAGGCATGTTTTATCATGTAAGATACACTTCCTTCATAAACTCGAATGATTTTTTGATCAAATTGTTTCTTAGCTTAGATATAAACGCTAAGCTATGAACGGGCATCTTCTTTTACCTTTTATCTAGCGTTTCCATTCAACAGATATAGGACTCTAAAGACTGCAGAGGGAAAGTGGCGTAACTAAAAAAACGAAAGACTACACAGCATTGAGAAATGTACGTTAAAAGTACCTTGAAGATTCTTTAAATTTTTCTTTGCTAATTTACAGCGGGACAATTACTTCAACATAATTAACTGGAAAGAATCCCGTCTCACCATTTAGTGAGCCCTCATACCAATTCTCATCGATCTGACGTGTAAGCAAGATAACATCATTCTCCTTGAAACTAAGCTCTCCCTCGTTTTCTAAAACAAAAAAAAACCAAATTTTAGAAGAAAGAACGAATGTGAATCAATGACACCACAAGAAAATAAATTTATTATTTACTTTGAATAATTAGTCTTTTCAGATTTTAACAATGCTAATTCTTGATAATAATGACCTTCGCATTTTCTGAACCAGATGATCTCTAAAAACAGATTCTCCCAAACAAGAAAGAAGGCATCAAATCGGGTAAAATGGTATGTGATACGTGCAAAAATCTTCAATCACAACATCTTTCAAAACATAACATTAAAAAGAGGCATATTCCTTGAATAACCTTGTTAATGAATACAGCATTTTTCCTCGAATACCCTCGAATAATTGACTCCATTTATAAGCGGTAACCTTTAATAATCCAGTGTACAATGGTAACTCCTGCACATATGCCCCCTAGCCTCAAACTAAAAAACACACAATACCAACCTTTGTCAAAGTCATATAACGCTCTCACTTGAGGCTTGGCTTGCGGAGCTGAGATAACTGGTCTTGATATTGAAGGTCTGCCAGACTGTGGAGGCGAGACGCTTTGCGGTGTGCTGAAATTGACCTGGTCACTGCCAGAATCACTGCTACCATCGTCATGTGCTCGGCTAAATGTCTTACGCTCCGTTCTTGGCCGACTTGCAGCAGAGGTCATTCTGAGAAAAGAAACAGATATCATTTAATAAGCATTGTGTGTTATCGAAGCTTTTTCATTCAAAAGCATCTGTACGAGAAAGCAGTTGTTTGTAGTTTACAGCTCATTCGAGAATGAATGCATGCAGTAGGTCAGCGTAGAAACGCTTGAAGAGAAATGAAATTGATTGTACTTACTGATCGCTTAAGATTGAGACCAGTTCGTCACAAGTTTCATGGCACTGTTTGTAGTAATCTTTAAGAGCGGAGCAAAATGCGTGGAGTTGGCCAATGTGTTCAACCTATCATGATATCCAAGAAATAGGTTATCAATTAATTTCATCATGCAGTGCGCTCCAGAAAGATATAAATTGCAAGAAAATGGAAAAACAGGATTGCCTTTAGTTTTACTTTCATATGTTTCTCAAACATTTGTTTTGTTTTGACTGTTGCATATATTTTACCTGGTTTTTATCATTTTAGCATTCGCAAGGTCTTTTTTGAAGACTGTGTTTCTTAAGGACGAGTTGAAGAGCCAAACAAACAAACAGACCAACAAACAAACAAACAAACAAAGTAGTGGATAGATGTAGGAAAGCCAGAATAATTGTTATTTAGAAAACTTACATCACTGTCCATCAAATTCATCATGCTACTGTAGCAAAGTTCTTTCGATTCGTCAAACTTTTCTTCAGCAATTCTCAGCTCTTCCTTAGTAACTGCAATCAGAAAAATGTTTATGTAAAAAAAATGTAAAAAGCATCATTTAAGTGTAAAAGCCTGTGGTAATTCACTTTTAGTGACAACAATAAGTCTTATTCTATTGCTATGATTCTTCTTAAAATCTAATTTTTTGCATTTTTTCTGTTGCAGAGTGATGTAGTTTTTTTTTCTCTTGTAACCCCAAAAGGGTGAACATTATCCTTTTCTCCACGAGATTTTGTAATTGTTGTGTAGTGTGGTGTGGTGTAGTGTAGTGTAGTGTAGTGTAGTGTAGTGTAGTGTAGTGTAGTGTAGTGTAGTGTAGTGTAGAGTAGTGTAGTGTAGTGTAGTGTAGTGTAGTGTAGTGTAGTGTAGTGTAGTGTAGTGTAGTGTAGTGTAGTGTAGTGTAGTGTAGTGTAGTGTAGTGTAGTGTAGTGCAGTGCAGTACAGTGTAATGTAATATAGTGTAGTGTAGTGTAATGCAGTGTAACGTACATATAGCAACTGGTTGGCTGCTAGCATGCACACCTCCATTTTCCCCTGGTAAATTAGCTTTGGAAAGACAAGAAACGTTCTTACTTTCCAACACATCACATTTGTATTTTCCAAGATACCAGATCTACTTTAATTAGTACTTTTGAGTAACCTATAACTGTAAAACATTTCGGTTGCACAAAATTACAACAATCCCTCTTGCATCAATGAAATAACCTTTATCTCCTTTTTTCTTCTTGTAATCATAATCAAGACGCCGTCCTGACAACTTCTTTCGATGATGCTATAAAACAACAATAATATCGTCAAAATTTGCGGCCAAAAGAATTGTAACTAAAGAAAGCTTTAAAAAAGGAAGAAAACGATAAACTAGAGTGTGATTTATTGGCGAAATTTTCATTAAATTGTTGGTTGCTTTCAAGTATCACACTGCACCCCTGCGCCACTTTGTATAACATCCTTCCTCTTTCCTTCGAGTTGAAAGCTTTAAAAAGGAATGCATGAATTTACAGCGAGTACATCCATCTAATTATTAAATAAACTTATTTACCATTATTTCCTTCAAATCTTTGTTTTGCAATTGTTCCAAAGGATCGAGAAAGTTTTGTTTGACATTCATTTCCTGAAAATGACAAAAAGAGCTCAATAGTCGCGTGTTTTCTTGAAACAAAATTAACACAGCTTAACGTGTCCTAAAGATTTAGATGCCCTCGTTTTTCAAGACTCTACAACACACCAGATTGCACCAAATTGCACCAAATTATCTCAGATCTATTTCAGGTCACAAAACACCTTAATGAAAGATTAAAGAGCCAAAATTTCTGTGCACATAACGTATCAATAAATCTGTTGTTGTTTTACTGATCAAGTTTTCAAAACAAAGAATGAATCTAAACCGACAAATCTTTTCATTCTGTAGCAGTTTTTTAAAAGTTAAATTTAAAAAACCCAAACCAAAAGAGTAATAATAATGAATACTTGAACAAGGTTGAAAATTAAATAAATTCTTTTTGATGTAAATAAACCTCAATTCAAATGGACAACTTTTCAATTTCAAAACAGCACAGAACAAAACAAAACATTAACAATGCAATTCAACTGGGTCACAATTCATTGCTTGCAAAAATCTGTGTTACTACAAACAAAAGAAATCACAACAATGCCATTTTGATAAATATTGATAGTTTCCTATCTTGACAATTGAAAGTTATGAAAAGTAGAAAGCTTACAAGTGAATCTTTGATTTCAGCCATTGTTAAGAAAGCTTGCCCAACCTGAGCAACAGATGTTCCTAAAAATTTAAATTATTGAATCAATGTTCAGGACAATTTTTGGAAAATATAACTCTAATTATGAACCCTCAAAGGTAGTATGCAAGATGAAGGTTTATAATCCGCAGATCAACAGACAGAAATGCAATGTTTGAAGTAGTCACAAACTTTAGCAGTTTAAATAATCTGAACCCTTCCATAGAGGGATTGATAATAGCAAGAGCTTCAACAAATAAATAAATTAACAAAATTAATACATAAAAATTTCCATGATTATTATAAAGTCTTTCAAATTTCTTTACTTTGATTTGAAAATTTTTGCCAGATACAAATAAAATTCTTACCAAATGGGGCATCTTCACCAATATCTTGTCCAGCTTTTAATAAAACCTCGCTAAGCACATTCTCCGGTTGAGGATATTTAATGTTTTCTCCCCTTGCTTGTCCTCTAGCTTTTAAGACTGCTGTTTGAAAGTTGAGCTTGGTTCTAGCAGCTGCGGATGCAAAAATTTGTCAAAATTAAAGAGATTGACACATTTACGAATGCATGCTTGAACAAGGTTAACAGTAAGAATAATATATGTGGAATTATTCTATATTTAAAGAAGTTGACTGTATTGGACATAAAAGTGACAGACATATGTAATTAAAAAAAAAAATTTTAAAATTGAAATGGAAATCAAAGTTTGCATGCCTGGAAAGAAAAACAGATGAAATGAAGTTTCAATTTAACGGCTTAAGATATATTCATTAGGAGTATACTGATAACTGTGAGAAATTTTTATTTTAATTTGGTATATATCATCAAATATGGATTTATTTTCCCATTTTAGATAGTTGCAATGGTGGACTATGCCATATCATGCCAACGGTATATCAGATGTGGCATTTATCCACAAATACAGAGCAGTATGAATTAAAACAAAGAAAAATCTGGAAGCAGATGTTTTAGCTTAACTTTTAAGGTCACTTAATTCATTTTTCATCTCACTTTTTTCTAAAGAGCATTCAACAGATGACATGTTTTCACCAACGCCCTATAACCATTTATTGCAAAATGATAAAAACTGATTTAAATACGCAGAACAGAGTTTTATGTACAAAGAAAAGATGCAAATATTTTAAAATTAGGTAGATTGTTGTAATGCATTACCTGGATTAGGTTGGAGAAATTCTTTTGTTCGATGCTGCAGCTGGTCAACCAGGTGATTGTAAGCATCTGTTTTCTAACAAATAAAAGAAATAATACATCATTTTGAACAAATAGTTAAATCAAAGCAGATTATCTGACATCAAGGTAAACATGATTATAACTAAAGAGCACAACTGGCGTGTGTTAACAAACCCATGATAAAACTCTGATAGAAAAATATGGTGTATTAACCTTCTTGAACTAAACTGCAGAAGTTATATGCTCAGAGATGGATGGGAAAAGTCTTTGAAGTTTCTTGCAATAGAGCATAACAAAACCTTAACTTTAATGAAAATGTGTCCTTCTTGAACTAGTTAGAGTTATTTGGAAATTGCTTGAGGCTAAAAATAGTTAATTAAGGGTCTAATTTATCTGACTTTCTAAGAAATCTTTGGCTTGTAAATTGTCACTAAAAGGTCAACAAGAATGATATGCAATTGTGAAAAATTTTACCTTTTCAAGGTCAATAAATTCTTCTTCAAGTTGTGAGCCTTTTACACTACCCAGCTTCTCACTCATGTACTGAAGAAGGAAGGGGAGTTGATATAGCAAAGACAAGTAGAGCTAAACAAATATCAAGGTATATTAGAGGAAAAAACTAACATCTTTATTTAAGCTAATGTTAAATATTTCCCTAAGAGAGAATCAATTTAGGGCTTCATGTAACACAAGCATGTTATGGGTGTACACTTGTATATTCCAATTACAAATACCTTGTAAAATGACAAGTGTTTTGACAAGAATTTCTGCAAACTCTATGACAAACTATACGTAAACATTATTCAGAACAGAGATGCCCCCTTGCAGGAACACCATGGCTGGAATTTCACTGAATCATTGGCCTTACTGATGAAATGAACACCTTGGAACAAAACTGAACAACCATGATTCTCTCAACCACTAACAATGCCTAGAGGACACAAAGGCTGACCAACAAAATATGTTTAGTCATAAATTCACTTGGCAAACTTCCATTACCAATTATCAGGAGGGGTCATAAGACTTTCTGTGGTTATTTGATCAAATAATTGAGCAGTTAATTATCTTGAGGGAGGCAAAATAAATATCTCATTAATCATTCAAAGCCTCTAGATGAAAAAAATCTCATTTATAATCTTTGGTTTAATAAAAGGAGAAAGGGGCTCTGCTCAATGCAACCATTTTCATGGTTTTCAAAGAGAGTTTTCAATGTAATTGCAACATTTTTCAAATTATCAAGTGCTTTTTAAAAGAAAAAATTTCTTAACAGTGCGATACCTTTGACTTTACCATGTTTTCTTATGAAAGCATTGAATATTATAACCATATAAGCTGATTTATAAATTTTGGCTCAATAGAAATGACCAGAAATGATATTTTTGTGAATTACCCAGTAACAATAAAAAACCATCAGAGTTTCTATGTCTTTTGCAAATGTCACCCTACCTTTTCAAAGCAATAAAAACAGACAATTTGGTCCATTTAAATGATTTTTGCATGACCAACAGGGGGCCAACAGCATACTGCACCATGCTATGACAGCCCCTGCCCATTTTTTTTTAACTGAAACTTCCAAAAAATTGTCTCTTTTAGCAAACCGGAGATGCAAACAACAAATTTCCAGTCCTGTTTTACATTTCCTAAATTGTTTGGCAAGTGCTTAAGAATATTCTTTTGAATTTAAGCTAAATATTAGATTGTAAACATAATCTCTCATTTGAATCACAAATAGTCTAGTTATGAACTGCCTTTTACTTAGAATTAAAGATTTCTATCAATCATTTTAGAACTACCAACCATTTTCTAAATTAATTTGCTGATTTTGCAAAATGGGGAAGTGAAATGTTAACCGTTAACCATTTTAGCTTGTAGAATTTCCGGACGTGTTAGAAATAAAGCTTTTTAAATTCGTGTCCCCATTTCTCTCACAAAAAGAATTCTTTTTTAAATTGCCAAACAAAAAACTTCATTTCGCCGTCAAGATGCCGTTCAATGCTGACATCAATCAAAAAGATCTTCTATTTTGTAAACATGTTGGAACACAATTTAGATCAATATCATTGTTAAATATCACACATCACAAGCCAGGATAAGACAGACCAGCTGTCTGAAATATTTAAAAATTCTAGTTTAAAATACTGTTTGCGGTGTTTACTCAGCAATCTATTACATCAATTGTCCAGCTGTGTTTTATGCATAATTTGCGATAGAACTGACACAGATACATACACATACTGGTATTTTGAAAAGCGCAGCATTACGAAATAATCTTTAGTTTTGAATTAATGATTAAGGGTCCTAGAGACTTGAACAAATACAACTACGGAAAACTTGCGACAAGTTTTTAATGACAATTCTCAAAGAACAATCATGCAATCAGTTCCTTGAGTTTAGGCCCATCTAGCAGCAGGACATCGCATCATGGATTATGACCAGCTTGCAGACATTTTGCACGAAAAACTTTTCAGATAACGGAGAATTGAAGCTAAATTACCTGATTTGCTTTATTAAATTGCTTTTTAAGTCCAGCAAAAGACATTTTGACGATGATTGAATTGCAGTTTCTTGTTGATCAGATTGACGTTCCTTTCGCAACAGAAGGATGTAAAAAGAGCAAATGTCATCAATCTCGAGTATGTAAACAATGGCGCCTTCTCTGAGGCAAATTCATATTTATTTCTCCGTCATCAAAGTTTCGTAGCGAACTGCAGTATTTTTTTAGTTTTCAACGCTACCTTGAAAAACAAGAGTTACTGTCAATAGGAAAATAAATCTGTATCGCTATTGTTACATCGTTCATTGAGGGGGGCAGGCATGGGTTCGGGCCAAACTTAGGGGGGTTAACCAAATAAACATCTATTTTTAGCAGATCATTACCACAATGCTTATGAGACTTCACGTTTATATCAGGAGACAATGGCTCGTTGTCTGCGGGGAAGAGGCAGCGGAAATCGGTTCACCGCAGCAGTTTGCTGATGTATTGTTGATGCAACAGTTATCAGAATACTTACAAGTTAAAACTCATATTACTAAGACGAATTACAGATGCGACTTCCTTCGTAAGCAATTCTCTCTTTTGTGAAAGCAGCCGCCCCCTAGGGCATTTCATTACTCTCCTTACAAGGTTGCGTTACTTAACAAGGGTCTTTGTTGATAAATTTATGGGACGAGGTAAATGTCAGACCATAGTTGATGCTGTGATGGCTCTACCTTAATGTAGAGCAAGGCAGTGTTGCATAGAGGGGGTAAGATGAAGGCGACCTCTTACAGAGAGATGTTTTTGGTTGTTTACTGCTTTTAATGTAGTGATTCCTCACAGATATCGTCGTTTATCCTTCTAAAAATTGAAGTTTCTGAGACTTCATGGTGATTCCTAATTAATATTTTATGACCTCCAGAAGCAGAGTGGATCAAGAAAACAAATTTTGTTTATAAAAATCCGATATGAAAATAAAGATTCTAAATACAAACTACAAAACGCACTGATAATGTTTAATAGCAAAATACAAAGTGAATCAAATACACTTTGGGACACTTGAAGAGATTTAAAAGAAATATCGCACTGCGACCAAGTTCTTGCTGCAAAGCATTATTTACAGACGATTAAGCAAAATGGTTAGCTTCCTTGTTTGTTTGTTTGTTTGTTTGTTTTATTTGTTAACCCAGGCTAGGTGCCTGGCAAAAATTAGGGCAAAAAGCTTTGGAGACAGAAGATTCTGAAGACGGAAAGGGCAATGGGTAAGTGTATGCACCACTGATTAAAGTTGCAAAAAGCTAAGGAGGGGGGGTGTAAGATGGGGAATTTGCCGACATGGTGGGCGTGGCATACCCAATAGAGGTTAAGACTTAGACCCACAAAATGTTTTGTTTACAGATTGCTTTAAATTGGCTGAGGCAAACCTAAGAAATAATAAATGAGCAGGTTAACAGAATAGTTAGATTTTACCGACAACAACAGCTTACAGCCTAAGATTTGCCGACAGAGCATTTTCAGGGGGGTGTGACACTATCTATGCACCTCACAACGACGGCCCTGGCAGTCACTTGAACATGATGGAAATTAATGATGCAGCACCCCTAAGTTGGCTCTAATTTGTAATTTACTATCTGAAAGTTCTTGCTGTTGAGCTTCTTGCAAGAAGTGCTTTGAACCTATGTCATCTTCTAAAGAACACTTGTTAACAGAACTGACTTTTTAAACTATATTTTCTACCATTATATTCACCTCTAAAACTACACTATACAAATCGAGAGTAAAATATAAATGTAATAAAAATATATAATCTACAGCTATAACTTATAATTTATATGGTACTGAAAGTTTTCATTATCGATGGAAATAATTTTGGTATTCAAGTAAAATGGAATATTTTTAAGAAATCGCATTTTTATTAATAACCAGAGGATAAAAACGTAAACATACATGTTTCCACATAAACACTATCAGATTGTTTTTGACCAAAGGCGATGGCTAGGCCATTTATTTAAATGTTTAGACCCAAGCTTCTTCGTAATTTTAGTGCTCTGCTCAACAGGAAATGGATTAAAAAACCAAAATTAAAAAAGAATGAAAATGTTCGTTATCCATTAGAAAATTAATAAGCGAACATTTTGTCGATGAAATGCCAAACTAGCTCGGTGGGACATTACTTGGCTAAAGATGAAAGGAATAAATGACAAATGCAAAATATGTACAGAATTTCCCAAGCAGCTACCTTCCATGGGGAAGGCGTGTGGAAGGGAATGAGGGTGGCGGAACGAAGGGAGTGGAGGGAAAAATGAGGGAGGAAGGGAGGATCAGCTGACAAAAGACCAATGGATATGTTTTGTCTTCGTGACAAAATCTCACATTTTAAGAAATGTCATCACTAAGTCAAATAAATTTATCAGGGCAAGCTTAAGTATTATTGATGAATAAATTGCACATTTAAATTCTAAACAATTGCTCTTGCATTTTTCGTTTTTCGATTTGAAATAGTGCCTCGGGTTAGGAAAATCGATAATTATATTCAGCAGCCCCTATCTACTAAAAAGGAGCAACCTTCCAGCGGTAACTTAAATATGAGTTCAATACAAGAGTGGATAACTGTCTAAATAAACCAACACCACAATAAAAATGCTATTTTCAAGTAAATATCTTCAGGCTCAAAGCCTACAGTTCTGAGTCATATTTCACACAGCGTTACACATCGAATAATACTCAAGAAATTCATCTCTTGACTGTTCGGGACATTTCACGTGCAAAAACCTGGACCAATACCTGTACTGTTACCAGGTCTCTCTCTTGGCATTGTTCCTGGTGGACTGCATTTTATGTTCCGAGCAGACCTGTATTTACACCAACGTTTCCAAGCGCCAGAGTAATAATAGGCGGATTGGCACGTCTCATCCAGAGCAAACATACTTGGACCCCCGACACTCTTCTTCTTTAAGACTGGATCTTTGTCGCTTTTTCCACCATTTGCACAGACATCAATATTGTAAAAGTAACGATAACCTTTGATGAAATAATATTCGGTCGTTGAGTTAATAATTTATTATTTCATATTTTTGTTAATTCAACGAAAGAGTGGAAAATATTTCAAAATACTGAAATTGCTTTTAGTCTGACACACTTTAGAGCATCAAATATTGATAAATGTAAGCAATTAATATTAAAATGATGATGATTATAATTACTTTGTTTCCGATTTTAGTTTAATCGTCAGATTTGAATTTGTTCAATTTTTTACACGAACGATAACACAGGAACAAAATGGTATTGTCCAAATTTTCAGGAAAACGGGAACATATTTTAGCATATTGAAAACTATCTTTTGATAGATTATGTTAATAAAAATATTTTTAAAAAAACACTATTTACTAGGGTGTAATTAGAAACGCGAATGTGCATGATGTTTCAAATCAAAACATGACAACAGGATGACTGTCAATTAGATAAGCCAATGTGCCCACAACTGACGCTGCAAATACCATAATTTCTTATCTAATATACCTCGTATTAGTCTTAAAAGAATCTCTTGTATATTAATACTCTTAGAAAAATTGCCAAGTAATACCTGTGCCATTAATTGGTTTAAAAGATTCTCCAAGTTTTTTAAGCAACGTAGCGAATTTGAACTCCATTCCTTTAGCAAAATGCTCCTAACGAGAAAAGATTAAACACTTTATTTCTATCAACAAAATTTCTGCATTTTCAAACTCAATATTCAGTTAAACCGGTGGCGTAGATGAGTGGTTAAGGCGCGGGTCTTCGAGCCTATGGACCGAGAGGCTCGTGGTTCGAGACCACAGTCGGGACCTTTTATCATAATCTGTGCAGCAAAACCCAGCTGCCTATCCTTTGAGGTCGGTGAATAGGGAAAATCCTGAGGGCAAAGGCCTCATCGGGATAATAGCTGCCAGCACACCAGTCCGGCTAACATGTTATTAGTGCAAACAAATATGGAAATAAACAAACAAACAAGCAAACAAACAAACAAACAAACTTAGATGCAAGATGCGGCATACTGGAATAACCAGACCTAGGACCGGACCCCAACGGACCGGACCCCAGGGGAATGCCCATTCTCGTCCATTTGCAATGGCGGCAAGCGCAGCGCAGCAATGTTCTTCAAAATAAGACAACAAATTGCTGCTGAAAGAAAGTTCTACTTCATGGGTGCCTTAAGAAACGTGAGAATGCATAGTTTGTTGGATCATCTAACCTGCAGACAAAATTATTTTTAGCTAAGGGAAAGGAAGGACTGTAGCATGCTCAGGTCGATCGATGGGCCTAACCGTAAGCCTAAAAAATCATCCTAATGCGACGTCATTCTGACCAGTGAACGGATGACGAGAAGCTTACAAAAAGCTGCAATATATGTCTATGAAAACGACAGCTTTCTTCAAGTCGTATTTGTGCCTCCAGGGGCGGATTTAGGGGGGGTTCCGGGTTTCCAGAAACCCCCCATTGCCACTTAAATATTATTTGAATTTTAGTTTAAGACTCAGAAAGATAAATTATTGTATTTCTTGTGTTTTAATGCAATAAGGGAAGAATATTTTAGGATCCTGTTTAGAATTTATCTTTCATTAGCCCCCTTAAGTAATTCATAAGAAAATGCAAAGTAACAAAGAAGAGCAATATATCAACATGAAGTGGTATTTACACGTGTGGGGGATCACTGACATGTTCAGTACATTGTCACTGATTTTGTCAGAAAGGTTCTTGATAACAGTATTATACTAATTGTATCTAAGATGCATTGCTCCCATTTCAATATGCCTTGTTTCATTTGCAGTCTTAAACATATCACATGGTAACTGGATTTTGTTTCATCTTCATAAACAGGGTATCAGTGAGGATAAGGTATTAAGTTCCTTGGAAACACTGAGCATCCTTTAAATTAAAAATTATGCCTTCTTTCATTGATCCTTTGCCAAAGGAATTAAGGGCAAATAAATATGTTGTACCCCAGAGCTCTTTGCCTGTCAAAGTGTAAGATTACATTAGAAACTGACCAAATTTCAAAGTGCTTCAGTACTTTCATGGTACTAAAATGCTAGGCTTAATCTTTGGCTTCTTAATGAGTTGATTGTATTGGCAATGATATAAAATGAGGTTGGCAAAAAGGCCTACAAACCTTGCTTTTCTCTGAGTGGTTTGTCCCATAGTCACATCATTTCCATCTCACTTTTAGGAGGCAAATGGTCTTGCTAAAAATTTTGCCATGGCTTTTGAATTTCTTAAGTTTATGACTATTAAAGCACTGAACATACAGTAATAATTCCTTAGCCTTACAAGCCAAGAAAGTTTTTTCCTGTTAACCTAATTTTGAACAGAATTTTTTTCAGGTAAATGTGATATTTAGAAGGACAGGGAAAGCATCAATATCCACAGGAGCATCAAAGGCTACATTGCCCTGGCTGGGGCCCAACAGCTAAATACTAAACTTTTTGGGACCATACCCTTTATAACTGCATAAAACCCATTATTCCCAGAGGTTTATGCATGTTATATCATGTGTTTTAAATGTCCTAAAACTTCATTAAAAGCATTACTTTTTAATGTAAGCAGTATAAATATCCTTTTCTACCTAACTTTCTTAGTAGTTTTTTTCAGGGCTCCTTTCCCCAAATAAGTACTTTCTGCCATCATTTATGATATTAACAAACATATCTTTGAATGTATTTCCATTTTCTCGAAAAAGACAAGCTTAAACATTTTTTTAACTCATTTTGGGCCCCTTCCAGGCTGAGGCCTTGGGGCAAATTGCCCCCTGCCCCTCTCTCTACATTCTGCATCTCTGATTGTAGATTAACTATTGAAACTTTATCCAGTCTAGTTAATGGGCTATATTCCCAACTATTACTTGCCTTTAGTTCCGAGAGAAAGGGCGACAGACCTGTACCCTTTACGATACAAAACGGTATAGTAGGAAAGGCTCAAAAACTGTATAACTGCCTAAATATTTAACGAAAACCGTTGAACCGCTTAAGCATTTGCTAAAAGCGAAAAACCGGCTTAAAATTCAGTCAAAACCGTGATCATATGAAAGAAATTGTGAAGTATGCATTGCTTTCTTAAAGCGAGGAAAAGGGCATTCCCCTGGGGTTCGGTCCGTTGGGGTCCGGTCCTACGGTCCTGGGTCTGGTTATTCCAGTATGCCGCAAGATGCATGATCGCCATTGCTCTGAAATAATCATGAAAAACTACAAACAAATATAAATTGTTCTTTTCTTGAAATTCCTCTGTAAACAGCAATTGATATACATAAACAATGAAATTCACCTCGTAGATGTCACTTGTTGGGATATAAATAAAGGACGCCCAGTGACCTTCAATGTGTCCCCTTGCACACATCCATCTTCGAAACGCAGACATTGGCATGAAGACTTGCCATAGTAGAATTGATAGCAAGGCGAGAAAGGCCGTCAATGATCCAATGCAGATGTATCTTCCTGTAGAAAAATATTGCTGCTTTTAAATGAGGAAAAAGAGCTAAATATATTCAAGAGTACAGCCACATGCAATGCCTAATTTGTCTTGCAGCGGCCACGTCTTAAAAAGAAATTAAGGTACCATTCGGTAATAGTCAAGGAATATAAGAGAGACAGGCTTGATAGCGTCTACTTAATTATCAAGAAATCTAAATGATTTGTAACATTATAGACCTTATCCAGTAACATATAGCTCTAATAGCCTGCAATCATTGGGATCACTACGATCAAGTTAGGAATGGACTGCCGAATGAAATTCAATCCATAGAAAATTTAAACAGTTTTAAACGTATGATAAAAAGGTGGAATGGTCCTACTTGTAAATGAAATGCTTGCCAGTATGGCTCTGGAAATGAGCTTTTTTATACTACCATTGTTAAAAGTGTAATGCCAAATTTCTAGGACTCTCATAACGTCGAAAACGAATAATTTTCTTGAAAAATCGCATACTAACTTCTTCTCGACTTTTTTCTAGCTTTTTTGATATTCTCAATATCCAATTTGACATCCTTCTTCAACGATTTCACTCTTTTTTCAATCATGCCCTGGAAGACTTCCATGGTTACAGAGACCAAGCATTGGACGTTGTTTAGCTGAAAAATGAAATGAATATTGGAGAAATAAGTAAAAATAGTGAAATGAACACTGCAAAATAACGTACTATAAATAATAGCAAAGCATGTTTATAACAGTAAAATTTATAAAAATGAATGCACGTATATTATCAAAACAAGAGGCCATTATGCCCAATTACATTAAAAATCTTTTTTCCGATAAAAAAGATGGGAAAATTGATACGAAGTTCCTTGCAAATTCATGTTGTAAATTTTCAAAAATCCAAGGAATATCCAACGAACATTTGGTTAACATTAAGAGCTGTGCCTTTGATGCATGCCGTAAAATGCGCAATTGTTTGTTTCTTGCACTCTCAGGAGAAACGGAAATGAAATTAATTACACTCTGCAAAATTGTCTTTCCGCTTTGTCGTATATTTTTAGAAGTTTTCAAGTACAAAATCATTGTTTAATGGACTCTAGTAGTGATGACAGTGCATTTCTGCACTGATAAATAATCCTGTATAAATATTCAACTTATCATTATTATTATTATTATTATTATTATTATTATTATTATTATTATTATTATTATTATTATTATTATTATTATGACTTTCAAATCTCTACTCTACTAACTCTCACGGGACTGAAACAACCAATAAGCAATAACATACCTCATCATCATGTGCAAAAATTGTTTCCCATGCCATGCCGATTGCTGATGCGTCGTTGCTTAGTAACGGGGTAACGCCAAGATTCATACTACTGACGGCCACCCCTGGGTGAGTAGGCGAGGCATAAAGAATATCTCCACGCCTGACTGAGCCTCTGACCTTGACGGGAACAATTCCAAACATGCAAATTGTTTCAGTACGAACTAAAAATGAAAAATAAGTTAAATAATACTTATATTAATGATAATAGGGGGGCTTAAAAAGGTCTGGTCAAAGGCATTAGAACGAGCGCTGAAAAATTCGGTCTGGATCACTCTGCAATGTCAACGTTTGCTTTTGCATATACTACAAAGCGTTGAATTGAAATACAAAAATAAAGATATCCTTGACTAATTGCCTTCTAATAGGACTATATAGTACTGAAGCTGAGTCGAGTACTGACGCTGACACGAGTCCAACTTTATAACTTGGTGTACTCCGAACTAAAGTCTCTATCATCTTTCCTTCCCTTCCTTGAGATCCTATCACGTCCCTAGCATGGTGTTGTCTCTCCTCCTTCTTTTGGTAAATAGATGCTGTAAAAACATATCAAATCACATGTTAACTTACCTCCTTTTGGCTGAACTTGTGCCTCCAAATACTGTGAGCGGCTTATCACACCCTTAAGCACGGCATCAACTGAATTTTTCTGGGTCAGTTTATCAAGCAAGCGGACTCCTTTTTCGTTGACAAACAAACCAACGATTTCACCTTCTTGGAATTGCGGATGATCATCAGGATTTTTCAGTATAAAATGATACGCAATGTCACCGCGTGCTGTCTTCACTGGTTCAGCAACTATCAAGGAACCGATTTCGGCGTTTTTCGCTTCCAGATAATCGGCAGCTATTCTCGACGCTTTAACAAGCCCCTCAGCTGCAGAAGGTAAAAAGGACTGTTAATGACATTTAAATGCGAGATTGTTTGCTACAAAGGGTTTATAATCTAGTTGAAAATTAATCCATCCAACTGAAAATGAAAGTCCTCCAAGCCAAAATTTAGCGTTTCTCGGAGAATGAGACAGGCAACTTAAAATGGGAGGTTCGAATTCGAAATTTCGAAAATGCATGAGACGATGTTGGTATATCTGGCGCATTACATGAATCGTAACTTGATTTCTTAGAAAATATGGGTTTCCTAATCATACTTTTGCAAAGTGACTCGATGTAAGAGGGGAGAAGGATGGGGAAATTAAGCTGGGATATATTTCGTACGATGTCATCTATGTAGTACCTCAAGGATCCTGACGGAGTCCAACAACTGCGGTTATTTCTAGCATTGTGGCTGAAAGGATACCCTCCTTAAAAATGTGAAATCAAATCAATGAAATCAAAAACAAATCAGATGTGAACGAAAAAAAGTTGAAAGTACCCTCTGGTGATGATACACTGCTGTAACCGCTTGGTGAAGAACAATTTTTCGAATTATAACCTAGAAAAAATAATATTGAGAACAAAATTGACTCCTTGACTCAAACTTAGCTGCAGGTCATTGTTAGGTAAAGGTGAAGGGACACACCTTTAGGTGAAAGGTCAAGGTCAAAAGTGAAAGATAAAGGTTAGTAATGTGGGTGGAAGGACAAGATTCTTAATAAAAGATAAACGGGGATGATAAATTCTAAGTTACGTCTGAAAGATCAACAATTCAACAATCAAAGATAAAAAACATTAAAGAATGCAGTTACCGCTTGTGGTGTGGTTTGATCCAGATGAGCTATTAGATTCGTCAGTCCCGGTCCTTTGACGCTTGTTCCCCGCCACAGCTGGAGGCGGTAAATAGCTTGGTTCTGCTATAATGACAACAAAAACTTCAAATCAAACCAAAGCATTGATGGATTCACGTAACTCTTAAATTAAGAGCAATCACTTTTCAATTTGATATGTGAAGCTATGTAATTCAGGGCTCCTTGACAGTCACCCGTTGAGTTCTAGGTTCAGTGGTGCTTCTGAGAAGTCAACACGGCATCAGTAGTGGCACAAAGCAACGCGCCCATCCTGCGGCCATCTCAGCTATGCTGTGCCATCAAACAAAAGGACTCCTTGCCAGGGGACGATGCTCTGCGCCACGCAGCGTCATCTTCATAGGCGTAGCCTTAGTTTTCATGGCAGCAGAAAAAGGAAACCAACAAAATTAAGTATAACTTACCAAAGATTACGTTTTCATCACCAGCAACATCATCTTTCTTCCCAGAGTCTTTTGCTTTTCCAATTACTTTGAAACATTTTGTATTTGCCTCACTTGTAGAACCATCAATAAAAATCACAACTATTTTTAGAAAAAATAGGTTCACTTCCTCGGTTTTGTTTTTGGCAAGAGCGTAGACCTTTTTGCCACCAACTTCGTAAATTGAATCCAGATTAACGCCCACTCGATACTGAAAAAAATACATTTAAAAACATAATTTGGACAGTCGTCAAGACTATTCGTCATATCCAGTGCTGTCAGGCAGGGAGTAGAATGGGGGGTTGATAAGGGAATAGTGCAGATTAAGGGGCACAGTAACTAAGCACTTTCTTCGCCTCAGCATAATTCATAATCTTGGGAGTGAGGGGCATATATTTCTGAAGTAAGGATTAACCAGTCATTCTTAGGTAAACTGCTAAAGCCAACAGAGTGATTTTTCTTCCTCCGTAGATCATACGTTAAATAAGGCTACAATGTCATGTAAAATTACATAGTAATACCTCTCCTACTGATTTTTGAGCAGTCTGTGCCTCCAACTCTACTGCACACGTTAATATATCTGTTAACTGAAACGATGGATCTTGAACCCTTGATACAAAAACCTTGATAGCGATGACCTGTCCAACCCCCAACATCTTAATACCCAACTTGATTTTAGAATCTTCTGTTCTCAATCTCTGGCATGATTCGCGGCCTTTTCGACGCTGGAGAGAAAGCGAGGAGCAATTAACGGTGAGAATTGAAAAGTATGCTGACATCTATTAAGAAGGGCATGTTATCCATTATGAAAGATTGTTATCAACGCTAAAAATCTATATTCGGTTCAAGGATATCTCTAGCCTCCACTTTTATAATATTGGCTAGTAGGGGGTACCTCTCGATAGGAGGGATAACTACTCATAGCTCAGATACGCAATAAGGGTGAATGCGTTATCGATTCTTGCAAACTGCAATCTTTTTATTGTGAAATGCTTGCATGATGATATCCTTACTTCTCCATGCTCATCTAAATTCATTTTAACGGACATTTCATCAATGGTTTCAATCTGCTTCTTCATAGATACAAAATTAATGATTTTTAAAAAAATTCCCAAAAAGTTCTTTTAAATAGAAAGAACATTGTCTTCTACCACAGATCACATGATGATTTGGGGTTTCATGCCTGGCATTGATGGCATTGGGAGATCTTAGACTGCATATGCTAAGTCTTACCTGGACTTTAATGACTTGATCTGGAAATTGTATGTATTCAATTTCGAAGCCACGATTTTCAGAAGTATCTATCTCTTCACCCAAGAAATTGATGTTGTCAATGCCAACAGCATGGCCGTTACTATAAACTGGCATTGTTGAATTGGGATCAATGCAGCCATTTGTGGCAATGTAGGAACTGGCATCCACATACCCTTCATTACCATTCATAAAGCCTCCATTTGCATTTCTGTATAAACCTCCATTTTGATGACCATAGTAACCATTTTGGACATACTCTGGGCTATTGTAACCAGTGCTGGTATCAGCGATAGAGCTGATGAACTCTCTCACCAGTTCATCATTGTCAGGAAGTTCAACCTCTTCTTAAAGAGAAAATAAAGATTGGATTATAAGCAAATAAGAGGCAAACATGAAAGAAACCAGGCTAGGGAAGATTAGAGTAGACTGAGAATTGAACCAACAAACAAACAATAGTCACTAAGCAAGCAGGCAAGCAAGTTGACATAGGCCAGTTGGCAAGCAAGTGAACAGAGGCCAGTCAGAACAAGCAAACACAGAAGCAAACATACAAACAAACAAACAAAAAAGGAAGCAAAAAAGATCATAAGCCAATTGGTGAGCCAAGGAACAGACAAGCTATCAAAGCAGGCTAGCATAGAACAAAAGCCAATATAATAGGGAATTCAGCAAAGCAGAAAGCGAACAAGGAAGCAAACAAACAAGGAAGCAAACAAACACACTCGGCAGGATGAAACTTGTTAAACAGACCATTAAGTATGTATGACTGTCAAAGAACCATAAGGTTATAAAGGGGATAAAATACACAGGTAACTTTCAGCTTCAAGGAAAGGCAATAGAGTCAGTTTGATAGAGAATTTACGTACCATGTGCACTGGAAATTAGTGGTTCGGTCATTGATGAAATTTCTTCTTTTTTAACGAAGCCAAACATTACACCCGGCCTAAAAAGACAACAAAAACATGAGAAGCAAATTTGGATGGTTTAGTTCACAACATATTTGGACTTCAAGTCAATTCATATAAAAAATTCCAACATTTGACCCAGGAAGGGCCCTTTGAAGCATGTGATAAGAAGCTTCTTTTCTTTTGTATAACAAATGGGCACAAATGTAAGCAAAAAGTTGGCAGTTGCATCAATTTTGTCTTAAATTTTGTCATACAAAGATAATTCAGCCAATAATCCTTACTTCATGCAGGCTGTAAAATGAAAACAGGCAAGAGAATTAGAAAGGGTAAAATCCTATGAAAATGTTTTATTGACTTTGGAATACTTGAAACTCTTCCTAGTTCAAATATAATCATATTGCACTTCCTAAATGGATTTGCCCTCTCAGCATTTTTGTGGCATCTTCAAGGAAAGCATATCAAATATTAAGATACACCCAAGGGAGCTTTTCTCTCACTTGCTGGCAGTGAAAATGTATCAATCTGAATTTATCTACAAAAACTGGGTCTCTGGTGAGACAAAAAAAGTGGGGGGGGGGGACAAGCGTCCATGCCAAAAAATTTACCATGGCAAAAGATAATGAGCTGCCTTTTGAAGGCATAATTTGCAAGAAAGTGGAGAGCCAAGGGAAAAAAATGTTGCTGTTATTTTGCCAACAGCTTTGATCACTAACAACATCAAAAACATGAGCTCTAATGCCACTGAACTATTCCAAAAATCATCTCATACTTTTATTTATATTCTTCACTTATTTGTTCCGTTGGTGACAAAACTAATTTAACCTGAAACTGCCAAAGTTAGACCATCCCCCCTTAAAAAGTCCGGTATAAGCCCCTGGAATGACATCATTGTCTTCAGACAAACAGCTCACTTTAATTTCACATCAAAGTTTGATGTCCCATTGGTTAAGGACAAGCTTCTTTATGTTTTATTTTTCTTTTGCCATTCAGATTATAATGATCCAATAAATAGCCACATGGGGTGTGGGAATAATTTCACTTTCAGAATGCAGATAACTTAAAGTTCTTTCTGAGAACCAAATCTAAATCTTTTTCAAATTTGTGGATCTGATAAACAACTATTAAGTACCTCCATGTTTCACTGTTTATAACTTTGTATTAAATAGATTTATTGACAGACTGGTGCCTTTCAATAACTTTGAAATGAAATTTAAAGTGCTGATATCGTTCAAAAGGGGTTGGTTTAACATTATTGGGGTGGGGGGGGGGGGGGCGGACAAACTTTACTTGCAAGGTTGTGCAACTAATGAAAGGATTCAGTATTTGGTGTAAAATGGAACAGGGTATTAAAATTCAACAGAAAATGATGGGGGGGGGGTAATGAATAAGTAGGCTTCTAGGGGTACATATATTAAAATGCTATTCCATGGAAAGTTGCAAAATAAAGTTTTTCTATCTAGCCTATTGCACAGAAAAAGACACAGCAACAATTTCACTTTCGGCTTGGTGATTTGATATGATTTTACTCCGTAACGGTGTCAGCTTTTATTATCGATCCTCTTTTTACCGAGTAAAAATTTGCAATCATTGTTCGAGGTTCAAATTTTATTTCGCTTCTTGCATAGCCCTAGCCAAAAAATCGCAATTTCGGCGCACTAGGAACACTTCAAGACACCTCAAATTCCTCTTCCTGATAACGTTTGTCGGATAGCTTGAGGAACTTTAGCAACAGCATTTTCAATCTCTGCCCTGGCATCACCTATGAAAGCTTTATTTTATTCGAGACGATACTAGGCTGATTTTGATGAAGTATCCTGTTTGCGTCATCACCAAACAGGAACTTGCGAGACATGCTCAAGATAAAATAAATCAAAACAAAAATACATCATCATACCAATATAATTTGTTTCCCTGCAGTTTTCAAGTTTTTGTCTGCCGTTTGCAGCTCTTATGAGTCGGTAAGTTTGAATTTGATCTTCGCTGCTCAACTTTCCTTCTCAAATGAACCTTTGTCATATGTCATTGCGCCTCCGTAGTTAACTTAAAAATTTTGTTATCTTTTAGTTATATGTTATATTGTTATATTTGTTATAAATAAGTCAAAATCTTTATCAAACTTCAACAAGACATTTTATGAACATAAATCAATTCTACGTCTGATGATAATCAAGCTTGACCTCTCCTCCCAAATTTTTTAAAAGCGAATTTATGAAAGCGAAAGTTTGGGGGGTGCACCATTTTGCTTCCTTGTTCTTAGTCTCTTTGTGATGCAGGGCCTATGACGTCATTTATGTTGTATCGGAAATAGGTACCCATTATCTAATACTCTTCATCGATCTAACACCCTTAATCAGTTTGATTTTATTGTAATTCAGCCTATGATATTGGTAGAGGAGCATTCTAATAGATGGGAACTCAGTCCATAGAAGGTGTGGGGCCGTCTCTTGAATAGCGGGGGGGGGCACTCCTAATTTATCGGAAATTCTATGCTTTATAGCCCCCTAAAGAAAAACGGCCATGGGTAGACGTAACTGCAAAGTCAACCTTACATGATACATTGATACGATGAAATGTATAGATTCTAACTCGGTTGTAATTATTTCTCATATTTTCAGACAATGAAGCAGACAAAGTCTGATGTGTCAACCAATAAAAACCTGCCGGTTAAGCTACGGTGACTGGTCTTTTTGTTCTTTTCAACTAAAAACAGGAAGGGTACAGTTTTGCAACAGCCAAATTTTGGTAGCAAGTCTAAACCTGCAAGATGTAGTGCATATCGGTAACACGGTTGTAAAAAGAATCAAACATTGGTAAATAAACATATCGATTTCTACTAGTCCTAACTTAAATGTCTTCTTAGGTTGTTGCCATGAAAATCTATCTTCGCGACACCATAAAATTTATTGTTTTTTCTGCTCTTTGTCTCCACTGCCCTCCCCCCCCCCCATCATTCCTGCTACGCCTTGCCCCTAAGCACATCTTCCCAGTGTCCCATCATCTCTACGCGTGGTTAGAGCGGGCTTTGCAACCCATTTGTTCACATTTGTTAAACTTCAATGGCGAAGTTGAAGGATGATATTGTTTGCATTGCAAATTGCAAAAACATTAAAAAATCTGCTTGTTACGACGCGTTTTTATTTAATCAAATGAAATTGTTTCCTTATTCTGCAGCAGCCTGAGACTAACGACCCTACAGTGCTTCCACGCGTTGAATTTTAGGGTAAGAAAGCATTAGATATCATAAAATCATATTATATAATATCATATTATATTATATTATATTGTATTATATTACATTATATTATATTATATTATATTATATTATATTACATTATATCATATTATATAATATCATATTATATTATATTACATTGCATTATATCATATTACATTATATTATATTATATTATATCATATTATATTATATTACATTACATTATATTATATTATATTATAATATATTACATTATATCATATTGTATTATATTATATTATATTGTATTATATTATATTATATCATATTATATCATATTATATTATATTGTATTATATTATATCATATAATATCTGGTCATGAAGCTACTCACTTTCCATCTATTGTTCGTTTTAAGATAAACACAGGAAGCTGTTTGGCCAGCGACTAGCTTTGTAAAAACCTCAAGAGAAAAGAAACTCTGTTTCTAAATATATCAGGTTGCTGCCACGCAAAAAGGCGAAAGAAAAATGAAAATGATGGCCAAGTATTTGATAATCACAGAAAATGACACGGGAAAGTTTTGCTGCCAATTTTGTACTTATTTCAAGCTTTCGCAGAGTAAAAAGTGATTCTTGCAGGACAAGTTTCGCCGCTTTCCCCGGACGGAGGAGGAATTTTTGAGAACCCAAGAGTAACATAACACTTTAAATTCCTGGATTCAATTTAAATCTATGCAATGTAAAATTTAGTTTCATTGTTTATATTCTTGCACGTAAAAATTTTTCCAAAAATGAATGAAATAACTATCTCAAGCTAGGCCAAACGGAAATTAAGTTTACTACGTTGATTGATTGATATAATATACGCAATTACCCTTAACGACAAATCCTACATGTAAAAAACTAATGGAAATCAAAGATTATGCTGATATTGTATGCAAAAGCATTGTTCTGGGACCCATTTGGGTATTGGTGGTCACAGTGTGGAGCAATCCATGCCTGAAAAACCGCCAAGGATGGTATTACCAGGGAAAATATTTAAATTGGGGGTGGGGTTATAATTACACTTAATAGAAGTAGGTTGGTTCAACAATCATAAATTTATGGGTGGCTTGAAATTCCGGGAAGGGTGGGGAAATATTTTAATCCATTTTATGAGTATACAAAAAAGACATCAATGGCTTTGATTCAGTTAAGATCCCTTAAAGAATTAAAATTTCTGACATCATTTCTTAAAAAAATGTAATACCAGAATAATTTTGTTTTTGATATCATCCATCTCATGTTGTTATGATTTTTATTACGAGGTACCCAAGGCTGCTTGGGGGGGGGGGGGGAGGATGGCAAATCACAAAAATCGCAAACTTATACAAAAATAAAGTTACAGCCTTTGCAAAACCATCTCTAAAGAGTTTTTAAAGAAAGCAAGATTTTTAAATTCATATTATCAACAATAAAATCAATTTAACTAACTGGATCTTTAGTTCTTAACGGCCTAATTTTCAAAGTACCATCTGAGCCGCATGACATTAAATGCATGGATGGTAATATTTGCAGTTGCTGTACACCAGTGCTACCATGACGTAAATATGTACCACGGAGATGGTCTCGTTTATAAATGTCATAAAGCTCATGTACCGCCAGTCCCCATACCTAGAGAATATAGTATATTTGTTAACAGTAAAAAAGGCGGGATAAAAAACCGTCCAATTTATGGCAATCTGAGGACGATTGCTGCAAATAAAAAAAAACAATCCAAAGACGAAATAAAACCCTTTCGTGCATCAAGGAAGCCTTTCCAAATCAAAAGGTTTCAAAAATGTCTATTTAAACTTGGAAATCATCGTCATAGATGAAGAAAAGCTATTTGAAAAGATGATGCTAATATTCGTAAATTTAAAAACTTCTGGTTTGTCTTACGATCAATAATACTTATTAAAGGTTTAAAGGTTGTTTTTGCTACTAAAAGTAATATAGTAAATGTATTTAAGATCAGAAAATTTGCTTATATAGACAGACGGCTGTTGGCCTCCAGGATCATCTTCCGCCAATTGGCAGATGTTTATTCGCAGAATCCACTGTTGAGGTTGGCTTGTAGCGAAAGTGATAAAAAGGATTTAAAAAACTGAAACTATTTACAAGCAATGCAAAGAGAGATTTGCTAAAACCTTTACCTTGATGTCTCCGTCAGCTGAACCAGAAACAAAGAACTCCTCGCTGGGATCCACAGCAAAACATTTAATTGTGGAATCGTGCGCTTGAAAAGTATGCAACAATTTTCGTTGCCTGATATCAAAAATACCTAAGAAATATCTTGTCAAGGATCGTGCAAAGCAATCTAATTTATAACATAAAAAAAGAACTGTTGAGCTGTGAAAATACTGAGTAACTTTTACCGTAAAGATATTAAATTATGCCATTTTCTATAATACATGATAATTTATGAATATATTTTACTAAAAACGCCTTTAACTTTGCATGCCTAAGTACGTTATTTGTTAAACTTAATCCGCAGCAGTTGCAGAATAAACGCAAACAGGCTTGAAAGGTAAAATTACAACCCTTAATTTTTTGTCTCTGTGAAGGATACAAATATTTCCTCTTCTACCGCCAGATAGTAGACATTGCTGTCCAGGAATGTAGTAAACCGCTTGAGAACTATGGTTTGGTTGGATAAACGCTGCAAGATAAACGTATTTGATATAAAGAATTATAATAATCATTTTCATTGTTTCTTAAAATGTTGCCTATCTAATTTAAAATAGCTAAAAAAACAACTAATTTAGGCCGAGGTAAATAAAAATAGACTAAAAATATAAAACTAGAATATAGACTAGAATATAAAAAACGAAGAAAATTGCAAAAAATACTTGTTAATCTAAAAACACCAACTCTTCGATGAAAAGTCGATACAATCTACTCTATATTTTCTTTCAAATTTTGAAATTGTATTACAGTCTTTCAAAAAACTTGAAAGTGAGGACTATAAAAAACAGGCTCTATACTGAATGTTTCAATTTTCAGTCTTTCTTACTTTTAGCAGCAGCGAATCGTTTACATTGCACACATTAAAACTACTTCCCTGAATGCGTCAGTCAGAGATTAGGAGCAAGATTTGTGCGTGTTTAAATAGGCCTGCGAATTGGTTACAAAGTTTAAGAAAGTCCGAGGAACTTTGCACTCCATCTCAAGGAAAAGGAATCGAGGTTTCACAACTAAAATGCAATTCAACTTACAATGAACGAGTGATCGCCTTGAAGACATTAGTGTATCCCACATGCAAACAGTCCTAGAATAAACAAAAGCAACGATACAAAGGGAATTCAACTCTTATTACAAAAGAAATACATAAAAAAGATTGGAATGCGTACAAAGTTGAACATTCTTAGACATTCACAGAGAAATAGAGATCCCGTCTTGGATTGGTTCCAAAGTACAGTATAGGACGCTGCGCTAATGAAGATAGAAAAGGAAAATATTACAGTTCGACGTCTCACATTTCCAGAGACACTTGCTGAAAACAAATGGAAAACGATATCCAAATTCTTTGAAGATGACAATTATTAGCTCGTGAAATACTTGATGAAAACTTACTTGGATTCCGATGAGTAGCCTGCTGTTGCGATTAAACTTGAAGAGCCAAGAAAGGCAAAATCGAACACTTGCCTGCTGTATGCTCTAATTGCCTGAAACGATAACACGTTAACCAAGTAAATAAAATGCAATTTTCTTTTTATATTACATAGCAGACAATGACGTTTTATGTCATGTCTTGCCGTGTCATGTCGTGCCATACTGTCATGTCATGTCATGTCATGTCATGTCATGTCATGTCATGTCATGTCATGTCGTGTCATGTCATGTCATGTCATGTCATGTCATGTCATGTCATGTCATGTCATGTCATGTCATGTCATGTCATGTCATGTCGTATCGTATCGTATTATCATGTTGCGTTAAGTCATGCCGTGTATCATAGAATAGTTTATTGAAAAGATAGTTTTACTTACAGCATATGGTTTTGGGTTCAGAGTGCTTGTCAAAGTCCACAATGAGAGGTACCCGCTGTCATCACAGGCTCCAAACTGAAATTAAAATGTGGACTTGTCACAATGCTTATTCTTCCCAGCGCTTCTCGCGTTCTAGAGGCCTTTGGTTAAAAATAAAAAATTAGCTGCAAGCTTCCTATTACAATGAGGTCCAGGCTTTCTGGTTAATGTACTGAAGATCTTCTATAACAAGCCGAAAGTAGAACAGTGGGATTGAAGAAGTTCCTAAAGGGTTGCAAATCAAATGAGACTACCGAGCTGATGCGAAATAGCTGCGGATGGGAGCAAAGAGATGACTGAAGGAAACATACAGTCACGGAATCAAGTCACCCAGAGGTTGAAACGTTTGCTGTCACCCTTAACAGTAAAAGGATTGATGACAACAATGCCTTTGGCCACGGATTACTCTCAGGATATAGTTCATCTAATGCAGGTGTGATAATGAAAAGCTTTTTGAAGTGCGACATCGTAAAGTAAATCAATCAGCTCAACCTTGAAATACACACCTTATTTCCCAATGTATTGAATCGGATACGATTTACTCTGTCGTGTATGTTTGGTCCTCTGTATGACAAAATCTGATCTGGATGTCCGAACTCAAACATTCTCACACTACCATCGTTTCCACCAGTTACATCTAAATAGGAAAAATTATCCTTTTTAAGTATGTAGTTATTTCTTTACTGTTATCGGTTGAGTAACAAAACTTTAAAAGTTGTTGCTCAAAATTTCATGCAGTTGGAAATAACCAAACTAAACACTTACAATAAGGAAGACTTGGATGGGATTCCATTCTCCTTACACCAGGAAGACATCTTTTCAGCACCTGTGTGAAAAGGTAGAAGAGATGAAAAAAGGGATAAAAAGAAAAGGAATGAAAGAATGAATGGATGAATTAATGAATGAATGAATTAATTAATTAATGAGTGAATGAATGAGTAGATGAGTAAATAAACAAATGAATGAACGATAGGATGAATGAGTTAATAAACAAATGAATGAATAAATGAATGAACGAACGAATAGATGAAAAATGAATGGGAAATGAATAATGCTTGATAAAAGAATTCAAAAAAGCAAATAATGGAGTAATAGATTCGAGGATGTAAAAATTAAAAAATGAATGAATGACCGGCTGTATGGAAATAAAATTGTATAAAATAATAATTCACAAGAATCATAATTACTGCTGAAAATGGTCGATCTGTGTTCCTGCTACTTTGTACCTCATCGTCTCCATTCCTAAACAATGCAATCAAAAATACGAAAATGAAGTAAAAAAATATCCAAATTATAATTCGTGCAGTGTTGTGCAATGAGAAAAGACTGTTAAAAAAGCTTACTTATAAATTAGAAAATTGATTGAAGATTGGTGAACAGGTGTGGTAAAGTGTGGCGAGAAAACACAAAACCAATTAATCCCAACCCTAAATGAATATAAATAATAATTAGAATGACAATGAACCTAAATGTAAGCGAAACTAAAGCATACTTTAAGGGGTATTCTGTAATGTGTGATGGCGTCAGAATGCAAATAACTTACAATCTCTTTGGCTTGTCATTCAGTTCTTCGGATACATTAATGTCGATATCTGTTAGTCCAGAAACATCCAATTCAACAACTTCATGGGCAGCTGCTAATGCCAAAGCGTTGCGGTTTGCCTTGGATAAAGTAAAATGAAGTGAATTTCACCTCGTGAAAAATTTGTAACAAAGTCAGATGTGAAAAATAGTGGTTACCAAAATTCTTTGAGAGGCAAGAAATAATGCTGTGATAGGTAAATACAAATGTGTTGATAGGCCTCTAGCCATATTCTAGCAAGTTTAGGAAGATAGGTCGTGCTGTAATGAGAAGCGTAATCAGATGGGAAACCAATTTGAAAGAACTTACATTGTTAAAATTAAAACCCATAATTAAATCGGCATCTTTGTAAATAATTTTTGAAGCATTGAATCGGGATTCTTGATCGATTGCCTAAAAGAAGAATAAAATATCAAAAATAATAAAAACAGGAATGTACACAGGAAACTTATGAGTTGAGATTAGAGTTAGGTTAGGGTACGGATTATAGATCAGATTAAGATTAGGGCTAGGTTTAGATTGAGGATTATAGATAGGATTAGAATAAGGGGTTAGAATCTCTTGACAGGATAAGGATTGGGGATAGGGTTAGGATTATGGTGTATAGGCATCTAACTGAAGTCATAGTGCCTACATTGCTGGCCATAGCAAAATGAGAAATCTGACCCCCCCCCCCTCCTTCCCCATCTCCATGTTAATATTATGGGTATTTGAAGTTGCTTCGCCCAATATTGGGTGGGGACAAGAGGGAAAGGGGCAAGGGGCAAGGGGGGAAGGGGTAAGGAGCAAGGGAGGCTGGTTTTAGGGTTTTAGTAGTATTGCTCGCGGCCATGTTTGGCCATTTTCTCAAGGCATGTGTCCAGGAATGTAGGCACTTATCTTTCTTCCTTTTCACGTACCTCCTCGGAACTAGAATCTTTAGGAAAGGATAATTCCAGAAAAGTGTCTCTGAGTGATTCTTGATAAACTAATGAATGCCACAATCGCTTTGCAGGGTCTGCATTCTTTTTAATACTCCTAAAAGAAAATTAGTTAATTACATTCATAGCTTCAAATATACTCATAATGTTATGTCATAAGAAAAGGCAGGTAACAATGTATGGACTGCAACTAAAGAGGGTACTGAAGTAACATAGAATACCTTGCCATGATATGCATTGATGGAAGAAAAAGCATGGATGTTTCCATCGAGATCAGATCTTAAGTAAAGAGCGTTCAGGGTGCAAGGCAAAGGCTGGATTCTAGAGTTTGCGGTGCCAGACAAAATCTGTAAGTCTATGAGTAGGATTCTATAAGTTGTGGTTCAAGACATGGTCAGAAGGTTTCTTTTCAATTTTGTGTTGTCACGTTTGTGGAGACATCAGCTAAAGGATCTTACTAAAAAAATCTATTTTTGTTTGAAATTACCTAAAGGGTGTGTTATTAGGATCCATCAACAACTTCATCCTTTGCAGGGTGGGACCTCCTCTTGTGACACCATCATCATCGGCAATGTTGATCGGAAGAAAATTCTCTGGGGGATTACGCGATTCGAATGTGCTTCTAATATGAGTCTGCCATTTTAGGACCAACTTGACAACCGAATAGAGTAACGGAGATAAGGATGGTAATTCTAGAAAAAAATTGAAGAGATAAATAAATAAATAGAAAGATAATACAGAACTAATAAGCATGCATGGAAATCACCGTATGCGAGGCCAAGAACTTATATTTGTTGCGTCCACCGTGGTGCAGTGGTTGAGGATTATGAATAGCGACCTAAACATCGCTGGTTTGCATCCCCATCATTAAAATTTATGAGAAAAGCATTCTTTAACACAAAATTGTGCCTCTTTCTCCTCAGGTGCATATAAGGGTATCTCGTACGTGATTATGAGCGCCGTATGTTGCTACACCATGCGATTACGCATAGCAAGGGAAAGTGGAAAGTCGGTAGAGCAGCCTCTTGCTAATAACATACTTTTAACAACCAGTTTAAATTTTAAACCTACGGTTTTATCAGACTGAAAACGAGACACAAATCTAATAAACTTGCATACCTGAAATCTCTAGACCAGCAGCCGTTAAAAAATTCATGATGCCATTAAAGACGATTTTCAGGACACAAAAAGTCATTAACCTCCAGCTGTATGACATCTGGTTGATATGGGAATTGTCAGCCATTTTAATCGGTGTATCTGATTCAAACTCGGATTCATCGTCGTCATAGTAATAGTCGTCATCTTCGTCAGTATCGAACGAGTCTTGCGAATTATATTCGAACGAATCAAACTCTGTTAATGGCTGTGAAGAGATTCGAAAGTACAATATTGAAAGCGGGTTGTGAAAGGGGCAAGATGGATAAAATCTGATTTTGATAAAAAGTAAACAAGACTGTGATATTTGTTTGTTTGTTTGTTTTTTTGATACCTTATGCGATTTTCATATTTAACTATACATATACCAATAAACACATGCAATTAACCTAAACCAAATCTACTGTATAAAAATGGAAGGAAATAATTAAAGAAATAAATATATAAAAACTTTAGACAACTATTAAAACTACTTGGACGACTTAAAACTTAACAGACAAATTGAAATACAAAAAACAAATAAATCGAAATTACCTTTTTCAAAAAGTAATCATACAGAGTCATTTGCGGAGGAATGAAAAGTTCTTGTTGAACATATTTTCCCGGAGATGATGATCCAGGCGTTGGGACAGCAGCTTTCTTTCCAAGGAGCCTAAAATTCCATTTCATTCTTGCCGTGTCAAATCGTTTCTTTTCATCTTCTTTCGACAGTGACGACAAATCCCCACTTAGAGATTTTGTGTCTGCGGGGGATTCCTCATCGAGTATGATCAACTTCGTGCCCCCGCCAAACACTAACCCCCATACGTCTGCAGATAGCTGGTTCAGTACAAGCCTGTAGAGTTGGTTGGGTAAGAATTGTGATGAGGATGTTACCAAAAGCGCCACATACACAGCTATGGCGGATTCACAAAGTAGAATCTTCAAGCTTTTTGAGCCTTCTTTGTTTCTTGCAGCAAGGATGGAGGATAGCATCTGCACTCCTGGCCAACGGGATGGCAACGATGTTGGAGTGACATGATCCTTTCTTTGTGAACCAGGCACATCAAGGCTTGTTCTAGAGGTCTGCCTCACTAACTTCCCTGCAAAAAGATTGGAATATATTCTTTGTAAAATCAATCCTCGTGAAACGTTTAATTGCTTTTTTTTAGATGTAAGTTGTTTTTCCTTAAAAAAGAAGAGCGCAGTTTATAATTTAACAGTTAACCTTTTAAAAAGAAATATGGAATCTTGAGTCCAATCTCAGATACATTTGTCATTTCAAAAGATTCTTCTTCGAGTTATGGATGGAAAGGGCTGGAAAATTACTGTTTATCTGCCCATTTAAAATCGCGGTAAGTTGTGGCGATAGATTTGTTGTATCTTGACAAATATAATGTTTGAGTCCTACTCAGAATTTAACACATGATGCGATCATCATGCAACTAGATGTAAAGCTGTATTATTTAAGGATAGCCCATTGTTTACATGCCATCAGTCAATGTGGGACAATTGCTCGCGGGAACTTTAAACATGGCAGACCAGGAGGAAAACAGGTTGATGGCAAGTGATCAAATGAAAATCCCTATGGAAGATCCCTATTGGCTATCTATTTGTATCCTACCTAGGTCATTGATTTAAATCACTTTGCATCTGTTGCGTGTCTAAAAGGGATTTGAACCAAGGGCCCTTAGCGAACATAGAAGATTACCTTCTTTGTTTTCCTTCCCTACAATCTTTACTTCACCTCTTCGTATGGTTTCCAATAACTGATCTTCATGGCCCCCACACAGGCTGTGAAATATGCAGGAGGACAATGACAATGACAGACTTTCCAACGCAGATGCAACGTTAACTGGGTTCTGCGCAGTTGGTAGTTCAGGCAGCTTCAATAACATGCGTAAGATATCGTGTGTCATATTCCTCAAGTAGGTGACAGGGTTTGCAAAGAGAGAGTATGTCGTCATGGTTGCAAGAAGCAATGGTGGCACCGTTTGGCCGGATGAAAATGCATGAAGAGGCGCTGCTAATGAACGGTAATGTTCTAATTCGTGAAGAAGGAACAACAATTCGAGGCATATTGCTGTAGGAAAAGGAAAAACACTTAATCAATCATCAACATTAAAGAATGATGGAATCCGCCAAGGACTGATTGAAAGAATGAGCGAAGAATGAAATAAATCCACGAATCAATGAGTGTAAGAATGAATCAATTAATTACTTAATTAATCAACCAATAAATACATGAATGGACGGGGTAGTGAATTAATGAATAAACTAGTAAGTGGACGAAAAGAGAAAAGATGAACATAAAAATTAATGAATGAAAAGTTGAATACCAATAAACAATTGAAGTGACATCATAAGTAGGAAAGAATGATTAAATTAATAAAACCGATTGTGATTATAAATGCTTTTCAATTCAATTATGTTGCAAATATCAAATGATAAAATAATAAAATGATGAAATCGCAATGAAGAATGAAAAAATCGAATGTAATTAAAGACAGTATGCACCAGAAAAAAGAAGTTAGAAGCTTACCAGGTAAGTTTTCTCCGCCAACGCCTTGCAGAGCACAACAATTGTAAAGTGTTGTTAAAATTGTCTCATTTCTCCGTAGCCATTGGATCTTTTTAGTTAACAATTCAGCTTTTTGTGACAAACTTTTCTTTTCGCCAGTCAAATCAGCTAGAGCCTCATCCGAAAACTGCGAAACTATAATAGCAATAAGAAGATTGTGATATATACGATGAAGAACTATCATGTAATAATAGAAAAAGGAAATGTCCTGCAGTAACTTTGACCCTATACAATACTCTAACCCCAGCCGTTGCCAAAGAGCCCTGGCCCAACCCTAATCTTAAGAAGATATCAAACCTGAATACCTAAACCAAGCCTTACCCTGTCCTTAACCCCGACAGGTTCCCAGATCTATTTTAATTTCGCCGGTCAAATAAGAAACTGGCATTTGTATAAAGAACTTACGATCACTGTCTCGTCTTAATATCGGATCATGCAGTGCCTCATTCTCATCTGCATCTTCTTCGCCATCTTTCAATCCATAGTCACATAATTTATGCAATACTTCTAACTCTCGTTCCAGCAAATAGGCAACAGTCGGACGTAGTTTGACCCCATCTAATGTACAAGTAGATGGCAAGCTTCTCAACTCTTCGATTAAACACTTAAACACGGTTATGTACTTCAAATGCAAAGACGCAATGTCCGGTTGCCCCGATTGTTCATCTGCTTCATCGATTTTTGAGTCCGTCCTTTCCTCGGATGAACCATTCTCATTAAAATGATTTTCAACAGAGTTGTCCTTCAACAATGAGGTATCTTCTTCTGGTTGCAAAGAAGAAGAAAGTGGCGCACTCCAATCGAAATTTTCCGCTTTCGATGAAACTGGCTTACTCCAATCAAAATCTTCTGCTTTAGACGAAACTGGCTTACTCCAATCGAAATCTTCCGCCTTAGACGAAACTGGCTTACTCCAATCAAATTCTTCTGCTTTAGATGAAACTGGCTTACTCCAATCAAAATCTTCTGCTTTAGACGAAACTGGCTTACTCCAATCAAAATCTTCTGCTTTAGATGAAACTGGCTTACTCCAATCGAAATCTTCCGCTTTCGAGGTACCATTTATTTGACTGCTATCATTAAATCCAAGACCATCAGATATTGTTCCGCTTACTATCATATCCTCTGTTTTTGAATCTGCAATGATTTCTTCTTCAGTCGCATCATGTTCCACTTTAACTTCTTCACCGTGATCTGCTCTAACTGTCTTTGGCAATAACATTAATACCTCTAATGCCACACTCGGCATACCCGAATTCAAATGCGTATGTGCCGCCCTGTAAACAATTTCCCTCTCGTTTGGTGCAAAAATTCCTGTGTCATTTGTAGTTGCCTCAGTGTTACCGTACTTGCCAGGCTCAATTTTCCTTATAACACTGCGATTTTTCGTAGGATTGGCAGAATGCTGAGAAAGATGACATCTACGCACGTAAGGATGGGATCGAAGGTACATGTAAAAATTGAATATATCTGGATGGCCCATTGATGCCATTTCATTATAGTTCAGCTCAGTGTCACGCGTCCCAGGTTTTTCAGGATCAAGTAGCAATGTCTCCAGTGATTTTCTGTAGTCGCACCGCAGCCAATAGGTCATACTGCGGATAAATGGATCTACGAGAAGAGAATGACATTAAAGCATTATTATTAAAGCAAGCTTATCAAGAATTCTCGATTGAATCACGAATCAAGGACTACGTCTAGAGTCTAGGATTGAATAGATGGTCCCGATTAAATCCAGAGTCCAAGATTGAATCCACGTTTCAAGATTGATTAAAAGGCCAAGGATTAAGTCTAGAATCCGAGACTGGATGCATGATTTCAGATTGAATCAAAGGCCGCCCAGGATTGAATCCACTGTCAAGGATTAAGTCTAGATTCCAGGATTGAATGCATGTTCCCGGATTGATTCCGGGACCCAGAATTGAATCCACGATACAAGATTAAACCAAAGATCTAAGACTGAATACATGGCCCTAGGTTCTTATCAACAAATCTCTTACCTTGCTGGGGTGGAATCGATGATTCGCCGAGCACATGTTCAGACAAAATCCTGTAAAATGCTGATCCTTCTTTGATATCTCCCTCATACAATCGCGAAATTACTAAAGCCAGTTGTAAATCTTTCAACTTCGAGATGCACACCTATTTGGACAAAAAGAAGATTCGAGTAAAGTTATGGTTAAACGGATTCTAGATTAGAACCCTTCCTGCTCTAAGCTTGGATTTTTGCCAGAATACATAGACTTCTCAGAGCATAAAATGTAAATTAATGTATTACCTGCACGGCATCCCAAAGTGCATCGGCAAGAAGGAAAAACGCAGCAGCATGCTCAAATCTTTGCTTGCCTAACAAGGCATATGCATTTTTCAATGCGGCTTTTCTCCAGCGCTCTTCTTTGAAATCATGGCCAAAAAATTGGGACATTTTTGTATCACGTAGAGACCTAAGGAATGAAAAGATAAATTTGATTGGGATTTTTAAAATTCAACAGATGTATTCCTATTATTGTATAAAGTACAATGGTACCAAATCAAAATCACGATGTACAAGAAACTGTAAAGCAATTTAAAATACAACCTTAACGCTATAAAGATACTGTGGAGGTAAGTAGATGAACTGATGCAAAATATAACGAAAGAAATAATTTTATCATTCACAAAAAACATCAATCAATGAATGAATTTGTCAATCAATTAATCGATAATCCGATAAGTGATTCATCAAATTATTTATTCAATCAATCAATCAATCAATCACTCAATCAATCAATCAATCAATCAATCAATCAATCAATCAATCAATCCAGCAACCAGTAAATCAGTACTTCAGACAACTATTCAATCAAATCAATTGTTCAATCAAACAGTCAAACAATCAGAAAAATTAATCAATTACTCATCATATCCATCAATCACTAGGCAATCAACAAATTAATCAGGCAATCATTAATGCAATCGGTCAATTAGGAAATACTGTATACGAACCTGAACAATGCACACAACAATGTTTTCTTCTTCATAGCGAGGTAAAAGATAGCACAATCCAGGGGGTCTTGCTTCACTTGAAAGTGCGCCTTTGCCAGCTGGAAAAAGGGAAAATATCAAAATTGACTGTAATGCAATGCAATGCAATGTAATGTAATGTAATGTAATGTAATGTAATGTAATGTAATGTAATGTAATGTAATGTAATGTAATGTAATGTAATGTAATGTGTTATGTAATGTTATGTAATGTAATGTAATGTAATGTAATGCAATGCAATGTAATGCAATGTAATGTAACATAATGTAATGTAATGTTATGTAATGTAATGTAATGTAATGCAATGCAACGTAATGCAATATAATATAACATAATGTAATGTGATGTAATGTAATATAATGTAATGTTATGTAATGTAATGTAATGCAATGCAGTGTAATGTAACATAATGTAATGTGATATAATGTTATAAAATGCAATGTAATTTAATGTGATGCAATGTACTCGCAAAGACAAAATACCTTTTCAATCAGTCTTTTCAAAGTATCACTACTTTTCACCCACCATCCAGCACCATGTGCTTTAAGTTCTTTCCAGTTTGGTTCACCTCTTAACATACATGGAACCATAGCAAGAAGCTCCTCTTGACAATCCGAATGAAACGCCCAGGAGATTTTGGCCGATGGCAAACCCTAGAAAAAAAAATAACCACGTACCAGTTTATGATATTCATAACTCCAACGTATTCAATCATGAATCAATGTATCAATAAATCAATGAACCAATCAATCAATGAATCAATGAATCAATCAATCAGTCATTCAGTTATTCATCCAACTAATGAATCTTAGAGAAACTACAAGTTCTCCTGTCTAAATATCCTTGATACGTATACGAATATATCATATATCATATTGCTTTGAAACCTTATCTTCCAGACTTGCTCTATGACGAAGTGGCAGAGATCGAAGTAATGTTGTATGCTGACGCATAGCCAGGAGGAATTTAAGTCCACAATCATCGACTGCATCACCACCACTGCCAGCCGTAGCTCCAATTGCACCAGTAGTTGCATAGCCACCTCCACCAGCCCATTGAGACAATTTGTCATCTGAAAGCAGATTACAAATGATTGTTACTGCTGTTCTAACTAGTGTTAGCGCCTAACTTTTCCTGCTAAACTACCTATTACAATGTCATCAACATATACAATAATATTTTACCAGTATGAGTCTCCCTTCTTGCATAGTTGATGCCCCTTTCTTGCAAGTCACCGCTCTCCAAGTCCAAATTTGTAGTTGCAACGGTATCTGCTATGGCAAGTAAATACAACTGGTTGATGCTGTTTAAACCTGGAAGCTGCCTCTTCGTCAGAACTTTTGCCAGCAACTGAGCCTGTGCGAGGCCAAAATAAACAGCACTTTTTGACATCCCAGTTCCTTTAGTTTTGTCTATTGATTCAGTGTGTACAGCGCCAATAGAACCGGGTTTTGAGTCGAATAATGAACTGTAATCTGTTTCAGACTGTGAAAGCATTTCCTCTTCAGAGGTACCTAGTAACAAAATGGAGTATTAGGTTTATCTATTAAGAGGTGTGTTTATTTTAAAGGGAGTTTAATTCGTCAATATGTAACGAGATTTGAGAAATTTGATGGAATCTTATTGTTGAGCTAAGTAAAATGACTTTCAGAGATAGGTAAAAGACAAGCACGGTTGTAGATAGGCAAGTGAATTTTCAGCGCCTGTTTTGTTTGACAACTGCGCTTAAGAACGATGCTCGGCAGCAACAATATCGATCAAAGGGTTGAAAAGGGGAGGCAATGGTAAAGGGATAGCAAAAGAGAGAAGTTGTATTTGTTGCCATACGTAACTGTCAGATAAAGAAACAAGACGGCTGAATCAAGAGAAACTTCAACCCAATTCTAGAGCATTCGTTCATCAGTTTCTGTTGAGTTGTTCACTGACATAATCTCAGAGGTAAATCAGACATGTCTATTTAGAGATGGAAATACCTTCTTCTTTATTCAGCAATGCGCCACTTTCATCCTTGTCAGCTGCCATAAGTGCATTTAAAGGCAACGGTGGTATTGTGTCAATTTCAGGGCTGCTGTCTGCAGCAGCCGCCGCGCCATCGTCCCCGCTTTCCATTGGACTTGATGACAAAGTACTGTGAGTTCTTGACAGGGTCCTCGATCTTGTTCTGATCATGTCACCAGCCTCCGCAGCTTCATCTGCAGCTTGACGACCAGCTACACAGCGAACCTGTAGAACAGACCGAGCCAAGATGAGGTAAAATATAACAAAATCAAAACAAATCTAAGCATACTCTGTAATTATGAAAACATAGTCAGTGCCAACTTGGCCAATTTCAAGCTCCTTGGAATATCACAGTATATCAGAATCACGGCATTGAATTTGATCTGACAATATTTCAAAGTCACAATGGGGATGGTGCTTGATGTTTTTCCGATATGTTGTTGAGAAACCTTACGTATTTTCCTTCAAAGTTCGTAGTCTGTTAAGCCAGAAGCTACTCTTCCGATGTTACAATTTCACGGGGTTGCTATGCTTAATCCCATTTAGCAGGGTGCAACCACAGATGGCAGTAATAGCTAAGGACCAGATACTCATTTATACTCTCGGGTAGAGAGACGCTATCCTCAAAAATGGTCAGGGCGAGGGTTAGAACCGGTTACGTTAATATCGCTAGTCTTAGGCCTTTGCCACTACACCTGAGAAGTCACTTTCGCTGTTCGCTATTCTGCCTTCTTGATGTTTTTTGAATTTGAGGAACTAATCAAATGGTGACTATCATTATTTCCATTGCAATAAGGAAATCAACCAGTGTCATGCAAATGACCATTGCAGAGCTTTTATTATGACTGCTTGGATCAATAATTAATCAAAATAATTTGTACGTTACCAGATGACATAGTATTGCTCGCACTCGTCGCATTTTCCCCAAATTCATCAAGGCAATTAAATGTTTTGGGTGATATTGTGGAAGGACAGCGGTGGCATTGGCAGCTTTGTATAAAATATTATCACTGAAAAGGACGTTCCTTTCAACCTGAAACACAAATGTAGAAATTACCAATAATTTAGCTCGTGAAGCATTGACAATAGCAGGATGAAACAAATTGTGATTTAATTTGCCAGTAAACCATTATTCAAGCTTAATGAGATATAAAATCCCACCTCAGGACTCAAGGGACTCTTGAACATTATCAAAGGTACTGCCTAAAAGTATTTTGAAACCATATCCTTTCAGCCAATCCCTTAGTATGTTACAATGATAATGTTAATATCAATGTTAATAATCAGTCTGAGATAAAAAATGCTGTCTTAGGACTCTATGGATTCTTGAACCATATCCTTTAATAAAATCCCTCGTATGTACAGTATGGTCGGTGAGATTATGCATTATGAAAACATTACGAATCTAATGATAGCATCCCTAATAGTCCTTTCAATCCTGTACGGGCAATTAGATCCACTGAACATTGGCGAGACCTTATGTATTTGTAAGGCTTCTTTGCAACAACATCATCAGTTTTAGTACCCCCTTGAAAACTAGAAAAATGTATCAGATATCACTGTATAACGGTATTAACACCGGGAGTGCTTAGGGTTAAGAATCAGTGATTTCTAGTTTGGGCTGAGAAATGTTCGTTTAACATTAATGAAAATGCCTTACCCCATTGCTGTGTGTCGCTTCTTCAGAATCAAGATTCTCCAGAGATTTCATGAACTCCCACTGCGAATAGACCCGCAATTCATTTTTGACGCCAACCAATAGCATTCCATCCCGTGTCCACGTGATGGTGTTAATCATTTTGTCTTGCAAATCAATTGTATTCAGTAACTTCCATTGTATCGTTGATACTGATGATGATGTCACAGAGACAATCTGAGGCTGTTTCAGCGTCCTTGCTTGATACAAGATGTAAATTGAATTGCCTAGCGCCGCACTGAGAATAAACGCCCCGTTTTCAAGGGACATCCATGTCAGACCAATTGGCAGCGTTTCCAGGTAGCTGAGATCATTGGTGACATTAGCTGGTAGTTTGTAGGGCAGTTCAATAGTGTCTTCCACCCGCCAAGTTTCACCACCCGTGCTTTCACTTTCAATAATGGTCACCATGATGATTGGCGTTAGTTTATTTATTGAAGAGCCGGCGGACATCCATGCCAATCTGTATGAATGTGCATGTGCCACGGCAAGAATCTTGAACTTACTGTCGTTTGAATAGTTCATGTTGTAAGCTCCAAGAAGTAGATCGAAAGACGGATCGCGGCCGTCTTCACCAAAGTTCATACCAAAAAACCTCAGAAAATTGTCAGAGGATGCAACGCTTAACCAGAAAGATGCAGGGCATGTGACATTTTGGCATGATGAGCTTGGTATGTCAGTGGCAGCAGAAAATAACAATGCCTTTTGATCTGTATCGATGGGCAGTTCCTGCTGACAGATTTGCCTGGTTTCTATGCAGGTTGTAGTTATAATGCTATGCGGACGCTTCGAAGATAGGACAGGACTGAGTGAAAACTGAGACGAAGCACTGTCTGTTGAGATGGGAGTAACTGGAGAAAAGGTCCTATCAGACAGCGGCTGTACCACCCACGTGCGAACTTTATGACCCCCACCAGGGCTGGCTGAAATAGCGACAATATAAAAGGGTCCCCAATTCGACTGATGTCTTCGCCTTTCAGTCTGAGAAGATTTTTCATCACGTAGTTCTTCCTTCGGTTCAATGGGTTGCTCTCCATTGCCTCGCACAGTGAACACGTGTAAGAACTTGATATCAGACAGATCATCTGAATCCGCTAAGTCACATATTGGCATGACACATGTTGATTTTGATCCACTCTGCTCACTCTCAATCAGTTCTGATAACTTTTCACGGTTGAGATTCGTTGCCGATGCTTTTCTCGACGTCAACGCAGACAGCAGTGTTTTCGAGTCAAGGACAACTTGGTGTAAATGAAGGCCATTCTCTGAGGATGTCACAAAACAGGCACATGGAGTACAGGGCAGGACATCGGTGCCATCTGGCCCTGGCAAACTAACCAAAGAATGCTCAAACAAGTGCGGAAACCAAGCGACATTCTTGAAGTTTGACATATCATTCGAGGAGATTCTAGAAGTTTCTGTGACACCCCCTAATTGGGACAATGGACCCACAAGGTCTGATCTCCACAACATGAGTTCACTGGCACATTCCTCAACACACTGATGGGGCGCATTCGGCTTTCCTTTAACCTCTCTATCCTTGCTTCCACTATTCTGTGATGTGCTTATCACCAGTGGAAGGATTGGGTGTGTCGCCAGCAGAGATGTTGCAAATCTTGGTCCACAGTTCCTCCGTAAGTGTGTCACGCTTGCAATGCCAGTAAAATTAGATACATCAGAGAAGGTTAGCTGCCAAAGATTCAATGTACCATCCGAATGAGCTGAAACCAAAAGACTGAACAAATGAGTTAAGGCTAGATCTGAAGCTACCGTCTTTTGAGCGTTTTGCGAAGATGTCTGGTCCTTGGCTGGTCCAAAGCTCTTATGGAACTTTGGGTTCAACTCGATCAAACGAGACAGGTTTTTGTAGTAAAACGTCCCAGTCCAATTAAGACTGCTGGCGTCAGCTTTAGTAAACGCAGCAGGGATCCGGCTAGCGAAGCTCACTTGTGGCTGACGATAGAAAGCGCTGGTGAAATCGTCAAGGTAGTCTACAAGCCAGATGAGAAGTGAGCCGTCAACCGGATGGATGCAGAATAAGGTATCACCAGAAGTGCACCAATCGCGAAGCAACTGGTTTATCTGCAAAACCAAATGAATCAATTAACAAATAAATAAATAAGTTGATAAATAAATAAATAAATGGAAAAATAAATAAATAAATAGATAAATAAATAGATAAATAAATAGATAAATAAATAAATAAATAAATAAATAAATGAATTAGTCAATCAATCAATCAAAAAAATTTCCCGTATAATTTATAATTGCCCGTAAAGAATATGCTTTTCATTTCAATTCGATTTGTAAATTTAAATTTTTGCGTTTTCATTTTACATATGTAAGATATATCAGAAAATTTTGGCAAAAGAACAAGTGTGCCCTGACAATTCTTCTACAAATAACTCGGTAAAAGGATACATGACCTAGCTATTTTGGGTTTGAACAATGCTTTTTCGTTCGTACGCATAAAATCGACCCTACCTGTGCACTGATTGTCAGAGGAATCCCTTTCTTTTTTGTCTGATCTTCGCTAGTGCTCGTCTTCTCATTTGATGAATTTGATATTGAGCTCATCGATGCGTTGAAAGAAATCGTCGAAGCTGTTGACGGCGACCGGGAATCTGTCATACCTTTTGAGTCGAAACCACTGTCAATGTCTTCCTCTGCAAAAACAGATTAACAAATATTTTTTTAGTCTGTAGCCGTGTCAGTTTGGTTCCTTAATTACAGTCCTCTTTTCCGTAAGTTGCAACCAAATTAATATTTTACGCCATGTTCTTTTTTGTCTTAGTTAACAACTTTTTTCTTTTCATAGATGGCTTCACGACGCAGTCAATGCTTGCACTTAATGTACATTACCTTTAAAAATCTACTTTTAAATTTACGTTTAAATGAATCTACAACAAGTTCAGCTATTGACACGATATCCTATTACTTTCAGATATATTATTTTAGCATGCAAGATAGGAAAAAGTCATACCATCTGAAGGAGTAAAATCATCTTTATCTTCCATTATAGTATCTTCATTCGCCACCATTTCACCATCAAACTCCATGCCTCCAAGAACAGCGTAATCGTCATCAGTCAAAGAACTGTCATCTTGGCTGCGCTCTTTTTGACTCAGCTGCCCGCTCATGAGGAGCTCGTAAGAAGTAGTAAACTGGATCTCCTTGTTATTCAGCCATTGTAACTGAAAACTCTTTCCAAACACAGAACCCGTTGGTATTGTTGAAAGCAAAGCTATGTCGGCCGTTGGATTGATGACTGAAGCCAGGTGGAAATGATACATCGATATTACATGGTATCTGCAATTTAAGGATGTCAGTTATGATAATAGTGGCTGCAATTGGTTGACTTTACAACAGGGGAGGAGATTTACGAATTACTCGCTAATAATTAGCAGGAGATGTATAATGCAGTACTCATTTCCATTTAATATGTCATATCTTATACATGGTTGCCCCCCTGATAAGATGATCTGTTTAAAAGGGGTCCATGTTAAATGTCTCTGTTACAATAAAAAAAATGTTTATAATTTCAATTTAAATGTCTTGGCATTAATAACCTTTTCCAATGGATGTCAAAGGGACGTTTATAAGCAAGATGACGTAGCAAGTACAAAGGCAAAGATTACAAAACTGGGTTTATTAACCACTTCCTTCATCAATCAATAAAAACAGAATTGCAGAACCCCTCTTCACCGGCTCATTCCGATTCTCCTCTGGACAATCCGAGGGTGTATGATGAGTGTCTTTAAGTTGATAAATGATGAGAGGATAGAAACGTATGATCCACTTACCTATGAAACGATGCATTAATTCTGTAATCGACACTCGCATCCATGTCAACCAATGATACTGAACTGTCTCGCGGTGTTACATCTTTTGAAACCTCTAACTCAGCAACCAGCTCTGTTTGTGTTCGTGGCTGCGTTTGGTTCGGTGGCAAGGCAGACGGAGTAAAATGTGAAGGTCTTTGTTTGACAGTTTCTGCCCAAATGCGACAGACATTATCAGCGCATGACGTTAACAGCACGTTTAGTACACAAGTTCTACAAAATAGAAGATATTTATGAGCTAAGAATGAAAACTTTAAATTTGAGAATTGTTAAATGTTATGTGGCGTCTGTGATATAATGGTTAAGATTTAGGCTTAGTTGAAAAATGCTAAGACTGATGTTATGTATCTTTAAAATATTTATGATAGGAAATGTCACGACACTAATATAATAAGTAAAATCTGAGGGAAACAAAAAAAACTTGATTTTTGCAGACTGAGGCTTTTTAAGCAGAGATGTTTCCACCTTCATAGTGAGTCTACCTTTAAACCTGAATTTACTCTTTAAAATATAGATACAGATATATGATAAAGAAAGTTGAATGAAAAATTAAAAAACTCTAAATTGTACTTTGGTTATAAAAAGGATGGCCAGAAGGGAAGAACATATAAAAAATAAACAAGATGGCAACTCACAGCGGCATCTGTTTACTTTTTTGCCTCCATGAAAACCCAGTAACTGCTTTCGGATGAAGGATGTAAATAAAATTGTAGATCTCCTTGTGATAATGACGATGATGATGATCAGCAGAACGTTCTTCTTGTTGTTGAGGCCCTTTGTTGTGTTTCTTTGCATCCTTACCATGGCTTACTGCGTTAGAAACAGAATAATTATAGAGTGTCATAGGATCGATATATTGTTGCAGTTTTTGATTAAAGCGAGGCTAAGAGAGAGGCGTTGTTGTTCCAAAACGAGGCTTTATAAAAATGTGGCGTTGATATTGCCATGTGATACTGTCTCCCTCCCATCTCCAAATAGATCTGAATAGGACCATTAGTGCCACATAGGACCCTTAGCCCCTTTGCACCATCCGTTGGGCGTGTCTTTTGCACCCTCTAAGAATCGATACCTTGGAAATAGATGGAAAGATTTCTGTTTTCTAAGTTTTTTTTCTCCCTAAATTAAATGCATTTAAAAATACATCTTCTATTAGATAAATGGTTGCATTTTACGTGCTCAAATATTCTAGTTTTAACAGCTTTCTGTGGGATTAACTCTGGCGGCATAACAGCACAGATCAAAAGGCCATGGGAAAGAAATTTTGGCGCCCTATTCACCAGCAGTGTGGGATATAAGTCAGTATTTTTTATTAGTATTTCATTGCTTTACTATGTGCTGTAAGGAAATAATACAAGCTATTGACAAACTATAAGAAATGGCTACGATAGCCTTATAAACAAGAATTAAAAGAGATTTTCTCAAGCAAAACAACGATCCATCACATTGACGGAACATTTCTATCGAAACAGTGCCTCAATACATTGCTTTGATTTCAAGAACTATTAAGTTTGGTGCTGTTTATCAGTGCTAACAACTGTTATGAATATCTTTCTAAGAAATAAATTTATCGTTTCAAATTCGGGAAGCTACCTCATAAAGTTAAAAATGAAATATGGTTGAACCTGTTTACAAAACAAAGCCCTTTCTAACCTTTTTGCGAAATTTTTTATAAAAGGCCTATTTACCGTGATATCACCTTGTTTATAAGCAGCAAGTCGGCTTATATGCATTGCGGAACTAGTTTACAAAATAATGACAATCATTTAATTTCATTGCGGGGTTTTTCGATCGATTTAGCCATGTAAACTACGAACTGTGATATCAGCTAAACACGATCTCTAAAAACATTGTGAATATCATTATTAGATAATTATCTTGCAGAAACATCGTCCTTTTAGAGTTGCCTGTCACAGGCACCGCATGTTTTGCATATACACTTCGTTCTTTTTACTGCAATTTTGAAGTTTCGTGGAACAAAACAATCAGGAAATATTTTCAAAATAATGCTTATAGATTAAGTGGTCTTCTTCAATGTATTTTCTGATATCAAGTGAAGGATGATGAGAAAAAATGCAAACCTCTCGACGCTTGAAACCAAATCTTTATCATTCGATCGTCCTAAAAAAGCAAAGAAAAAAATTACAATGATGATAGCATCGAACGAAATAATTGGGCAAAGACAAAGCAACTGAGCTAAGCCACTAATTTTGGTCTGGCTTAATCATAAGATTATTATTACTTAAAAAAAGGGGGGTTGGTAATCTTTCAAAATAACGCAGATTTCATCTTGCATTGAACAAACTTTGATGTGTTTCATGGTCCAGAATGCAGAGTATGGCAATGGCGCACCCAACATAATTCTTTAATGCTTAAGAAAGCGCACCTTGGCGCCCCTCAGATTTTGAAGTTTTTTATGTTTGTGCAGTGGTACCCAAAGTGTAGTGGCGCACCTTACAATTTTTGTACGGCTTAAGCGCACCAGCAACTAAGGTGCAGGACTGTTGGCGCACCAAAGATCTTGTCAAGATCGGTCATACTCTGCAAACTGGCCCATGGTGATCTCCTCGCCCAGTTTCAGACATCTTTGCGCCTAATCTTAAAAGGTAGACTCCAAACTTATTTTTCTAACTCTATGTAGCGCCTAGTTTAGTATCAATGAGACGTGAATAAGCCATGATGTACATCGAAAAGTCTAAAAAGTTTAAATAAATATTAACACAGCATAGCCTTTATGATTGAAGTATAGTCCCAAAAATATGTTATTCCGTGTCCTATCTGTTAAGATTAACACTTGAACCATTTGTTGTTGAAAATCGTAGTAAGAACTAGTTGGCCACGCGTCTTTTCCTGCTATGAATCTATCAAATTATCATACCTTTTTGTCTTACTTTAAATTCAGATTTTAACAAAAGATGTTACCCTAGAAGGAGACATATCTTACCGTTCCAGCAGATGCAAAGTAATGACCGTCTGGTGAGAAATCAAGATAGCGCACGGGTGTTGGCATCCTAGCAATAAAAAGATCGAACAACTGATTTGCATTGCTTAACTTTGACATAACATGAAAAGCCAAAAAAGGAAATTAAATATCTTAAAATGTTCGGTCTAACTCTCTACAAGAATTATTTTGTATAATTTATGAAATGCCACTATCTTTTCTTGTGCATGTTTCAGTTTGAATATGAAGTGTACAACATGGCAAAAACGATTGTAGACATCACTCTGTTTTTGCAACAGTTAATAAAAAGAAAATATAATTTTAGCAACATAATACCTTCTGCTCCAAACATTTTCCCACAGGCTTCCGTTCACATCATCAGAGAGAACAGAAAAGCACCTCCACATATTTAGATATTGGCTTCCAATCAAAAGACGCTTGCCTTACAAAGGAAAATGTGATATTAAAGATATTAAGAAAAGTTATAACTTTATTAGTTTCAAAGAGGGTTTCAAATAGTGCTGTATTGTAGGGTTATTCATTATTCTACATTGTAAGCTTTTGTTTTGTTTTGTATTGTATTGTATTGTATTGTATTGTATTGTATTGTACTGTATTGCATTGTATTGTATTGTATTGTATTGTATTGTATTGCATTGTATTGTATTGTATTGTACTGTATTGCATTGTATTGTATTGTATTGTATTGTATTGCATTGTATTGCATTGTATTGTATTGTATTGTACTGTATTGTATTGCATTGTATTGTTTTGTAATGTACTGTATTGTATTGTACTGTATTGTATTGCATTATATTGTATTGTATTGTATTGTATTGTATTGTACTGTATTGTATTGCATTGTATTGTATTGTACTGTATTGTATTGCATTGTATTGTATTGTATTGTATTGTATTGTACTGTATTGTATTGAATTGTATTGTATTGTATTGTATTGCAGTTTATTGTGTTGTATCATATTGCACTGTATTGTATTGTATTATATTGAATAGTATTGCATTGTATTGCATTGTGTTGCATTGCATTGTATTCTGTTGTATTATGTTGTATTGTATTGTATTGTATTGTATTGTATTGTATTGTATTGTATTGTATTGTATTGTATTGTATTGTATTTTATTGTATTGTGTTGTATTGTATTGTATAGCATTGTATTGAATTGTATTGCAAGCACATTCCAAAACTTACCATCTCTATCTAAACAAATTGTGTATACTTCACTTGCAGATGAAATTGTGTGCACTTTACTCCAACTATAAGGCAGTCGCTATAAACATAAAATAACAGTTTCTTGTATGAATTTATATATATATATATATATTATTCATAAACATTCAATGATTATAACTAACCAAGTCGGTAAAATGTTGCTTCCTGGTGCCAACCCTGTAAACTCAAACTTTTTCTTTTAAATTTCGTACAAAAGGATTAATTTTGTACCTCATGACATTTAATTACTCCAATGGAACATTCAAGATAAAAATCAAGTCCAAAAAAAACAACCTTCATAGTTGTTGAAATTTTCTTAAAAATCAAAATATTTAAACATTACAGCTACATGGAGGAGGAAGATGACTTCTCAATCTTCTTTAGATAGCTTGAAATGAAAGATTTTCAAAGACTACTAAAAACTACAATGTCATAACTCCTAAAGATGTAAGTTACCCTCATGAAAATAGACTATGAAACCATCATGGAGCCATCAATAAAGGCATATCTCAGATGTTGGTTAAAAATAACCATCCTTGGTGGTCTTGCTCATGGCTATAAACCATAAACAACTAAAATATTCATTGTGGCCAGCACCATAACGAAAAATCTGGATTTGCGATATGTAAAACAGATTAAAGTTTAGAACATCAATTTTGATTAATTTCCATTAGCACTTTTTCTCACTGTTAAAAACATTAAGCCTACTTACAATCCACGAGCATAATGAATCTGGACAAAAATAACAATTAATCCTTTGATACAAAATTTTTTAGTGAAACAAGTCTTCCATTTGAAATGACAAAATAGTAGATCAAAAGTTTTAAGTTCTTTCATGCACTTTTATTTTGTTTTAGAAAACAATGAGGACTGATTTGGGGTGAACCCATATCACATGAAAGATCCTATGGCAGATCTTTTTTGAAGCTTCTAGATGCTTTTAACATGCCAAGACCAATCCCGTACTCTTGCATCTATTATGTGACTTAAAAAATAAGCTACAAAGTTCTCTAGGTTATGAAAATATTATTCCTTTACCTTATTTGTTTCATTGTTTCTTGTGCTGATAGGTTCTGGTTCAAATATGAATACCTTGTTCCCAAATGAAGCAGCAATCTAAAAAGAAATCATTATCATGAATTTATACAATGCAACGTGAGTAACAGCAAGTCTGTTTCAGATGAAATCACAAATACAGCAAAATTTTGTTATAATTGGGTGAAAACAGTGGTTAGGGTAGAGCATCTGAATTTTTTAGATTTAACCCAAACTCAGAACTTTTCACAACAATTTAATCAACTCTTAAAGGAAAACTTCCATGCCTTACTTTCTAGGAAAACTCCATTTTTAACATCCTTTTGAAGCATTAAATGCGGCAGCATAACCACACAGAGCAAAAAGCCATGGGAAAAGAAATATGGTATGTGGTTCAGCTTTAAGTTTTCCAACAGAATCTAAAAAATACCTTTCCATTTCCATCACTGCATGTAATACATCGCACAATGCAATCACTATTCTGTGTGCATTCTGACAGAACTTGAACTCTCTGAAATTCGCCATCAAGAACAGCAACATCATAACCTGATCCATAGGCCTTAAAATTTGGATAAGAAAAACAAATTTTAGTGTATGCAGAACCAAAGCAAATAACTGATAGCCCTTTCATAAACAGCCTTGTATATCTGCTACCTTGTTGTCCAAGCTTTGAAACAACAACTTATGGTCTTTCTTGCAAAATCACATTGCCTACAAGAAGCATTAGAATCCATTGATGATCTTACTGGTGCAAACATTTCTCTCATAATACTATTACCCATTAAAACTATCTGAAAATGCCCAACTGAAAATCTCAGGTCTTTTTACATGTAGAGGCGTGCCCTATTGGTGAAAAATCTCAAATTTATCATTCCACTTTATACGTTTTTGTTATAGTTATATTATGCTTGTTATTTTCAGAGCAAATGGCATTTCAAAGCTAGTTAATTTATTCAGCTAAAGAAGAGCGTCAATTCTAAACTAGCCCGATAAATTGAACGTCAGTAGCTGATTATGGCGTGACCTCGGCCTAAGAAGGAGTCAACATGATCGAATAAAAACATTCACGGGTATCTTTTTATCACATAAAAAAACAACAACAAGGTGAATCAAGCCAAAAAACATCCAGCACATACCGTGAATGGTCTACCATCAATATTACCGACTGAAACTGCGACATTATTCTCAAAAACGTTGGCAGCCCCGGTCAGAACTTGATGGAGTCGCATATTGATCTGAAACTGGGCCTAACCCAGGCCCTCTATGCCACTGCAGACGTTTCAGCTTTTATCACTTGAAAAGTTGCCTCTGCTTTATAATCAGGATGGCAGCATTTTCAAAATTGTTTGAAATAATCTCAATCTTCATGTTTTACTCGCTTGATCACATAGTATTCAAAAAAATTTGTGAATTCCGTTAAAAGTTTTAGGCAACTGATGGCTTCAACCATCTTGTCTCTTGTGACCATTTCTATAGTGATCGATGTACTTGATGTAACGAGCACCAAACACAGCTGTTTCTGTTCTATAAAAAGTAGCGGGGAGGGGGGGGGGTTTCTCTTTTGGAAAACTTTAAGAGCTTTTCACACCAGTTATCAAAATGTAATGAATTTAGAAGGAATTCAGATCACTGACTCGTCATCCATCCCGTTAAGATCCTTTCATTTCAACAAATACACCCCTTTTAATAGGAATCAGTAAATTAATTTTATATTGGCTCTTTCTAGAGTTTCCTCATTTCAGGGCGAAATATACATTAGTTCAATTTGTTGCTATAGTCCTTGGCAGGCAATACTTTTTTGCTGTCAATATCCTGATAAGGAGTATAGCGGCAGAAACAGTCTCTGGTGCAATGAAGTTCAAACCCAGTTTGGCACAAACAACTAAAAATAGTAATAAACATTGCAAAAAATAGCTGGTACAAAGACAAGAGTCAAATGAATTTTATACGTCTCCTATTTTTAGAAAACTGAAAAACAAATTTAGCAGAAAGAGAATGAGCACTTATCAACACCAATCAATTGTTCAAGGCCCCACCGCGATTTTCCATTTAATGACGATTCTTTGAGAGGGGAAATTAGAGGTTAATTTCTCCTTCAGGACCTACGTGTTTGTCGCTGGATTTACCAAAAAATTTGGTAAATTATTTAAAAAGAAGACCAAATAAGCCTAACAATAAGTCAAGCTTTGAATGAAAAGCGATCTTTCTTCATAAACCACAGTTTGAATCTCAAGATAAGACCATTTAGAAATGACGAAAGTCTGAAACCAATGCATTCAAGATGTTTGCAGGATGTTTTGATAACGTAACACCTGCAATTGGATTTGCACATGACGTTTTACATGAACATAGCAATTTAACAATTTGCAGAGAGGAAAAAACAAATTTCATGATTGTTATAATGATGTAATAATGATGATAATAATGATTATGGTGACATCAATAATAATAATGATGTTTAAGTTTGATCAAAATTCATTAAAACTGCGAAAGAAAACCTTGTTGCTGAAGATTGATTAATTCAATCAAACCTGCCATCATTTATAATGAATCGATATTTCAGTATCAAGACCGATCGTGACCTTATGCCAGATGCATAGTGGCAGAAGGCAGTGAAGCAAATATCATCAGAAAAAACAAGAGAGCTAGCTTTAATATAGTGCCACGAGTTGCAGAAAGTTCAAAAGAGAAAATTAATGCGACGTCTTTATTCAGTGACCTAATCACTTGATGCTAATGCTGATACGAAAACTTTAAATCTACTGTATCAGTCTTGGAAAGCAGCAACAGAGTCCTAGTTAGATTAGATGCAAAATTCAACTTTTATTCCATATATCCAGATGCAGAATTGCGTCTGATATTTGCATCAAAAGCTTCTTCATCGTGCATGCGATTTGAAACGACAAATCATACTAAATCATTGAAACACTAAATGCTAGAAAAAATGTAAGTATCCGCAATATCATTTTAAATTTAACTTCTTTATGTGTGTATTAACACTTAACAACTGGATTTTATCCCCAGAAAGCCGATTAAACTTTTGCGTAACATATTGGAATTTTCACACCTGCTTTAAGGATAACCAGCAGTTTTAAGCCAAATGATCGGTTAATACCTTGATATTGGAAAAATTGAGAAAGTAGTTTATAAACACTTAAAATGGTGTCCGTTCCAAACGTGAATGATAGAGACGTATTTTGTTACATAAAATGTTGAAGTCTGAACTCTTCCGACCTGAGATGGTTTCGATCCAAGTATAACGTATTTCCGCAGGAAAACTCCCTCACAACCGCAATGCACAGCTTATATAAAATAGAAGTTGCTTCATACATCGTAGCATTGACATTGAGGTAGTTCATTCAAGTTTTGAAGAGTATTTTGATAGATTTAGATGACATTTGAAGAGCATTCCTCCACAACAATCAGGTAGATATTTGAAAATCAATAGGCAACTCATTATGGTTAGCATATGCAGGCTTGTCGAGAGCCAGCTCGGGCTCTGGGCAGTTAACGGCACGGGCCCTTGGGCAGGTATATAGTCCCACTAAAATTTTACTCGGCTCCCCCATCTAAATGAATCAACCCCCCCCGTCTCTCTCTCGAGATGGTACTGAGCACATGTGCTTTTGGAAGGCCACAGAGAAAGTGACTGTGTCAATTGATAGACATGTTAGTAGTTAAATCTCGTTTTCATAATCACATTTTTGCATTGTAATCCCCTTGTCCTCGTTCCCAAACAACATGTGTCAAATCGTACGAGAATCAGCTGGAGAATTTGCATTCTCTCGCAAACAAAAGTCTTTATGATGGCTAAAAAATAACATAGCTTGGAGATGTTAACGCTGGAAGCTGTGGAGAAAGCAATGTCTTTGCTATTCAATGCAAAATGTTGTAGAGATTAAATTTTGATAAGGTCATGTCATTCTTAACAAAACTGCTCTGGAGTTTTAGATCAAATCTCTGATCGTTGTTGTACGGGAAACAATTATTGTTTAAGGGTTTGTTTTAACTGTTTAACTGATAACATCTCGCCTGTTAATGTCAAAAGGATTTCTCTTGACAAGTGGATAAACGCAAGGGAGAATTATTGCTCAAGGACAAAGAGTTAGCGAATGTAACTTCCTTGCCTTTTACATTGCTTTGAATAACTTCTAATGTTATGCTAAGCAGCTTACCTTTGTCATACAGTGAAAACAGAGACTGACAACAAATTTGATGTTACAGCTCCCTATGTGGCGTTGCTTTCTGCTTTTGACTGGGAAGGCAAGACAACAAAAATAGCACAGAAAACAGGAATTGATGTTGATAAGCACAGTATAGCGTGTTTTTTAGTCCTGCATCCAAATCACGAACACATTGCTTCAGCTCAGGTATCGTAAATTATTAAATATGATTTCGATCTTTGGTTTATTGATATTTCAACGATTTTTAAGCCTCAGCCTAAAGTTATTTAATGGAAAGAGAGTTGAAAAAATCGAGACGTTCTCGAGCTCTGATTGTAATTATGTTCTTCGAATTTTTAGTAGAGGCATTCCTGATATCGTTCAATACTAACATATTGATTTCAGAAACTTTTAAATGAATCACCTTCATATGCGCTTGTTTTATTGCTATTTTTTGATAGATTTAAATACATTTTTGTTACCACATGTTTGTTGCTGGTTTCTTAAATGTCTTAAATCCAGTTTTCAAAACATACTTAACGCATGCCTTTATTTTACAAAGCAACTAAACTCAACTGACCTGTCAAGTTGCTTATAAATAATAAGACTGTAGCCCTGAATGCTACTTAGTTTCTTAAGACACCATCAGCCCAAGGGCTTTTTAAAAGTTGCTTGGATTTTATTACCAATTACGGGAATCTTCAGGCTTTTTTATATGACAAAATACTAAAATGTTTGGCAAAACCGACATTTGAATAGCCCCAGGCTGATCAAATTCGGTATCATAAAGGCGGAGCATGGAGGAATTTTCAAAACATTATAAGTCGCAAAACGTTCAAAACGGATAAAATTTTTTACCTCTTCCCTGAAAGCTTCCCTGCTTATAGACAACGGTATATTTGCAAATTTTCTTTCTTGGGGTAAAATTTAGAAACAGCATTTTCAACTAAATTCGTAAAAGAACGGTTCTTGTTACTTTTAACGAGATTACTCCCGAGTGAGGTAGAGATCCTGAAAGGTTAAGTTGGAAGGGTGCGTGTTCGAAGGGGTACAATATCTTGAAAACGAAGGACCTTTGTAGAAGTTTTAAAGAGGCACCTTTTCACCAAAGTACTGTCCAAAATTTGGGGCACCTTTTCCCTTGCATCCCCAATCCCGACAGAGGAAGAGAGTGATTTGGGCCCTCGAATGGTACAGGTAAGTCTAACCGAATACGTGAAAATGTCTTGGCGTAAAAATTTTGCGAGAACTGTGAGACACAATGACCCCAGGATCAAGCTCCTTTCTGATAGCTTTAATAGTTCAGCGTTACAATCTTCTTCCTAAAACATAGAAAATAGATATAATACCTGGATAGGCAAGAGGGGTAAATACCCTTTAATCGCAGCAGCTGCCTGACCTTACTTAGCAGTATCCAGATGCTTTGGATCCAAGCTCTAGTGCTGGCGTCAGGGGATGGGGGTGTAGCAGATGGGGGCTCTGCATACACGGTGTGGTTATATGACGTGACCTGTTTATCGATTCAATTTCCCAAACAACATTCGATTGTTCAATTCTTGTAAACAACCTTTGATATTCACGTGGCCTTAAAATATAATTTCTAAGGGGATTTATGCTCTTTACGCTAATCGGCAAATAATTGGACCGTTTATACAAACATACAATTCAAAGTACGGTAGGAAATTGAGCTATGGAAACGGAATTTTTTTAAATGACGCAACGATAGGACGAGATGAGGCCGAGACCGGATAGGGCTTGGTAAACGTTGCCTATACGATGTATTACGAAGCGGAATGTCAATAGTTGTGGAAGTTTGGAACGATGTTGGTAACTTTACTTAAATACATGCTGATTTCTGTAAGAAAAGGGTTGATAGGAAAGTAGAACTCGGCTCTTCACCAAGTAAAGTAAGTTTAATGCTCACTTTTCAAACCTGCGACAGGTTTTCTATCACATTTTGTAGTTGTAATGCTGTTAAATCATTGAATTTCTCATGTTTTTACACAAAGAAGATAATCTGATTTCATTTTTACCTTTAATACTATTTTCAATTCTCCACCGGGCTTCCAGGGGGTGGTCACGTCCTGGCCCTGACTTTTCAGCTAGGCAGAAGATGACACAGCTTGTCCGAAAGGTTCTTTGAAAGCAAAAATTGCAAGTAGGCCAAGATTTTTGGAGAAAATGCTGCAGAAGTCCGTTGCCAAGTAAATTAAAGCCAGCTCTTAGGACAAATTTTGCAAAAGACAAAAATAAAGGCAATGTCGCAAACTTGTGTTTGGAACAAAACTGGTACAGAATCTGGGACACAAAGCCAACATTTGGACCAAAGCTAGGACCTCAAAACCAATAGGCCGACCCCGGAGCTTCGATTTTGCTCATTCATCTGATGCTTGCCGATTTCTTTCAAGATTCAAGTTTGTGTTCCAAAATGTTGTTTTGTTAAGGACTGGTTGATATTCCCGAATTCCAAATGCAGGATAGGCAACAATAGTTGATTGTTTGTTAAGGAAGTTGTTCGAAAGTTTGATTATTGAATTCGTAATGTTGCTAAAAAATGAAAAAGGGATAGGTTGTTTCAAGCCAAACACCGATAATTCATTTTCTTACAACATAGCTGTTTTTATTAATCAATATTATGGTATTTATTGTAGGTTCGAAAGAAACTTCTGATGAATTATAATTTTTGAAGAACGTTGGATGCAGTTCACGTTAAAATCAGGCGTTTTTGACACACTTTCACAAACGTGCTGACTTGCAGACTTCAGAGCTGACATAAGGCTGCAGAAGGGCCTAATTGTGTTTGAAATGGTCTGGAAACCTCCTTCTCCGCAGCTTTGCCTTGCCAATTTGACCGTTTCCTTCTTCATTGCGCTATTAGTACATGGAAGTTATGCCCGAACCAAATGCCTCATGTCGGACCGACGATTTCGGCGAGATGACCTACAAGTTTTAGGGCATCAATTTTATAGTGGCTCGTTTTACGACCAGCGTGAGAAATCCGCGTATTTTTCTGGTAACGAAATAATCGAATTTCTAGCTCCAATTTATAATAAAAAGTTTACAATTGAACTATGGGTCAATCCCGAAGGTGGACAATTAGACGATGTACCTTTACTTCATTACTACGACCGATGTCAGGGCGACAAATCTTTGAATATATGGAGTTTAGGTATAAGAAACTTAGAAAAGGGCCGTGATAGTAGATTTTATTTCACACTGAAGACACATCGGGTAAGAGAACGGTACAGTGTAACAGCACATGATGCATACAGGCCAGGAATCTGGGCTCACGTAGCGGTTGTCTTCAACGGAACATCGCTGAAACTTTTTTACAACCAAGCACTTGTAGGAGTGAGTCACAAATCATTTAGCCCGGTCATCCCGACAGAGGGGAGTAAATGCGAGGTACTTGAGATGGGCGGTGACTCGCGCAGAGCGAAGTTTTTCCGCGGAACCGTCGATGATCTAAGAATATGGAAAAAGGCCAAGAGTCAGCGGGCAATTATCGCTGATATGTTCCGCGCGGATTTTAGCAAAATTCAAGGCGAATTGATGTTGCTGGAAAAGTTTGAGAATCATTTTAATCCGGACAGTTTTGGGTCTTCATACTTGCCAGTGACAAAATCCGGTCCAAAACTAGTGCCATCGACAGTCCCTGAAGATCTCAATCACATCGAGGTTAAAAAGCCTCTTTGTGGTGTTACCGTATGTGACAATCCTGATATCATAAGGGGGTACAAAGCAAATAGCAATCTACGGGAATTAAAAGTAATGAGGTATCGATTGATAAATCTTGCTGATGATGATGGGCAGAATCTGATTGTCACCCAAACGCAAATCAAGCAACAGCATCAAGAAATAAACAAAG
>OZ025194.1:845000-1007500 GCA_964019065.1 Catostylus mosaicus | reverse complement strand
TACATGACATCTATGACACGACATGACATGACATGACATGACATGACATGACATGACATGACATGACATGACATGACATGACATGACATGACATGACATGACATGACATGACATTACATAGTTCTTCTTCGATAAGTAATCGATGATATTGTAGTCGAAGTGCACTTATAAACTTCGGTGATGACTCGTCGAACCAAAACCGAAGCGTTTTATGTTACTGTACTTTATATTCTGTACTTACTACAATGCATGTTGCCTTGTACTTTTGAATAACTGTATTCAAATCAAATTTGCAGACTGCGAGAAAGGAACAAAATACAGAAGCACGTGCACATTCCATTGTGTTCATCCTGCGCTGATGCTTGGTGTAAACAATAAAATAACATGCATGGCTGATGGTTTCTGGTCTGTTAGAAAAGCATCGTGTAATTTGTACTGTCCAACACCACTTCCTGTTGAGAATAGTTTTGCAATTACTTACCAATCGGATGCGAATAAGATGAAAGCAAAAACAAAGAATGAAATGGGTACAGAATGCAAGTAAAGAGCCAAATTTTGTTTCATTTTTTGTGCGATCTTTTAATACTTGGCTTATAATTTTGCTTTCTTGTTCGTTCATTTGTTGTTTCGTTGATTAGTTTGTTCGTTCGTTTGTTCGTTCTTTTAGACATTTGTTTTTCTCGCTTTTTTATTTATTCGTTCGTTTTCTTCTCCCCTCTTCATTTGTTCTTTTACTCATTAATTCTTTCACTTATGTATTCGCTAATTTGTTTCTCTGCTTTTTCTTTTGCTTGCTTTAAATATTCATTATTCTTAATTCATTCTTAAACTAACTTAAACTTCATTCTTAAAGTCATCAATTCTTATCACATTGTAAGTAAAACAGCGAGTTTGACGGCAAACGTTGAGTAGATTAAGATGGGCTTCGATGTCCGCTTTCTACTTTCTACAGAAACTATTACATTATTTCTCAGGCCTAAAACCCTTAAACGCAGGCAGAGGAGAAACGTGGCGTTTAGAATGAGCTTTGATTCTACCTAGAGTTGTATGAATGTCATTTTTGGTACTTCCCGGTGGTGAGTCACCTCCGTGCCCGGAAAGAGATTGTCAGGCAAACGTTTTCGTTCATTCATTCATACATGAAGACTCCTTCAGTTATTTACACAAACACTACAAATAAATAGAATAACATAAATATGAAAAATATACAGAAATAACTTTGAACTGGTCGTTAGAAGCTATATGATCTTCATTTCATATTCTTCATCTGTTTTTCTGAAAAGGTTTAAATGCAAACGCGGGTTTAATCTGACTGCCATTCAATCAAATGCAATTGGGTTATATGGCAAAATGACATGCAATGAAGATGGAAAGTGGACTGCAGATTCGAAATGTGTCCCCGTGAGATGCAAAGAATTATCTCTGTTCGAAAGACTTGTTTATAACTGCAGCAATGGCAACACGTTTAAAAGTGTATGCACGACTGTCTGCCCACATAATCAGGTAAATTCGTAATCCCTTTTTACAACGGGTTCTCTACCAGCTAGATTTATTTGGTATTGTTCAGCTGACAATTTTTGTTTAAATGACGTGCCATTTATTTTCTCTGGATGAACTTGAAGGTCTCACTATCAAGAATTGTATCCAGTGCAAAGTCCTTCTGCTGTCAAGAAAGGTCTTCAACAAAATCCGCATAAAAAGTAGTCTTAGAAAGACTAAATTAGGTATACCTCTTTCAACCAAACAAGCAAGCAATCCAGTAAGCAATAGGTTGGCGAGTAAGCAAGCAAGTAAGCAAGCAAGCAATAAGCCGTTAAACAATCAAGCTAGGAAAGAAGCAAGCGAACAAGCAAGCAAGGAAGCAAGCGAGCAAGCAAGCAAGGAAGCAAGCGAGCAAGCAAGCAAGGAAGCAAGCGAACAAGCATGCAAAGAAGCAAGCGAACAAGCATGCAAAGAAGCAAGCGAACAAGCAAGCAAGGAAGCAAGCGAACAAGCAAGCAAGGGAGCAAGCGAACAAGCAAGCAAGGGAGCAAGCGAACAAGCAAGCAAGGAAGCAAGCGAGCAAGCAAGCAAGGAAGCAAGCGAGCATGCGAGCAAGCAAGCAACCTATGCAACCTATCATGATGTTGTAGCAATGCCAATGCTATTCGATGATATCATTATAAAGATCAATTTATAAAGCAAAATTCCCCATTTTCTCTGTTTACTTTTTGCAGGAAGTTCACGAAGTAAGATGCCAGGAGGACGGAAAATGGTCATCTAGTTTTGATTATTGCAAATACGAAGGCACTTGCAGTCCATTTTCTGATGAACTGATAGTCAGTGCATGCAATTTCAACATTAAAGGCTCTTGCAAACCGACTTGCAGGCAAAAAGGCTTTGACGTTGTTTTGAGGGTAAGTGACGAGATGATACGATACAAAATGGATTGCCATTCTTATGAATTCTTGATTTTTAGCTGGTACAATATTTAACATACTGCCCCCCCTGAAGCCATTTGGAACTCATATACGGATAACTATGGAAGCAAATGTTGCACGGGGGTACATAGATACGGAAAATATCCTTGATTTAATAAACTTGCAGTGGAAGTTGTCTGATCAACTTTGAAAATCTTGACATCGTTGCCCCCAGGTATTTCTTTAATTCACAGTAACTTATACTGCTTCATATTGCGTCTGCAGGGGGCTATGAGTTAATAGCTAATTAAAAGCATCCTCTTAAGATTGTATCGGTTTGAAATTGCGCAAGACGAAAGTATTAATGCATATCATCAGTGGCCTATGTTGTATTGCACGCAAAGGAGAAAAAAATTATGAGAAATAAAGGCAACAATTTCAAAAATTAATGAACTAAGTACCTTAATCTATTGTAGCTGATGCAACTGCCCCCTGTCCCTTGCTTCAAGTGTCCTTGCACATTATTCCCTTTATAAAGAGGATATCATATCGTTTCCTCCTCATTCATGAAAGTTAGGCAATTCCTGATAATAGCAGTAGCATAAAGGTAGGCCAATTTCTTTTATGTTAACTGTTCATTATACATTTGATATATTCATAGCACATTTTCTGCTTTAAAGGGGAAAGAAGATTTGGAGGGCATAACCTTGATGTGCATGCCAGGGATGAAATGGCATCCTCCTGCCTATAAAATTTATTGTATCAAATCATGCAATAAACGAAAAATGGGAGACGGAATTTGTGATTGTACACAGAATAATAAGCATTGTAGTTATGATAACGGGGATTGCTGTTCAAAGGGACGCAAGCGAGCAAGAGCTGTCATTTATCGAAGTAACAAACGTTGCAAATGCATCGAACCTGCAGTAATGGACACACTTTCGCAAGAAGGAAGCGCTTATGGAGATGAATACAGACCAAGGTACGGTGATGATGAAGATGGCGACGACGACGATGTTATAAGCGTTTAATCAATACAGTAATTTACTAACAATTATTTCATGAGGATTTTTGAACATACAATTTGAGCAAAATATAAGTTTTTTTAAAGGACTGCTCGTAGAAACCCCCATATTTAAAATGCCTCTGTTTAAATGTTGCATACTAATTTTTTAGAACTACCGTATTTTATTCAAGTGTGCATATGGTGTAAATTTGACTTGATGTTTGAAGAAAGATTGTTTTAACTAATATTTATGGAAAATGGACATTAATAAACTTGGAGTAACTTAAAGTATACTGGACGTACATAAATACTTAATTTACTGTATTTTAAATTTGTATCGTTTTTAATGCCTTAAAAGATTGCGTCTGTTCATTTCGATATCTCAAAATCTATTTCACGTGCACAAAACGATTTCATCAAGGTACTTGCTGCTTGTGTTTTGAAAATGTTGAAAAATCCAAAACCTTGCTTGACTGTTGCAAAAGTTAAGTCAAAAAAGTGGAAATTTGTTTGAAAGATTTTAGTAACTCATATCATTCACTAAAGTTATAATACAAAGTCACAATTCAAAACATTTGATATTAGAAAATAACTAGGTTTAATTAAGAAAATAAATGATTCAAAAAAAAGTTATTGAATTTATCAAAATTTCTGAAGCACTACGAAAGCTTTCGGGTAACATTTCACCAAGGGGGTAGTTTGGGTGTGAAGACCAATCCCCTTGCCAAATCATTATGCCCCACTTTTCTATTCTCTTATTCTCTGTTCTATTTCTGGGTTTTTAGCGCCAAGTTAATTAGAATTAGCACCACACCCCCTCCCCCACAAAAAGGCACCAGCATAAAAAAGTCAAAAAAGTTCGTTCTAAGTGCAATTCCTGAATAGATTCAACTTATGAAAGGCTCTCGATCTACGACCCTTTCGATCTACAGTGATAGTCCAACAACCCTCAACTAGTTAATAAATTTCTAACAGTTAACCTATCTCTAAAAACATCCTAAACATTATGTCGCTAAATAGCAAAGCTGCAATATTGCATTGTCGATTAAATGATGATTTAGTACTTAAAAACAAATAATATAAACATAAAATTATTTACTGAACTTGATATCAATGTGGTAATTCATTTTTCTCTTGTTTACCTGATCTACACTCTTGAAAATAATCAAAACGAGTCGCACTATATTCGATTGCTATCAAAACATTCAGCGCCATTATAATACCAAATTGATGATAAAATATGAAAGGTTCGTTCTTTTTTTTTCTGGTCTTTAGCATTTGCTTTTCTTTTCGCTTGACTCTCACATCTTAAACGACCCATGGAAACACAAAATAATTTGTCAAGACTGTTTCTGTCTCCTTTGCACAAAACTTAATATAACCGTTTTAATATGGCATATGAGAAAATTATTCTACCGTGCCAAGACAGTTGGTAACATCCCCCCCTGGGGGGAACAGGGGGTATAAGCACTACCCCACAAGTAAGCAATCTCTGGGACCAGGATTGCTCAAAGGTTTTTACTACATTTCCATAGCTTTGTTCAATTTTAAGTAAATATTGTGTGGTCCTTTTTAAGCGGGGACAATAAACCCTTAAATCATACGAAATTGGCACTTCTCGTACTTTTTCCCTAAAAATCCTAGCACCATTCGTCCTAGCGCGGCAAGATACCCTTTCCCATACAATCAAACTCTTCTTCCACTTTGCCAACGTACATGCAAACAGACTTCTGGTACAATTGCTTTCTGACACTGTACAATGATACTCTTTTTCATCCTTACTATTTTAAAAGTTTTTTACCGAGGAGGAGTTCCATTCAAAATTTTAGCATTGCCACCCCCTGGCGAGGTACCGTGTCCATGTTCCCCATCAGATCCAGTGCTGCTTGGGCTTCTAGATAGGCCTGTACCACTTGCATTTAGAGTTGTATGGGCTACGAGTCCCCCGATTCCATTCAAACCGTTTGTCGTGGTTGTTCCAAAGTTATATGTCATCCCACTCATGGTGGTCAAATTCGGTGAGAACTGTAACGGAACTGTGTTCATCATATTTTGCAATCCATTTATGCCACCTGATAAACCTGCGGTGGCCAGACCATTGATATTTCCAGTAAAGCTCGGATTGGCTCCAAGGCCACTCATTTGATTGACAGATGGCATGCCAACACTGCCATTCATCTGCATGTTTGAGAACGTGTTCATTTGTGCTGGAATGGAACCAGGAACTGTTCCGATGTTGTTATTCAAAGTCATACCGCATCCAGCACCACCTAAATTGTTTACCAGTCCGGTGCTGCCGGTTCCGCAGTAACCGGTATTGAAGGAATTACCGGACATAAGCATTCCACTAAGCAGGTTTTCCACGCTATAACTCCCAATCATTCGTGAGAAAAACAAGCTCTCGATTACCCCTGGTCGAATTAGCCTCAAGGCTGGGAGACGCAGGAGTAGTTTACCAAATCTGCTGCTTTGTGACGGGTGTTGCTGTCTGAGATATTCTTCTAGAGCTGCCTGTGCCTTCTCTTGCAAATTTTCTATCAACTGTGGGTTGCTAATGCCAGGAGTATCTGAAAAAGATCATATTTTGCGCTGTTTGGTAGTAAAAATGGGTTTTGTAAATAGCTGGGGTGTAGACTGTCAATACTCTATTGTAAATAAAAGATTTTATATTTCCGAGAGAAAGACTAGATAAAAAAGAGTGATAGGAAATCATTAATGACAACAATAACTGCAATTGAGTTTTATTGTAAATCATTTTCTTTTATTTTGGTTTATCTAGTTTATCAGTGTTGCAGGACAGTTTCTCTGTCCATAACTCAAAACGAAACCTTTTCCTTACAGAAATGACTATGTGTTGTAAATGATGATTTATTTAAACATCAACAACCCTGATAGGTTTTCTATAAATAACGAGAGCACCAATTGATCTCATTAATTGCAGACCATGATCAATTTTGCTTCAAGGCAAAGATCAACGACTTTCTGATCCAAAATGCCAAGCAGATATAAATATTTATGAAACTGGTAAACCTGCAAAACTCACTGGCTGCAGTGCTCGTTAAAGGTCAATCGGCCTCTTACTTGCAAGAAAATCTTCAAAGCATTCTCGGTTATAAGGAAAAAATTGCCCGAAGATAGGGCGATGCAAGGTGCCAGTTTTCGTTGGGGTTGTAAAATATAAAATTGCCAAAAACCTGAGCGCGCCCTAATCTTAAGTAGGCATGGTCTCTATCTTACAAAATCTTTCAAACCTAACTTCTTGCAGAAAGGGCCTGGATGTTCATAAATTTGGCGATTACAATATTACATCGAGGTGCTTTCCTCCCTCACAACCCATTGTAAGAACCACCCTGGTTGAAGAGAGCATATGCTTTGTTTTGATACGTTTCTCTGTTGCCAAAATTCTACAGCAAAACTCTAGTGGATGACTTTCAGATGCCCTTCATAATCACTTTTCGCAAGACGTCTTGTTATTATTCTCAACAATTTGAAAACTTATCGAGTAAAGGGCTCAGTTTTAAGCACCGATCTTTAGTTAAAAGTGAAAAGCCGCAGATTACCTGGATTGAAAAGAACTAATGCTTTGAGGCAGGAAAATTCTGCAGCATCTGTTTGCAAAACCTTGAATTTCTCGATCAAATCTTCAAACATTTTCCAGTTATCCTGATTGTTATTTCCGCCATTATCATCTGGAGATCTTTTTCCATTCATGTGACCATTGGCAGCACCCTCTCCATTGCCATACGCCGCAAGGGACCTCGGGTTAAACTGAAATGTACTGCAATGTTGCGCAGTGCTCAGTATAAAAAGCTCACTCCAGCAATTGCGTAACAACGCAACTTGATCGTTTGTTGCAAGCGCAGAGAAGAAAGGGACGTTGCGCGCCCAGTCTACTGCATTGAAGAGCAATCTTGCAGCCATTTCGTACACATGCTCAGCGCCAGACATGCCATAGCTAGTTGAAGAAGTTTGCTGAAATCGCGCTAAGGTGTCTGCACGGAGAAGCAGGTTGGTGTAGGCTGACATGAAATTTTGGGGGGCTTGCATTCCGCCAAGGGAGCCATTCATGTTGCTGGATAATGTGCCAAACTGGTCCACCATTGAGCCTTCTAAAGGCGATTTTGGAATCCTTCCTTTTTGAACCGCTGCGAAAAAATAAAGAGATTGCTCAGATAATATGGAAGTGTTCCAAAGTAGTTTACATCAAGCATTGACGCATTAGAGACTGGGGAAAGGTGAGAACATAAAACCCTCTCCCTGAAGGAAAAATGATTTTTACAAATTTAGAGGGTGTTTGAAATAACAAACCCAATCACCTTCAACTGACTTATTTGATTGTAAGCCCAAGCATGTATAGCAAGCATTGTGAATATGAGTTACAGAGAGAATACATTTGGTAGTTTCGAAGAAAAATGTGTGTTCATTTTTATATCAAATTTAAAACAACATAATATTTCAAAACTCAGCTTAACTTTATGACTTCTACAGTGTTTTGGGAAGTAAATTGAACAGCTAAATTCGTAGCAATTTAATTCCATAAAAGCCAACAATAATTTAAAAAATTATGAAGGAAAATTCTACAGAGCTACATTAAACGACATTGTTTCAGTTTGCATGTAACAAAGCGAAGATGACGAAAGATCGGAATTAAAGGCATCAACAGAAATGCTTGTGAAAATATCACCAATGCAGTTGTCGATAGAATCGACGATGCAAGCAATGATTCCAAAAAGGAATTTCCTTCAACCAGCCCCTCTGCTAAGATTTAGCAAAAAAAGAGAGGAAAAATGATAGGAGCTAATAACAACCCTTGTGGAGCTTCGTTCTTTTAAAAGAGACGCCACTTTTCGAGGCGCTAATTCGAAGATACTTATCTAAAGCCTGGTTGGTTATTGGATAAAAAGACAGGAAAATGATGGTGGAATTTACGCCAATAACAAAGCCTTGAAGTAACATATCTCTCAAGATATAAACAAAATCTTTTACAAAAAATTCTGCTGCAAAACCTCAACTGGTTGGGACAAAGGCTACAGAACTTTATGAAAAAACTTGATTAGAAAACGCAACAATATGGGAGCTAAAAAGGAGGGTTGTGGGGGTTTGTTTACAAATATAGGTAATGTTCAATGATCTTACCATAATCATCATCAAAATTCTCATCTTTTAATAACCCTGGCATATTCACTAGAAAATCAAATAACTCTTCTTCCATTAGACAGCCATGAATGCTTGTTTTCAATCGGCTTTAAATACTGTTCTAAATTTTAGCAAAAGACGAAGCCAGTGATGCGAAGGAACCACTTCATGTAAGAGTTCAATAGGTCTCTACCCCTTGATTAGCATAGCGACCTGAATCCTTGTCCCAGGCGAATCGCATATTGTCCGGCGAAAGTTGATCTGTATTCAAAACAATTGATCCTTGTTTTTGCTTACCGGTTCGCTGTTCATCCTTCACCCCATCAACAGGTTGCTCGGGTCACATGCGGCTTGTCTACCACATTTCTAAAATATTTGCAATCACAGTCTCCTAGCAACCTCCGTCTCTTAGCAACAAACCGCATAATCAAGATGGCAGCCATGAAAGGCAATGAGAAATAAAAGCGAAAACAGCGCAGAACAGAGTGGTTCATGGCCTAGCGTCAAGATATGACTGATAATTATCGACCGACAATTTGGTTTTATGTTGTCCAGGCAATAATTTCCGTAACGACTTCCATCGAAGGAATTTCTGGGCCGGGAAACGGCCTAAAACGGAGGAAATTCTGTTCTCTTCGGTTTTTTCCCAGTCTCTTCATCAGAATTAAAAGGAAGCGAATAAGCCATGCATTCCTTGAGCGCGACAGGGAATGTTTCGTTTTAAATTTCGGACAAAAGACCTACTAAAAGTGGATGATAAAAAGGAGAGTAACACAAGACAATATAAAAGGCTATTTTTACCACACAAGCCAATAGAAATTTTATCAGATTGATATTCATTGACACTTCCGTAGGTACAATAATCTCAGTCAGAGGCATTTCCTCCATAGCGGTCCTGTGCAGCTTCAACAGCGAACACTGTTGATAAAGAGGCGAACAGAAGTAAGAGCAAATAAACATTGATTTCAGTTCTATGCAAGCAAGGAAAGAAAAGGGATTAGATAGATCAAATACCTCTTGCTTTAAATTCCGTGAAGGATATTGACGAGATGAAATTACGAGGTAAAGACAAAATAAAGATGAAAAAGAACACGTGTCGAGGTGCTGGTGAAGTGATCGATAATCTGCTTGTTCACTGTGTTATTTTCGTTGACTATCAAAATGTTTACTTTCACTTTGCACAGGAAATGTGCGGCTAGGCCTATCTTATCACCAACATTATCTGGATTGGTGCTTAGAGTCGAATCACAATTTGGAATGAATGATCGCATCTGCTGTCACAAGCAAATCATCTGTGAAAAGATAGCTGGTTGGAGATTTGGCTCTATGCATTGGTGCCTGTTGTAAGGCGTGCCTTTAGATAGGTTATTGTATTTATCGAAAGATTATTCAGCCTCATAAGTGAACCAGAAATATAAGAATTAGCATCAGTGAAAACAAAAGATCGTTGGCTACCTAGATTTATAGCCATTTCAATTATCTCTTCATCCAACAACTTTACCTTGTCCAAAACCTAATTTGTAAAAAGTAGCTGCAGTACTTCCGTGGGGATACTGCACACCTCTGAGATGCTACAGACCCGTCCCATCCCATCCCTTGTTCCATCTGCCATCTCAATCCCTACCATCTTCTATTCGGCCAGATACCATTTATAGATGGACCCAAGGCGATGCAGAAACAGGAAAAGGCAGTCAACAATGTGCACACTGACTGACTGACTATTGGCAAGCTACTGGAGACGAGAATAAGCAAGGAACATCTTAGAGATTAGATAAAGTGTGACCAATAGGCCGTGACGACATGCCAGAAGCAATACCTCCTTCATCGTAAAGTTGTTTATGAGCATGCTCGATATTGTGATTTTACTAAAGCATTAAGACATTTAAAGATGTGGTTATTGAATAAGGCAAGTCAACAAACCGAGGTCCTGGGATCAATGCTATTGAAGCTCGCATTGTTTGTGGACAGGGTTAAATCACTAGGGAATTTGAAAGTAGCAATGCAATTAAAATCAGCCATGAAATTAGCACCTACTTGTAGTTTCTATTATCTCCAGAGATTGGGATGCGAGGGAGGGGCCTGAACACTGTGAACAATGCTTTGCTATCCATGACGAAAAGATAACAAGTCCCTTTTCAATGATTGATGCGATAATGTGCATCTGATTAAGGTTACATCCCATGCTACGTATTTGAAAGAATTTTGCAGAGATTTATGTTTTTAGCATCCTCAAAAAAACGAGAGTCGCTGGCAACGTTATATATCATTTTAATCTTTATCATTTTCATGCAAACATCTATTATCTTCTTGCAAATGTGCATTGTTTTTATGCAAATTTCTATTCTTTTTATGCTAATTTCTATAATTTTTATAATGATTTCTATTGTTTTATTCTCATTTCTATGCTTCAATTAGCATCCCTCGCAACTTCCACCAGGGTAATATTCAATTATTCGCTTATCACATTGTTTTTATGCTACTGATATGTTAAATCGCATTGTTTTCATGCTAATTTATACCGCTGTTGCGTTACATTGCATTGCTTACAGCAACCTTCATAGCAACTATATTATCTATAGAGGAGGCTTCCTGCATAGACAAAAACGCATAGATATACAAAAAGATAGCATTAACTAGAATCTCAAAGACACTCATAGATCAAGCTCTCAAAGTAAAAGTGACCAGAGGAGGAAATATAAAAGCAAAAAAACACAATTTCTTCCAAGACATATATCACGGCCTTGTAAATTTAGTCAGCACATAATAAGAGATATTTATGTAATGATCGATTTTGCAATGGCCAATGTAATTGTGCAGCCAGAGAAAAATAACGCAACAAATGAGGAGCATGTGCAGAAATAAAGCAAAGGGCAATCTTTGGAGCAAGTCCAAGAGCCTGGAACTGCATCAGGGCTCAAATAGTATGACATAAGACAGTTGTAAGGTACCATGCAAAAAAGGACAATACTGAAGTATCGACAGCCTAGATTTGACAATATTACAAGGTATTGTATGTCCTGATAAACATTTTATTGGTGCGATTCGATAGGCATTCATCTCTCGCAATCTATGTTGCACTTGGATTTATCAAGTGTTACCGTATTGGTACAGGAAGCTTTGAAATAGCACTGAGAAACGAAACATGATTCAAGTTATATACATTTTTTGTCGAAACCAGCTCAAAGCAGCTATGAAACAATTGTGAGACAATTGCCGTTTGCTAAAAACCTCCGCATATTGTGATGTCAACTTGCGCAACTGATTTCTTACAAATTCTTACAACTTGGGCTATGCAACTGAAGAGTTTCCTTCAACTCAAATAAATGCACAGTAAAAAAGTGATTGAAATAAAGTAAATTCATGATTATGACAAAATCACTGGAGTGACGCATCTAATTTCATTTGACAGAGGGCAGGGATGCAATTACCCTATACCCTGCCATGGATCACGCTACCCATCCCCTGAAATAAGGGGTGCTATCTGCCTATGTAGCCTATTTCGAATAATATCCTTAACTTTCGCAAACATTAACATCAAAGGAAGTTTGTTGCTTTGCATGACCGATTAAGAATAACAGAATTTTTTTAAGATAAGGATGAAAGTTGGTAAAGTCTTACCTTCTTTCCTCATGCCAACTTTGATGCATTTTTTCAATCTGCAATACTGGCATTGATTCCTATGGTTTATGTCAACGGGGCAATTTTGGAAGGCTCTGCATGTGTAGGCTAGGTTTCGCCGGATACTCCTTTTGAAGAAACTCTTGCAGCCTTCGCATGTGAAAACACCATAATGCTTTCCTGATGACTTGTCGCCACAGACCTCGCAATCCACGTTGCCGACTTTCGGTTTGCTCTCAGGGCTCAGTGATAACTGGCTTGAAGTAGGCAGAGATGTCACCCAGGTAGCCATTGACATACGCTGCTAGATATCGATGCAAAGTTGGAAAGAATAAGATAAGACAATGCTAAAAGTTTTATGCTTTTTCTTTGGTACCTCCGTGGCTGCTGACTGCTTAGGGGACGTTTTAAGAAATCGTGAGAGCCCGCAAAGGCTTCTGAATGAAACTAGAATAAGTTTTGGACGGTGCTAAAGAGGAGTGCAATCAATGTAGCGTCTAGCTGCTAAAACCACACCAGGCTGTGATAAAGATGGCAATTCTTGGGCAAAATATATTCAAATGCGACTGCTGAAAAGGACACCCTTGCATATGTCAGGCGATGTTAGTCTATTTGCAAGCAACAAGCTGTATTATGTAGCACTTTTGTGATGCAGTGCTTCAGAAACAATGCTTCCAAGGCAACCCAAATGCGATGCAGATAATCCAAATAACTTGACGTTATAGCTCTCCGTAAAAGATCGATATTTTGGCACTGATGTTTCAGCAGCAGGGGAGATTAATTTCAGCAAGCAGGAAAAATCACTGATCAATCAATGTATTTCATATAAATCATATGCAGTCAACAAATCAAGGGTGCTTTTCCAGGGTAAGGGAACGCTTGGTCATAGGCTGAATCAGCTGCTCGTTGGCTAGGCAATCACAAGGAAAATCTCCAATTAACTCTGATGCATCCGCCAGCTATAACTCCTTTCAAACTTCAGTCGTTCTACCACGCCAAACCAGAGATTGCATGTGGTTCAGTCTTCTGCCAAATATTGGAGATTAAGTATACAATTGCTGTGAAATACTCGTGTAAAGAGAATCAGAAATACTAAGTATACAATATCGAATTAAATGAGTGCATGACAATCATTGCTTGCTCAGAGCCAAGTGGATTTTAACAAAGGGGATGCATCGCAGATTTTCACTGATCACATTTTAATTATGCATAAGAAGCGGGCAGTTATTGAAGCGTATAGAGCTTAACGTATCAAAACCAAAACATGTTTTACCGTGATAATTGAAAAAATTTGCAAAATTCCCAAAGAAATCCTTGTAACGAACCTTTGACAGAATCGAATAAATTCACCAAAAATCAGTTTATATTGAAGGCGTCCCCGATATCTCTTTAGTCATATAAAGTCAAAAAATAAGTTTGTATGTTTTGCAATTTTACTAACAGGTCGATCAATGCTCCCTATTCATTTGATAGAAACAGATGGGATGCATTGATTATGGTCAACATGTGACTTTTACGGTGGCATATTATACTCTAAAGATATTCCTGGTACAGACATCAAGAGTCATTAATCTCTTTTTAGAGAAGATTTCCAATAGGGGGAGGGTATTTTCTTGTTTAACATTCGGTTTGCGAGCCTCTGCGAGTTAGTTGAGGGTATAAATACATTGACATTGTGTAAACAGGCTGATTGAGGGGCACATCACACGCAAACACGACTAATGAAGCGTGTTCCGCGATGATCTAAGCAGCAAAAATGCTCGACCTGTCTATGGCCCATGTAACTATACTCAATGAGCAATTATGCAAGAGCCAGTGGGTCTCTGTCTGTTTCAATGGTTTTAATAATTTGTTTGGTTTGCAAGAGTTACACTCTCACACAACGAGACTGACACAATTTACCAGTGAATAAGATATCATACTTATTCTACCATTAAAATTAATCAAGCGTCGGCTATGCCCTTTATTGGTCTAATCTGTACAAATTGCAGGATGTTCATCATATTAACTTAGGTGCACTTCTTCTATCATTTTCATTAATCATAACTAACGCAGATTATAAAGAGTTAGCAATAAGATTGCGACAGAGCACAGATCAGTGTTTAACCTTCTAGCCAAGAAGTTCAAATTTTACTAATCTTCATCTATAGACAAAGAAATACACCCTATGTACGCGAGTGTGAGATTGCAATTTTCATTTTTTCAGCATCCTTTCTTTAGATTGCCAACGGCTATATTTTCTGCACTATTTTAAGCGCATGATGCAACCGAAACAAAAGCTGCGAAACCGTAAGAGGATAAAGCTAGCTTAAAGCGATGGGATACCTCGCCTACAGACCCATTTATAAAGAGGGATATGATAACGGTTGCTTAAGGCTGGCGCTTAATGAGCTAAAATATAAGTCCGTTTCAGTATCGTTGGCAACTCCTTGAGATCTTTGTGGCTTGAGCGATTTTTCTTTCAAAAGAAGGGGGGATAGACGAAAGCACCTTCTAAATTGTCGTGGAAGTAAATAGTGCTCAATCTAATAAACGTTCTGATCGGAAAGTATCATTTCTATTTATCAGTACTAAATCAATTAATGCGGTTTATCTGCAATGCCTTTCTCAAAAGCGATTTTCAAATCAGCACATTTTGTCAAGGGAGGTGTTATCTTATCGGTTCCATAAATTGCTATTAATAGTCTTGCAGATGAAGGGGTCTTTTCTTAAAATGAATAAAAAACTTGATTAAAATTTCAAGGAGGAGAAATAACATTAGACTGGCAAGCAGTGCAAAGCAATGCATATTCCAGAGAAAAGTATTTAGATCATAATTCATAGGTTTTTGTAGTTTTCATGCTTCACTAATCGTTCATAATCTATGCAAAAAAGTTTGCCGATCTGCGAGATTTGCAGTTGCAGAAAATTGCCGCTTATACCGGTTATGCACATCGTTGCACAAGAAATCCCGAGGCGTGTTAATACAGCTGAGGTGAAAATTGTCAATTTCTTACAAAATTCATCTATGATGTAAAAATTCTTGTGATGAATTTTTTGGATGAATGCCAAAGGGGGGGGGAGGGTGTCAAATATGAAACGTATAACCCTGTAAGTAAAATACAAACGAGGACGGGGGACAAGGGGGCCAATTGTTTCTCATCCGGGCAAAATCGATTCTCATCAAACAACGTGATGCCCCTTTCGAAGGGCCTCCGACGAGATCAAAAAAGTTGGGAGGCCAAGATTCGATGCCAAAAAATTACCACGACAAAAGATAATGATCTGCCTTTTATAATTTGCAAAAAAATTGGAGGGCCAAGGCCACCCGTCGTCGAAGGCCATGTTTTGGGCACGTCCTGCAAAGTATTGCGTCGAAAACATCGGCAGTTGTGAGAATCTAAGACCGCTCCTCAAACTAGTCAATGATTTGGCATTTTACGTTTAGTGTTGCCCCACAATTGACTATAATTTTAGGCCAAATAACTGCTGTAAAAATCTTCATCAGTTCTGTGACTTTCCTATTTAAAAGGTTCCTTACAGATGAGAGGGTCTTAAAAAAGATGGTTAAATTGCGACAGTTTGTTGGCGGAAAAAATGGATGCAGGACAGTTGCAATGTGTTCGAGGGTATATCGAGATTTTCAGCAAGTTAACGCGTGTACCGCTACGCCGAAACGTGTATCGAGAAGCTGAAGCGTGCACATAGAAGCAGGGTGCTTACTAAGCCCTACTCCGTGGAAGCCAAATATTAGGTTTGCTTATCTTCGTTCTATCATGAAGGAGATGGACAAAAGGCCATCAAATTTAGTTTCCGCCATTTCTAGGCCTTGATTTGATGGCACTCAAAAACACGTGATCAGTTGATACATGATACATGACCGATTGATGATACATGATTGATGATTTGATGATGATACATTAGCAACCGCATGGAACGCCAATAGCCTCGGTTTAGTGACCACCATTAACATGTGATCAGTTGAAGACAACAGGTCAATGACTTTTGCAGGTATGCATGAACAGTCCACAAGAAAAATGATTTCTTGAAAGGTGCTCAGTCCAAGATGGCGGAATTTTCCAGTGGAAGGCTTCGCAGTTTCAAGTCGGAATGCATCGAAACATGATTAACATTAATAAAATGGGCAGCTGAGCAAGAAATGGGAATGATGAGAAATCTTAAGGTTAATATATCATATTTCTTCATTTATGTTTAGCTTCGTTTGAAGTGCGGTCAACAGCGGGCGTTCTTATCTACGCAGCAACTGGTCAACCTGACTGGAATCGCAAAAATACTAAGCAAATTGAGGGCCTTATGAAGACACTGCAAGCAGGTCAAGCAAATCAAACTCGTTCTTAACACACAGCAGGCTAATAATCAACCGGGATTGAAATCACTTATAAGGCAATCGCTGCAAAAATTTTAAAAATCAGTATTTAAAATGCATTTATGCGAGCTGTTTTACTCTCGAAAACTATTACTTGTGGAAACTTTAACCTTTGCGAATTATCAAAAACCATTGACCTTTCAGCAGCTGTTTGAAAACGTTGCTTGAATCTCAAAGGATTGAGACATGTATTCTCTGTTTTTACCCAAGGCATGGGCAACCTACGTCTCGAACAATAACTCAAACAGGAAATCAATAGTTGTTCGAGCTTAGTCATGTTGTGTCGAAGTAAGCACATGCAAACATTGATAATGTGTTTGGAGCTATGCAGAGCTGAAGGGATTGCGATGTTCACTCATTTCGTATTATTAGTGGCTTTTTCAGAGCTGTAAACAGAAACTCTTGCAATAAAAACAAAAATTTACTTAAGTTTAGAACTTGTCTATGTAGTGATTTCAGCGATAAGTCTAGAATATCTTCCCAGATGAGTGTTTAAGCGGCTGACAAAAATAGCACAGTTGCTTTTAAATTGGGCCAATAACTGATTTGGGCAACATAGTGGCTTGGAGCCCGTAATGGCCTGAAGCCCATTGTGGCTTGGAGCACACAGCAGATTGGATTCAAATATAGAACTGCGATGTAACATAACATAATTTTCATTACGTTTTTAGGTATTGCTGGCGATCCCAATAATTTTCACACTCATTGGCATTTTTATCCACTTAACAAGGCAGACTATTTTCACGAATTTATCACCAAGAAGAGAAGCAGAAGAAAGCAACAAATTCAACATGGTTAGCAAGCAGATGGTCGATCAAACAGTTCTACACAGTTTATTCAACTCTGATACCTTGACAAAGCTTCTTGACAAGGATGGAACAGGATTGTATATGTCACAGGAAAGTGAGGCTTCTACGACAGCAAAGCCAATTGATATACCTTTGATAATAAAACTGCAAGAAAATTTCACACCGAATTTTAGGCCATCCATGAAAACCAGAACAAAATTGGCGCAGAAAAGATTGGAAACTGTGAAGAAAGAGGACATGTTAAATGCCATGGCAACAACAGCAGCATCAACAACAAAAACAACAGCAACAACAAGAAAGAAAACGGCAATGGCAACGAGTAAAAGAATAAATAGTGAAAGAAAACCAGCGCAGATGGAAACGGGAGCAAACAGGACCCTAGTAGAGGGAACGTCGGAAGCTGAAAGAAAAGCAGGGACATTGAACCCTAAATATGACAATAAAAAAATTAAAAGTCCATCTTTGGAAATTAATAAAACAGAACATTTGGGAACAAAAATGGAGGGACTAAAGCTTCAGGTTCTGAAGGGAACTGAATGTAAAGATTCAGTGAATAATAAATTTTGGAATGATGTAAAACTTGATCATAAAAAACTTGGCTGCAAACCATATTACGACGTGCTCGATGTCTGTCGTATGTCGAAACGTTACCATCGAACTATTAACTTCAAATGCAAAGGGACTTGTCGTAAACCAAACAACAATCGCATTTGCGAAACTGTTGGCGCAACTCGCAATGGAAGAGAAACTGTAATAAGAATCAAGTGTTCGATGGATGTGTGCGAGGGAAGGCCTGTCAGTATAGCGATTATAGATGATGAGTATGGAATCGTGAAGAAGCATAAAAAATATTACAGTATCGAAAGCTTGGAGCGAGGGGTTCGAAAGGCAGTTTCGAAAAGTTTGCGACACGGTTTTAACTTCATCTTTCTAAGTTGTGTCAAGGTATTAAATGAGACTAACAGAGAAAAGGTTGAGCAAATGCTAACTTTACCACCAATGATTATTGAAAGAGACAGGACGAATAAAAAGGATAAAAACATTGAGAACGTTGATACGTCAGTTAGCCAGCCTCCAAACATTAATGTTATTGTACTTGATTCTATATCTCGAGCACATTTTCAGCGTGTTTTGCCGAATACCGCTAATTTGCTGCGAGAGCTCAATAAGAATCAAGATAGCAAGGCAAAAGTAGCAGATTTCGAACTGTTTCAAAGCCTAGCTCCGTTTACTTTTGTTAACGTGAAGTCATTCATGACGGGAAAGCAGGAATTTTCAAGCATCAAGGATAGAGACATAGGCTTCGAGGTACTTTTCGACAAGTTGAGGCACGAAGGCTATCAGATAACAGTTCAAGAAGATACATGCTGGTACGACAAGTGGGGTTCAATCCTGACGAGCAACAGAAAGCGTGACAAACCAATCAAAAGCTTGCATGAGAAGAAGGTAGAATGGGAAAAATTTAACCAATTAACTAGTAAATATAAAATAAGTGGCTTTGGCTTATCGCACATTTCGTGCTATGTTCTTGAAAAGTATGGGCGAACTAACATGTTCAACGAAGGGCCTAGCTTTTGTTGCGATGGAAAACCGCTCAGCTCACATTTGATTGATCACGCAACTGCTATACACGCATCGAAAGAGTCGTCTACGGGCACGAAGCCTCAATTCACGTACACGCATATTAACATTGGACACGAAAGTACCGGCAAGCGTGCTTGTGCTATTGATAAACACTTAAGAGATGCAGTCAGCAACCTCGCTCAACTCAATAACACAGTAACCATTTTATGGTCCGACCATGGTGCAAAAACTACCCGGTACTCTATAGAGACCATGTCCGGTAAGTTCGAGACGTACGATGCATTCCTTTTCATGTTGTTCCCGAGTTCGGTGCTAAAAGCTCTGGGCTATGCGCTTGCAACCGCCTTTCTACAAAATCAGAATGCCGTCGTTACGGCTGTTGATTTGCATGTGACGGTTTCCGCTTTATCTGATTGGAGAAATTTGCTCGGAGGTAACCAATCAGGTGACTTGGGTCTTCTCACGGATAAAACATGGCGGCAAAGTTGCAAAACGCTGCCGGTGAGGAATTATTCGCTCTGTAAATGTGCAAATAACTATCGTTTTTTGGACTTGAGTGAGAGAAGGGCTTTCTTTGATGTTATGTGGATGGCGGAATTTGCTATCGGAATGTTGAACGATAAATTAAACATACAGTTACAGAAATACAATAAAAACGATTTCACGCGTAAATGTCGCTGGTTACACGGAGTAAATTTTCGAGATGCTATTTACGACAAATATTCTTCTCGCTATGTTTTTGATGTGCTTGTTCTTAGCAAAAAGCTTCAGGTTTTTAACGTTCAAGTAAAGCACAGACATGGCGGCTTGTCACTATTTCACTGGCAACGGACTAGTGTTTATCAGAAGTTTGACAGCTGCAAGGATAAAGGAGTGTCGTTGGAGCTGTGTATTTGCAGCCAAAGAAATGAAGACTTGATGGAAACAACCTCTTTCAATGTACAAACAATTCAGCAGTCAAGCATGTTTGGTGTTAAAAATAACGCGAGCTTCGTTTTCAAAGATGATCACTGCTTGGTACTAATCGAAAGAAACCATCAAAACGAGGTTGCAAGTTTCTCAATTGCGAACTTTTGCAAGAGAATGTATACTCTTAGGGTATCAAATGAAGGAAGGAAAAATGAATGGAGATTTTCAGAAAATTTACCGATTAATTTGACGATTATGCCAAAGAGTATAACATTTAGCGTTAGTGCAAGGAGAATTCTGCAACTTGCGGGAAAGTTAAAGTTGATTGTAACCAATGTGAGCTAGATGCCGGGGGTGGAAAGTAAATATGAGATGTAGTAAACCTTGCGGGTCCTTCGAGATTCCAGTTATTGACATATATATGTTTGTTATGTAAAGCAATACAGTAGCTGAGAAGAGTCGTTGCTCTCTGTAGAATCCAAACGGGTTATCCAGGACGAATTTGCCAACAAAATAGACATGAGATCATTCAGGTGCCCGCAAAGTTGAGAATTTGTTTAGTGCGTGCCTTTGAAATCTTGCGTTCATCTTTAGAGGGCGCATAAAGAAGGTGCTAAGAAGGTAGAAGGTAAAATAGGTAGAAGGCATATATATACACATATATCTAGGTACCCAATGATGTCTGAATGATGATCTAGGTTGTCTGAAGATCGCATCAAGCGTGAAACTTTAAGTAACAACTTCAACCATCGTGTTCTGTTATTAAGTTTAGGTAATGAATGAAAAAGACCTTCATCTGAAAAAAAGGAAACTGAAAAGCGAAATTTTTGCATAAATAACACTTCATTTGAAAATGTATTCTTTGCATAATATCAATTTATATATTCCAGTGCGCATTGATTAACTTGGATTCTTTAAAATATGCATAAAAATAGAGATTATGAATTAATAATCAAGTTAATATAAAACAACTTATATGCAAAAAACGAGAAAAAGCTTACCTATGAACAGTATTAAGAAAAATTATTCGTTTCAAAAAGCCATAATAACAAGTGTTGGAGAAAATTATAACAAAGTAGAGATAGGCATGAGTCCTTTCACTGTTAAATTCTTATTTCTTGATGTTTTCTGAAAATGAAACAAATATAACATAACTGGCTTGCAAGAAAAGGCATGAAGTATTTTCTGTTCAACAGACCACGAAAAATGAAAAGTGACATAACCTCTCTCACGCACCGTCAAAATTTTCATTGGATGGGATCAAAATTATCAGAGAATTCATGCAAATGATTTTAACGTATTTGCAATAAATGATGCATAATGACAAAATTTAGTTGAACGAGAGTTAATAACAATAAATCCGTCTGTCTTATCTGAAATGCGCTGAAGCTCATCCGGGCAAAATAATCATTTTGCTGTTTAAACAATCTTCATTTACCTCTATTCAATATCTCATGAGCAGGAATGCTTTTTCCCTCTAGCAAGGGCCTCTACAAATCACTCATCTGGAGTGCATTTATAGAAATTTTTGATAAACTACAATTGCTGACACTAACAAGACATTCATCAAAGAAAATGGTAAATTATACCCTTTAAAAGCTAATACATACTAAATTTAGAAGCCATGGCAGCCTTTGATTTTGAAACAAAACGAGCTTCTGAGGTTGTTTCGCTGCTTCTCTGTTGCTCATGCATCTGGGCCCTGCAAATCAAGTTTTATAAATGCATTATGCTGGTGAGCATAGTCTCCGTTTAGCGGAACTAACACAGGACATGAAGACTCCGTCCCAATAAGCGAATGTCCCGTTCAAGTGAGTCTACTGATTAGTGAGACAGAACAACAGGACAAGGAATGTCAGTGCTATTTTGTTATAACTGTCAAAATTTCTGGTTCCATTGACTCTAGTTCCATTAAATCGACTTAATAGTCGATTACGTAACACTTAATGATATTAACGAAGTAGACATAATGTTATTGCAGATGTTTTTTTTGGACAATTTGCGCATTTATTGACTCTAAAAAACTAAACTCCATTGCAATTGTTGGCCCTGAAAATAAGAAACCTGCTTGATACTTTTGATGGCAAATTAAGAAACTTTTAATATCAAGGGCTGATCCAAGTTTCTTATAAAATCAAAAACGCCTAACTGAAGAATTATGATCTCCATATTTCATCAGACATTGCAAAAGGATAACCAATACAACGTCCTAGGAATTACCTTACAGACATGAATAAGTATCGGACGCGCAAGTGCTCTTCAGGATACAATGAAGACACTAGTTAGTTAATCTCAAAAGGTAGTAACAAGCCACATTTCCAGCTCTCAACTTTAGCACCGAAAACTCCATAAATAAAAAGTAACAATACTGCATTCACTATTTTTATTAAACAATTTTTTAAGTAGCCTGCATTCCTGATGTTTCAAAAGTCAATAACTGAATGGATCTTATAGAAAAGTAGAGAAATTTCGGCATAAATTTCACTTTAACTTACATATTCATGGCTACTTTCTTTCCTTTCCTGTTCCATACTTGTTTCGATTCTAGGGCATTTGTGCATTGCACAATATCTGCATCAAGGCATTGCATATACGCTTCCTCAGAATAGGACTTAGATCTGTTCTTGCTCAATTGCACTTGGAGCTGTTGTCTCGCTGATTCAAAATCATCTACAGAAACAACATTTAGAATAGAATTACAAAAAAGGCCATATCTACAAACCTGGACACTTGCCATGATCATTGAAGAAGGTTGAAAACACGTCAAATTTTTAGGCAAGTTGATAGCACTGGTTTCAACTCTGGCCCATTCACGTCACCATTTGTCTATTTCTCCATTGATAGGGGTAAAAGAAATTCGAACTATTTGGCCTCTCCTGCCCTCTGTCAAAAAGCTAGAAATTGATCGGAACTGGCTTCCAAGAAAAGTCCAAGAATCCTTCAAACTTGAATATATCAAAATACGTTTGCACATCAAGCTAAAAGCAGAAAAACTTAGCTAGGCCATGGAATTATGGCCAGGTTAGATGGAAAAGATGAATTCGACTTAAACAAACCATTATCAGCCATTTCAGTTGCTTTTCTAATAACATTAGTTGTTTCAATTCGGTCTTTTTGTCTGTTCACAGCAACACTGCCTTCTTCGGGTTTGTTTTCAGCAATGCCTATAAAATGATGAAAATTAGATTGAACAATCATGAAAAAAAAGACAAGTAAAACAAACACAAGAAAGATAACTTTCTTTTCAGATCGTCGTGGGAAACAAGATCAGTAACTGAAGCTACAGAACCAGATTTTCATTGAAAGTGGAGAAAGTTTCAAGAAAGTTTTGAGCTGACTTTGACTTATATCCTAATAAGTTACCATTTAACATTTTAGCTCTTTTCTTCTGCTGTCAATGACCTCAGTACTTTTATTTATGAGGGCCCCTGTTGAAAATCTTTTTTCATTTTCTTTTTTTGATGGCAAATGCATCATAATTTAGTGTACAGTTGTAAACTATTGTTTAACAGCGATTGATTGATTGATTGATTGATTGATTGATTGATTGATTGATTGATTGATTGATTGATTGATTGATTGATTGATTGATTGACTGATTGATTGACCAATAGTTAAAGCTTGCCCACTAAGAAACACTCATCCACAAAAATTTTTTAATTACTGTTTACATCAAGCAAAATGTTTACCAGTTCTAAGGACATGCAATAGTGTATTGGCAGTATTAAGCTGTCCATTGATGACATTGAAATAGTTTGCCTCTGCTTCGAATAGAGGTTGTGGTGATGTTTCTTCTCTTGGTGCTGGCAATGCGCCAATTGTCAGTTCAACAACAACATCACGTGATTCTTCTGACTGCAAATCACCCATGTCAACCTTGACACTGGACAAAACAAGAACTTTATTATTGGGAGTAAAGTTGAGTTAGGCCTTCATTGATTTATTCACTTCAGCTAATTAGTATCATAAAACTCTTCGGAATTTAGTTAATGAGTGATAAATTATCTTGGGGGAAGTTCGTCTGCCTTGGATGTGGAGGCGGTGGACCAAGAGACTAACACCATCTAAATTTCTGACAAATTCTCAATATAATACCCTGAAATCTGAATGTTTGGGTATCTGGTTGTCCAAAGAGACTTTCACTGAAGTTGATTGCATTTGAATTGGCATTACTGTTACCTTTTTTGATCCTCTGCCACCTTGAATGGTCTGTTTACATGAACTTGCTTGATCTTAACCCCTTCCTGTGTCACAATGTTGAGTTGAATTCCTTGACCTACTGTGCTAAGCAAACCCCCAAGACAATGACCAAAGGATTCTGCAATCTGAAAAATTGATATTGCAATAATTTAGCAGGGAGCTATCAATAGTTTATAGAGTTGTGGTATGGTTGGTAAATTCATATTTTTATTCTATTTTCTTACTGATGTATGAAAAAGGGTTAAATCCTGACATATCACAGGCAAGAGAAAAAACAAAAAGCCAAAATGGACAAATGTAAACTAATGAAAATGTTAAAATCTGTACCTTGTCTTCATTTTCGATGAAATAATACATTCCATTTCCAGCATCACTAATTGTCTTGAGAATTTCTGGATCATGATCTGCACCAAAGCCAAAGGTATAAACACTGGCAGGGATCCCCTGTTGTTCTGGCTTTTCATCAGGTTGAGCAGACTGTTTGTCAGAATTCTAGATAAAAGTTATAAGAAAAGTAAATATCAGAATCAATGCCATCCATCTCCAGCTCTCCTGTTCCATTTGTTAAAGCTACTTATAGAAATGCGGGTCAAGAAACTGCGAAGTGCCCACAGATGGTGATTTTTTGTTTCATTATCTATAGGGGCTGCGGAGCAATCTGAAATGGAGGTGGAGCTAAAATTGGGAGAAGGGAAAAGATTGGGAGTCTTGAAGCTTGCCCGAAGAAACCTTTAAAGTCAGGCCCCTTTTAGAAGCAAGGAAATGGCTAGTTTAACAATCTTCAAAAATTGAGGTGCCTGTTGTCTTAAGCGACAGGTGCATTGGCACAATTGATCAAAGACAAACACATTTCATAACTTGGAAAAATTTTTGGCTACTTTTAAAAGTTGGAGGGCCATTGCGCCCAATCCCCCCACTGATCAGCGTTGCCTGATCTATAGTGTTTGCTAGTATGAGATTGGCCTAGGCAGTATTGAGTAAAGAAATAAACATATTTCATACTTCTACGGGTCCTCTGCCTGTTATCCTTTGCAACCATGATTGATGCCTTGGTGGGTCTCTGTGTTGAGCAGGTGATTGGTACATCCTTGGATTCTTCATAGCCGCCACTATCCCAGCACCACTTGTTATGCCTTTGACAAAAAGGAGCAATGCAATGATTGTGTTGAAGGTGTATTGCCCAGAGAAACTCGTTTAATAACACTTGGTCATCATCAGAATATTAACAAAATGAGGTTGCAAAGAATGGAAATTTAAGTGGCACCTTTCTGCGAGGTAATAAGTTCACGTGCTTGTGGAAATAAAGACTGCATATGAAGCAGGTATAGAACTATCTCTGCTTATATCTTTTGCTTTTACTACCAAATAGTTAAGGAAGGAGAGTCAACATAAATGGAGGTTAGGAATTTTTTATTTCTAGCAAACTCAATAATCAACTAGTTTTGCAAAACTTACCATGATTAGCAAGGCCATCAGTAAAGAGAAGTACAGAAGCAACCTCATTTTTGTCTCCAGTTCTTGATGAAATCTGTTCAAGACCTTTCAAGAGTCCACCTGAAAGATTGGTGGTTGATCCATATCGAATTTCTTGAATCTTGGTCAAACACTTTGCTTTGTTGTCTTTTGTCGTCTTCATCAATCCAAAATCAAGATAAACACCAGTGTCATATGTGACAACTGACAGTCTGTCCTGATCTTTCACTATCAGAGAAAGCACAATTCTCTTTAGCAAAAAAACACTCAAAATTTCATCAGGAGGCAAGAGCATTAAATAGCATCCAAAGAAGTGATATACAGGCGGATGGATGTCTCAATTATCTGATTACCATCATAGTTATTAGCCAAGACTCAATCTTTGTAAAATTGGCCTTTATTTGTCTGATGAGTATGCAAGTTTTTGGACAAACTGTCCTAGGCTTGGGCGGTCCAAGCCACCTGTTGGCATCAGCTCTGAAGGGCATTTTTTCATCCTCAGAATATGAGATGTTTGATCATGTGAACAGATTTATAAATCAAAGATTTACCTGAAATAAATGATTTTGAAAAATGTAAACAACTGTAACTTACATTGCTGAAGCATGAATTCCAAAGTTGTCTTGACAAGATCTAATTTCTGGCCACCCATTGATCCTGATTTGTCGATGACAGCAACCAAATCGATGGGTGCTCGATTTCCCTCATCCTCATGACACGGAGCAGTGAGAGTAACAAGCGTCCAAATATCTTCAGCTTTGTTATACGGATATTGCTTGAATTCTGATTCACTGCTTATGCTGATCTCCTTGTCAACTGCAATTTTTCAAAATGAATGTAAAATCTCCACTATCAGTTGCGTAGTTTAGAAGGTCAAGGGACAGATGCTCTATCAATTGTAAAATGTTTGAGCGTTTGAGAATTCCCATTGGAAATCCACAGGAGTCCTGGCTCTTTACCCCTCCCCCCAAGAAACCCTGGCTATGCCAATGCTACTTTTATGTAGCAAGGAACTTGGTGCCCCATTAATTCTATGATGGGGTAGTCATGCATATATTTGAGTTTTTCCAAGTTTGGACAGATTAATAAATTTAGAATCGTATGTGTTGCGGACAGAAAAACATGTTAGGGGCTGAAATCGGTTGTGAGTTAGCAAATTTCAGGTCCTCAGAGATTTGGTCAACATACTTGTAATGATAACCCCATCACGAAAGTCGAGGAAATCCCCCCTGAGTACCAAGGGAGATATAGTTTGGTCATTTGCTTTTCTATGATTTTGCAAAACATAGGCCGCAAGAGCATCCAAAAGAAGGCATGGGGGAGATATCGCCTAGTCTTGCAATATGAGTCTGAGAAACCGAAAAGTTGCTAATGATAAGCTATTGGAATGCATTCCCCGTAACAAATAAAATTTGATCAAACACACGAGCCTTTTTGGGCTAACATTTTCGAACAAAGAAAATATTAGTTAGGTTTCGTTGTTACAATTATCCAAAGCAGTTTCGACCGCAGATCCATTGGATAGACTTAAAAACAAGAAACCACTTTTATAAATACCAATAGTTGTTACTCACTTATTTCAGGGTTTTGCTACGTTTAAGTAGGTGGGCGGATACGCACGGCTGGGCCTACTAAGATTAATCGCCTAAAAAGATCCTTAAAAAACAATTAGGAAATCAAAGTATTGGCAACTGTAGACTTTACTTCATAACAAATATGTAGTGACAAAATCTACACAAGAAAATATGTCAATTACCATTTATTTGAACGCTAGCAACTGCCATTCTTGATAAAACTTGACGAGCCCTTATTATGACAACGCGGAACTATTATAGAAATGACGAAGAAATTGAGTACGAGGCAGTTTAATTATCATCATCATCCTCGTCATCATCATCATCATCATCATCATCATCGTCATCATCATCATTATCATCATCATCATGATCATCATGATCATCATGATCATCATTATCATCATCATTATCATCATCATCATCATCATCGTCATCATCATCATCATCATCATCATCATCGTCATCATCATCATCATCATCATCATCATTATCATCATCATCATCATCGTCAACAACATCATCATCATCATCATCATCATCATCAACGCTATCATTATCATTATTGTTATCATAGTTATAATTCTCTTTTTATGAAGACGTCTTCGTTTTCGTCATCAGCAGCATCCCCAATATCAGCATGTTCCTTTGTAAACTCATATGGGATTGCTAATCAGCGCTGCGATGGCTGAAATGGAACTGGCTGCATTTCTTACAACGACTAGCATAAATAGCCGACTGCCCCTAATGATAGTTGTAGCATGCATATAAAGATGTTGACAGATAACGGATGAATGTTACTGTTCTGAACATCAATAGTTAATTCTATCAATCTGGAGATGACCTGGGACCCCTAGCAGCATGCTTTGTTTTGATAAATTGATTTATTGTCTTAATCAATGATTTGCTGATCCACTTATCAATGAACCGATTGATTAAGTAACCAAGTGATTCAATGATTAGCTTTCCTAGACATTTTTATTTAGCGTCTTAATCAAAGTCTTCAAATCATATCTCATTGGCGGCTGGAGAGTTGTGGGTGCTCAAGAACAACAAAAAAATCTACAGTATCAAATCGTCGTAGGCCTGTCTACAAACCTGAAGTTCAGAGCTTCAACGTTCTAGATTTTCATGCAAATCTAAAGTTACTGGCCAGACAAAAACGTACAATCAGCGATGCTGTCTATTTTTTACCGCAAACATTAGGCCTCTAACCTGGTTTGATATCACGGATGCCTCAGTAATTGTTGATCAAATTTTTAACCATGCTGCTTAGAGAATTCGAGGCCTGACTTCCTTGCAGTACAACCCTTATCAATATTATTTTATTTCACTTTGGAATTTAGTTAGTTCGGGGAGTTTAATATGCCCAGGGATGGCGGAAGATATTTGGGCAACTGGTAGAGAAACAAAAATGCAAGCAAAAAGGAAAACAGGATTTTTCTATTTTGGAGATGGCAAGGGGGTATTGTCTCTTCTGTCCAACCCCCTCAATCTTGTATCCTTGCATGCATATTAGTTAGAGAGCGATCTTTGTCCAAAGAGCGGTGTTTGACCGCACAGCCGGTAACTGCAATCATAAACAGGAGGGGAGGGGGAGGGGGCAGATTCCATCAGTTGCCCCATGCTTGCCATCGTCTTCAGTCCGTATAATCAATCTTTTCTTCATAGAGAATGCTAAAAATGTTTCTGATCAGCATTAAGGCTTTTCCATAACAAGTCTAATGCTTGGGCACTTTGACCCCCAATCCCCCTCTGGTTGCCGTTCTGAGGTCGGTACATTTACGACCCCATTGTGTTTCGCTTATCGTTTGTTTGCGCGATTGAGCGCTTTTTCCTCCCTGCGTAACATCTCGCAAATCAACGCAAATCTTGCCGATTACACAACAAAATCCAATTTGTATGAAATAATCCAAGAAGGCTATCATGCCGAACTAAGCAGGGGAATTCGTTTAGAAGATAGCCTCGTTTGCCCGGCCCATCAATACAATTCATAATCAGCTGTGAATAAAACCCTTGAACTCTATTGACACCAATGTCCAAATATGGTAGTGGTTGTCATGGCAATCCGACATTTGTTCCTCTTATCATGTCAAAGTTCAGACGTTTCAGACAGTGTCACGCTTGTCTATCGCTAGCGGCCCTTGGAGTGAAAGAGGTACGGCGAAAGTTTCTATGTTGGCTGTACGCAGAAGTCATCTGCCCCTTGAGGTCACGGAAACTGCCCGGCAAAATGGAGAATCAAACCAGCCAAGATTCACCGACCCAGGTCAGATCATCAGATTTTAATGCATCGATCAAATTGTAGCAAATTATAATTGCACGGTTTGTAAAGTGGTGTTGTTATTAAATGTCATCATCAATTTCTTTTATCTAGGAGATGCCAACGACAACAGAGGTGCAAGTATGGCGGGAAAACGGGGTAAATGAGGACGAAACTAAGACAGAAAATCAACAAATTCATTGTGCTGTCTGTGGCGATAAATCTTCTGGTAAACACTATGGTGTTTTTACTTGCGAGGGATGCAAAAGTTTTTTTAAACGCAGCGTTCGAAGGAATCTAACTTACACATGCAGGGCGTCAAGAAATTGCCCGATCGATCAGCATCACAGAAATCAATGTCAATTCTGCAGGCTAAAAAAATGCCTAAAAGTCGGCATGCGGAAAGACGGTAAGTGATTTGTTTAGATTCCCTTGAGGTCGCAACGAGACGTTAGGTTAGGCCATTGCCATCTTGCTGCACGTTCTATCGCGCGGGCCTAATTGTTTATGTAAGAAATTGCCATTTAGCATCCTCGTTAGTGTTATTATTATCTTGAATTGGTTAAATTAAAATGCATTGTTCAGATAATCTTGTTAGTTTTGTTTGTGTTGCCATTTGATGTGAAATTTTTGGCGATCAAAATATCTTGATCACCGCATATCAAATCGATATCGAGACGATTGTCTGGAAAACTGTCTGGACTTGTCAGTCAGTCAGTAAAGCTCGCCTCACCAATTTCGAGCAATTACTAACGGGCGGTCATCATGTTGTACAATGGACATTATAACTACCAAGGTACCAACATAAACAATTATTCTCTAGAAATTTGTTTGTTACACTTCATTATGTACATCTTTCATCTTTGAAAGAGCGACTTAGGTTTACAGGAAGTCTAGCTCAAAGGTCTCACAACAGCCATTTTTGGGAGTATCCTATTACATTTTTTGGACGCGCTGTTCACTTGAAAACCCAATGATATTAACTCATATTTTCGCTTATTTCCATCATCTTTTTAATCAAATTTGCCTGAAGAGTAATTCATTTTTCATTGTTTATATCTTAACTGTATATTAACATGGATTTTTAGCTTTATTTCAATTATCTTTTGACAGCCGTTCAGCGAGGGAGATTGTCATCTTCGCCAGCTCAAGGAGTCGTTCCCGTAAGCTTGGTCAACGGAGCAGTTGTTAACGGTTATCCATCACTTTCTGGATTCGTCACGCTCCTTATGCGTGCAGAACCATACCCAACCACCAGAAGTATGCAGAATTCCGTCAGTCTACCAAGCTACGTGATGGGTATCGACAACGTCTGTGAGCTCGCCGCCCGCCTTCTCTTTTCCGCCGTCGAATGGGCCAGGAGCATTCCCTTTTTCCCTGACTTGGGCGTTTCAGATCAAGTAGCCTTGCTTAGGTTAAGCTGGAAAGAGCTGTTCATTTTGAATGCGGCTCAATGCCCGATGCCCATACAAGTTGCCCATTTACTTGCTGCTGGCGGCGTCCACAGTACCCCCATTAATGATCGTATCATATCGTTCATGGACCATGTGAGAATTTTGCAAGATCAAATGGATAAATTTAAGAACATGCACGTCGACCCTGCCGAGTACGCGTGTTTGAAAGCAATTGTACTTTTTACAGCAGGTAAGAGTTTTTTTTATTCTATGTTAGACTCTCCTTTTTTTGTTATTTTGCGAAATTTTTACATTTTGAAATCTGCCCAGGAGCTGTCTGTTGTATGGAAATTTCAAGTTTAAAACAAAGTTGATTCCCTGAGGCTGTCGAAGCATGACAAGGCAAATATGGATAGGAATGGCAGAGGGAAGAGGGCTAACTATCTCTAAAAAGAGGCACTTCTCATAGGGAGTGCAATGACAACGCATTTGTGTAAATTAAAAAGGCTAAAAAGAATTTTGATGGCTTAAAACCGTTAATTATTTTGTATTTAAAAAACAAAGACAGTTTCAAGTAAATTGAGCTTTGAGATTAACAAGCAGAATCATGCAGCAATTTAGTGGAGAAAGAGAACTTAAATTGATTTACAGAAATTGATGGAAATCTGCTTATGGTGCATCTCAGTGCCACATATCTCCTCTTCATGTGTTCCTTATTAATAGAGGTCCATTAATAGATGTATTAGAGTGAATTGCTTGTGGAATAACCATCATTGCCATTATACTCAATTAACGGGCTAGAAGATTACTTCTGCTCTGGGTCACCTGCTTCACTCTACAGCAAGGGGGGGGGGGTTATACAGTAGAAATAAGGGCAAACCAATTGCAGAATAAGGGAATTAAGCTTATTCTCTAAGGGCAGTAAAGCAATTGCCCCCACTGCCCCCCAGCTAAAGGCATCCCTGCCTTTCTACAGTAGACACAAATAAGAATTTTGCCATTTTAATTGGTTTTGGTTTGTACCCGAATTCAAGAGTGTTAATTCAGTACCTTAAGAGTTCATTATAATGTTAAAAAGGTCTGATGCAGATGGGAGTGTTGAAGAGTGTAGAATTTATAACTTCGTGGTGCCTTTTATATATTAAATAGTGTCTCAAACTCAAGTGCATCTTTGCAGCATAGAGAATCGGTATAAGATTTCTTAAGTGGTGGAGTGGTGAAGAAAATAGAGAACAAAGACTATTATGGTATTTTTACCATAATACCGTGTTAGGAAATTTTTACTTTTTTTGAAATTATACCTCACCAATAAAAAAAAAGTTTTTTATTTGGATCTTAGCTTACTTTCAATTTGTCTTCCCTGGTGCAATTATCAAGGAAATTTCGCTTTCACTTTAACCTGCACAATACAGACTTCTTTTATTCACGCTAACTTTGCTTGTAGATATGCTGTCAGACATAATTTACCACAAATACATGCATGTTGGGACCCGCTAACCTGATAAACCAAGATTGAGAACATCACTGTTACGCAATCTTCTAAAATATAGGCTTACTTCCCACAAGGAGCGCTACTTAATTTGAAATCAATAGATGCTTAGATTAATTTAGGGTCTGAAATTGTTGGCAGAGAAATTTGCCTGGCAAATATTTTTTCCAGGCAATGTTTAAGGATTTTTTTAAATATTCAGTCAGCTGGGGTTGCAGGTTACTTCTGGGCTACTAAAAATAGGGCCTCCAACAGTAGGGGGACACTTGCCCCTCCAGCCCTTGGAATATAAGCCCAATTCTTTTTTTGGTATTGTTCTGAACTTATTTTTCGTTGTCTTCCCCCTTGCCTTGGATCTCAGGAGGCCTCCCGGAACGTAGTTGATAACATGTTTCTTGTCAATATATTTTTTTAAGTTTATGTCCTGATGTTGCCATGATTCATAGGATGTATTTGTCTGCATAGGGAAACAAGCAGTACCTGAGCAAGTTTTAAAACAATATCAGAACACTTACCTTGTATCTTTAAAGTACTTGTTTTCCATCTTAACCTCTTTCCTCCATGGTCTATGAAAGCTGTTTTGCTTCTTGGTCATTGAATACTGAAAATTTCAAAGTTAAAGAAATTTTAAATTATTTCAGCACAATTTCAAGTTTTGAATTGTGTAAAGCATTTCACAGAAATTTGGACAATGTTGTGTTGTCAAAACTGTTTTATATCTGACTGTTCTCAATTATCATTTTACTCTTGCATCTAAAGATTTAAGTTCTTTTAGTTCTCATTCATGGATTCATGCCATTTCCAAGACTTAGTCATAATGTAAAGAGGCAGAAAATACCATGAAGCTGTTTGATAGTTGAATATATTTCATCACTATAGTAGTTAAACTACTCTGCCAAACGTTTGGGATAAATTCATGTAGTTTGTAATGTTGGAAACATTCAAATCATTGGACAGGTTTTGAAATTGACTGACAAAAAAGTTTAATGAATTTTAGTACTCCCTCTGGGTTTAATATTCATCATGAAGATATTGTTTTCATGTCTGTCAGGTGGGATAACGCTACTATCAGTTGCCCCTGTTGTGGGTCCCCCTGGTCTGAGTATCAACAAATTGCAGCCATTATCTAGCCTTCATCATTTTTATACTTTTCCAGAAATCTTTATTTATCTTTAGAAAGCCACTGGTTTTGTAATCATGCTCCCCTATAAGAAAAATTAATCGTTTTCATTTTAAAGGGGTGTTTCAATGAAAACCTTTCCATAGAAAGGTGTTAATATTCATATTTTCATGGGTATGCATATCCATAGGTAGTCTCAGGTCTTTTTTTACAGATTTCCTATAAATTCCCTCAGATAGTGGAACAATCTGAATCATTAATCTGTATCTGGTTCTTGAATTGCGGAAATTTTGGAATGTTTAATGGCCTTGAGAATTTTTTAATGATAAATGATTTTTATAAATGCAAAGCAATGTTGACCAGAAATTTCAGTTATGAGAAGAATGTAAGCATTACTCATGATATGCAACCGTCTGATTTGCAGACAACGCCTTTAGGAATTAACAACCGACAAAACATTGCTTTAAGTTTGCAAAGATGGCCACACGATTCAGTAGAGAGGGGACGTTTCTACCCCCTCCCCTTACCCCCAAGGTCCTTGAATAAAAACGCCTGGAACGGTTAAAAACAAGGGGGCAGTAAAATCGTTAACAGGAAGGACCAACATTAGCATAATAAGAAATCAAGATTATTTTCTCCGCGGAAGAGGAGCAATCACACTGCTGCCCCTTCCCCATGCTGACAACACCCCTTTCCTTGAGCATGTGGTGGCGCTCATACTCGATGTTTCATCATCTCCCTTTTAATAGGTGCTTTCATCAAAGTTGCCGAATGAGCCAAAACGTTTTGTTTGTCTTTTACATCCTTGGAAGTTTTTATTGTAACCAACAAACCATCCCTGTTTTTGCCGCGCTGAAAGACTAGCTTAATGTAAATAAGCTCATTAAAAATTCATATCGAGAGTCTTGAAAAATAGCATTTCGCAGTTTTTAATCTGTTATTTTTCGGATCATTTTCATTTAGGAACAGTAGTCACTATTTCCATGAGGATTGAATTTCCGAAGAATTTTCCACTCTCAGATTTCTGTAAAGAATTTGCAATTAACTTAAAACTTAAATTTAAACCCCATAACTGAGCATAGCTTCAAAGCATTTTGCTCAGAAAAAGCAAAGAAGCAGCCTTTGCAAAGTGTGAAGCTATCACGAAAGTAGGAATATTATCACGGAGAGAACTTGGAAGCAAGGGGCATGCCACAGCAGCTGAGGAAAAATTCATCAAGTTACTTGATGTCACAACTTACCACCGCCAGGGACGGCTGAAATTTAAGCTTTTCTGCTCAATCTTCAAAGGAAGCACTTTTACAACATTTTGATGAAATCCACAGGAATATCAAAATCCAAATGCTTTGGATGGCAATCTGAATAGGCCATTATCATCACGAATTTTCCAGGTTTCTTTAACGCTAGAATAGAATTTCATTGCGCAAGCTTAGATAAAAGAATGCACAGCAAAACACTGCAGCAGAATGTAAAAGAACTCAATATTTAATACTGATATTTGTTACCAATTTCCCTTGTTAAGGCCTGTGAGCAAACAGCGTTTTGTTTGACCTCAAATTTGCTTGCGATGTCCAAAATATTGGAACTCACTTGGGAGTCATAGTTGGAATCATTTGAGAATCAACCAATTCCCAAGATACTTGATTCTTTATTCTTCATGCACGCGGCAAAAATTGGAATACCAGGATGATTACTATTGGAATACAGTAAAATGATTCTACCCCCCCCCCCTTCCCCTCCTCCTCCAACTACGCTCTAAAGAGTATCTGGGGCAGTTTTTTGCTGAAGGAAGTGTCATTTTTTTCTATTCATACTAAAGTAGGGTAAAATATCATTTTTGCATTGCAAGATGCAGGCAATACATAGTTCCATATAGGTAATAACTATGACTGAGAATATCTTGTTATTTTTAGATGCACCAGGCCTGTCAGACCCGACATACATAGAAAACTTGCAGGAGAAAAGTCAATGCGCTTTGGAGGACTATGTACGTGGCCAATATCCAACACAACCAAGCCGTCTCGGTAAGCTGTTATTAAGGCTGCCGTCTATACGCACTGTGAACCAAAGTGTGATAGAACAAGTGTTTTTCGTACGATTGGTAGGAAAGACACCGATAGAAACCCTGATACGAGACATGCTACTGTCAGGCACCTCAACGTCCAACTGGGCTACTTATATGGGCAGCCGACCCTAATCTAATGGTGGTAGAAACTAAAATTATGAGGAGATGTCTGCTTGACGCCCATCAAGATAGCATTAGAATGCTACAGAAATAGGAACAACTTTAAAAATAATTCCGTAGAACGGAGCCATTTAATGGTCCAACTAAGCTGAGTATTAACGTCTGGGTTTCCTAGAATGGGGTCCTCCCTGGCTGGATTAAAGTGCCATGTTCCTCGAAAGATTTCTGCCATTTCTGTGATGCCTTTTTTGCTGTTACCTTGTAAATGTAACAGACTAAACACACAGTTAAGCATTTGCTGACTTTTTGCACCTTTTCTCCTGTTGTCCTTATAGTAATAAAATTACTACCAAACAAGACTATAATCTGCAATGAAACTAGATATTTTCGTTGAAATATAACCAGATATCAAAGCTGAGAGGAACTTTAATTGCCAATGCGACAGCCTGGGAAGACTCCTAAATCAAAATCGTCAAGAATGGATAAGCACGTGGGATCATTTGACCATTGCAGAGCGAACCAATTTGCAAATTAGAAGAGGGACTGTTATTTTTCCCAACAAAGGGCCTTTGCCAATGTTTGGGGAGCCATAAGGTTTGTACAAGAGATATCATGCGGGCTGGAGATCAAAGTTATCTTTAAAGGGTTTATTGATGTTTTTATTGAAAACAAAATCTTTCGACAAGGGACAGGAGATGTAGCAAACTTAACAATGAGGCGCGCAAATATGCTCTTGAATTGAGCTCAAAGGGCAAATTTTCTCTGGGAAAATAGTCCAAATTTTTAAACTTATTTCCAATTTCCTGCCGCATTTCCTTCGAAATTGTTCGTTTACACGCATGGGATTTTCACCACATTTCTTATCAATGCAAGCAGTAACATGGCATTGTTTTAAGAATCAGTTGAGCCCATTAATGCAACATCATAAATTCACGGCGTAGGTGCCGCTATCATATCGTGCGTACTAAAGGTCAGGGGTCAACTATAATTTTGCGTGTCCTATGCTGAACACGAAACATTATTTAGGCGGATAAACAATGCGAACAAATGCGAAAATACTGGCGGTATTTAACTGTTTGCGCTTATTAGGCATTGTCACGTGTGGCTCGCTGCTGGTAGGGTCCTATTTATGTAATTATCTCGCGTGAGAGCAGCTGAAACTGGCAAGAAACGAGAGGAAACTATTGAATATAAAACAAGCTTAACTAGACTTTGTTGTGTGGCATCTTTACACAGCATTAAAACGATAAATGAAAAACCGCGCCCGCACCCGCAGCCGCCCTAAAAATTTTGAGATAAATAGAGTTTTGTTTGCTAACCTGCGTTATTATTAAGGGAAGGGATTACACAAAGAGAGTTTGACCTCTTTCTTATGCGGAGAGTAAGCTGGTGCTGCGCGCAACGATGCATTTGCACAGCTCCGCATGCTGTGGTTGCAGCCGCGCGGGAAATCTGAAAAGGGCGAGCGTGAACGGTATTAACTACATCTGCAGGATGCTAATTATGTATAGAGTGCTAACATGACCTCGGTTGATAGAAAGCGGCCTTAGGGGTCACAATAAAGTGGGAACAGTTTGTTAAACTGCTTTTCTTTCGATAACCCAACTAAGGAAATGGTCCCACGTGCAAGTTCATACTTAAGTAGATACAACGGAATTCCTCGAACCGAATCCTAGATTAGCGAATTTTTACGTCGTTGAAATCTCAGCATGTCTTTGCAGAGACAATTTGGTGTTTGAGTTTTTAGTTCAAAAATTTTAGGTCAATTCTTCGCGGGTTGATCGAGACAATGTCTCATTACAGTTGGGTAGCTCTCGTTGGCACCTGGTTATGGTAGGTTTGATTTAGTTTGGAAACCCATAGATTGAATTAGTTTTTAATTATGGCAATTTGCTTGTCTTTCTTTGGCGAATTATTTAGTTTATTGGAACATAGGAGCCAGAAACCTGACCTTTACCCTTTCAGCAGCAGTATTTGCTCCAATATTTGGTTCTTCATAGTCTTGCTTTTCTAATCTAATTTTCATCCAAGAACGAAATGAAGAACCAGTTCAAAATCGCTTCAAAAAGTGAGGTTTTCCCATGTTGGTGCATGTTATAAACTGCTCACAAAGACATTTACATTTAAGTGCAAACAACGGGCAAGTTGAGAACAGGGGAATTGTGGTATGTCCGTAAGATCTAGAGAGTTGGGAAAGTATCCACAGCCCAATAAGCATTGATTCTGTCTGCACCTAAAATTCATAGTTTTAGGCCAAAACTTAGGCCCATTCAAAGCTAGGCCCAGTCTATGTCTCATTTTGCGGTAACGAGGCTAGTTCCATAATATTTAATGATGATAGTCTCGTTTTAGGTCCATACCTTTTGGTTCCTATGCGCTAATTAGAGTAGTGTAAATATAGATTTTATAGATGTTGATAACTTAATTCATGCATCGGAAAGCAAGAAGATTTATAGATGGCAACGCTGCACATACAGTGGCAAACTAGTTCATGTGGCCCCGTTTCTTTGGTTGGACAGCCTCTGCACTGAACGGATTTAGGATGGGGTTTTCAAACTTTTGTATGCCGGCTAATACACTCTAACGAACAACTTCCTTGTAACAAAAACGTGTGCCATGAACAGGGCGATTTGGAACCTTTCTTGCAATAAATGGTAAGAAATGATTAGAATTTATGATGAGATATTTTAGTTGCGGGCATTTCTGGGAAATTGGCGCAATACCAGTTTCACAAACACTAACGAGTGTCGCAATGACGAGCAATTCAGCCTACTGACCATGTTATTTAATATTCTTGCACAACTGCATTAAGACTCAAATGAAATATTTCTTGGTTTCTTCAAATGACAGTTTGTCCACTGGATATTAATTCGTTGGTCAGTTAAGCACACATCGTCATCATCAATAAGTTATTATTCGATGAGAAAGCCAACTGGTGTCTTAAGTTACGAAGAAACCTGAGAATAATCACCGCCCAAGTTTATTCACGTCTTTTACGGGCAAATTTCAATTAACACATTGACTCATTGTCTAATAAGTAACTGTTCCATGTTAAGTGGTAGCCTCAAATGCTCGCTGTTTCCAAGATCAGCATTAAATTTACAAATAGACCGACAGAAGAAATTTCTGCATAGTAAAACGATCGCTGTGATAAATTCACTCAGAATTAAGGTTTTGAAGATGTGCTGTACAAAAAGATAACGCATAAAAGATCCCGAACGCGTACATTTTGAAATACTTAATGTTGCATAAAAAGCGGAACATGAAAATGCATCTTCAATCGACGTTGTCCAGAGAATGAAACGAGCTATAATGGTCCTAAAGAGGCCTGGAACACAGAGTGCGTAGAGAACCTCATGTGTGTAAATACAAGGGATTCTTCTTTCACACAGAGCGCGCCAATTGGTCAAAAGCTAACCAATCAGACGCATTATTCAGCAGCTAGCTATAGATGTCTTTCTGTGACAACGAAATTGAAGCGCACAATCTCTCCTCTTTTTGGTAAAAAATGACTGATCTATCATCATGTCATGCTTCTGGTGGTGAAGATGACAAAACAATTTGCACTTAAACTTAGATAGTACGTGGAACTACGAACGAAGCAACAAAGTTTTCAATAACAGTAGACAGAAGGATTTTTAGACTAAACCATTTGACACTGCACATCGGATTTAGGATGGGCTTTAGAAATTTTCTTATTGGATTTAAAACCAAAATCTATGAGTGACTAGAGTAGAGTGTGGTGTTTGTAAATAAGTCTAAAAAGACGTTAACCTTGGCATGTACTCTCCAACCTATGTTCATACGATCCCAATTAGCTGTGTCCCTGATGAATAAGACGTCAGTATTTGGCAAGATTAGGATTAAAGTATGGTTATATCAAAATAGAGCAACTATAGACATCTAGGCCAGCAACGATAATGATTGATTATATTTGGTCCTAGTTGGGAGGGGCCTAACTACCCCCATATCCTCTCAAGCGACGCTTCCTAGCAACAAAAGTGCACTGGTTTGCCACTGCCCCACTTCTACACTTCCCCCCACCTGACATAACATCCATCCATTCATTTACAAAGGTTCATGCGTGGGCCCCCTTAATTTCGTACACAAACGATGAAAAGAGAGCCAGTTGAAAGCTTTAAACATTCGTGATCTTTGCACGTTCCACTGTGTAAAGGGGGCACAGAACGGGGGATCAAAAAGTAACAGAAGTGACCTGTTACTAAGCAATGGTGACGAGGCAAAGAAGACCTACTACCCCACAATGAATATCTCGGCTACCCTGCACTTGAGTGCACCCGGTATCTATACTTGAGACGTACTGGTCTCTCCACCGACCCCCCCCCCCCATGGCAAATTGATAGGCAGAAGGTGACGTTCGTCCCACATTTGTCTCCAGTAACAAGAATTTTCAATCCCAAAACAGAGTCAAAACGTCACGTTGCTATACTGGCACAAAATTTATGATTGACTAGAAATATTTCTCCAGGTCTGGCGGTTGCACCCGTTCTCAGTGGAACGTCCGATCATTTGCATAATTTAGCGACATTTGTGATATCCTTCAGCTTAGACGGGGGTTAATTTCGTTTTGTAAGTGTTGGTAATCCTCGATCGGTAATTGTCTAGAAAATGATTTTTCCTTTTAAAGTAGGAGAATAGTTTTGTAAAAATTATAGAGAGATATTATTTGTTTTACTCGTTCAGGAGTTAATTAAGTTCATATACGATGTATTTGAGATCTTTGTTAGCCACGGGAAGTAAAACTTCGCCGTTTCATAGATTAAGTCTGATTTGTAGCTTTCTCCAGAGGTTTTTTATCTGTCTTTGATAGCTTTAAGCAGAGAAACAACGCAGTCTTTTCGTAAAGTAAAACGCAGCTTGCATAAAAACATAATGATACGTGGAAATTTTTTGTTATTTCTTCTCTATTTCTATTACATTCTCCGATTTTCAAGTGTCAGTCTGTAAGCCAAGGTTCTACCTTAGAACGAGGGGCTGACACTCTCAATTCCAATTACGATGCATTTTGTACGTGTCACAATGCCACGGAACAAAACCATCCTTGCAGGGCTATCTTGTCTGTGCTGGTCTAATTCAGCCACTGCCACTTATCTTAACCCTTTCACCCCCGGCCGGGTCATATGATCTAATGACAAACACCGCAAAATATAATTTTTCAGGAGGAAAGTACAAAACATTGTAAATGATTGATGGCAGTTTTCTATAATAGTTGATGCTTCTATCTAAGTCATTTGACAATGCTACCCCCTAAAAAGCGTAGATTTATATGGGTTTTAACAGTTAAATGAAAATAAATCCGGGTGCGAAAGGGTTAACCCAATCCCTTTAGCCCAGGTGAACTCTGCACCCGCCCTAAAGTCTTGCCATTCCCACTTAATGCCCACACAATGTGTTTGATCTTTTACTCTAGATAATATAGTATAACTAATATTTTGTTCTGTTTCTTTGAGAATGTTCAGAGGGCCCCTTGAAAATAGGCTTCTCTAGAGGGCTACCTTCCTTGAAATATTAGAAAATGAAGTGAAATTAGATGAAGAAGCAATGTCTATTTATATCAAAATAATAAAATGGGAAATTTTTTCTTGGTTTTATATATATTCTCCAGTTATTGATTATTGTTGAATGCAAAACAAGTACTTTGGTAAACCTGTTATGCGGCCGGGTCAGTACAGAAAGAAAACCTGTTATTCAAAAAATACCAGTTGTTATCATTTCTACACCAAAAATAATCAGTCTCTCTTTAATGAAGATGAAATCTCTGGTAACATTCCGACGAATTTTCCAAGATGTTAATGGAAACTATCATCAAAGTGAAAGAGTTTTAAGCGCTGAAGAAAAACATCTTTTTGCCTTGTTTCCTCTAAAATATCATCTATGGCCAAGAAAATTTCGCGGTGGAGTTTACTTACGTTCAGGGTGCAGAAGTGTCCCCTCCCTTAGGAAAATTTTCTCTTATGACTATGCTTCGGAGAAAGAGCCCAGAAGGAATTGAAGCAAGATTTTTGCTTGGCATGTTTCTTATGAAAGAGGTTAACACTTTGATCTTTTGCTAATCTCTACTAAACTTTATACCTCAACCGTCATTTGCCTCATTGGTCCATGTTCTTTATCTTGCCTCTAATTCTTGTGCATTTTCTTCTCTTTATCTTCGTACTTCAACATTCTAGCAATTTCGATTCCCGAGGATAATTGGCTCTCTCAGTAATAAACTTTTTATTTAACGTAACACTTTCAAACTCCAGTGAATTAGTAGATCAAATTTCTTTTTATTGATCTTTTAATCAGCTCTTGATTCATCAGTGGGTGCAGCGCCGCTCTCTGTTCCCTCTCTACCACCCGCTTTCTTGGAGCCAGATACAATGTCATCGATACGAAGCAGCAACATGGCAGTCTTGAAGAGAAAAAAGCATTGTATTTACCACATTTTGATAATTTCCAATCTCTCTTAGCCGCATGACTTCTACTTAATTACAATAAATTTACCTGCAACTAACCTTTCTCCTGTCCATTGCATACCTACTTGTTACGTCACACTCATTCCTAGCATGTATGGTTGCTATTCTTTGATTTTTGGGTTTGAGTGCGAAAGATCGTGCAATAACTACTCATAAAGATCTACTTATCCTACCAGATTGTTTAACAATTACCCGAACTTGAGCCAGGGAATACTGAATCAAGGTCAACATAGTGGGATGCAAGTCCATGTTTTGAAATGCTTCAAAGTGCCCCCTCAACTAATTTTCAGAAGTGCATTCAGCAATAACAGTGTGGTCAATCAAACACTAAAGCCACCTTAAAGTCTCTAAATTTCCAGATGTCGCTCGTCTATTCCAGGTTTTTGTCAACTTTTCACAAACGACCGCTATTCCTGGCCATGGCTTCCTTCACGTTAATCTCCAGACATCCTCCGTTTCAAGCCAAACAGGTTTTCCATTACAATGAACAGAAACAGGTGGTCTGACGATAATTCGGGCCAGACTCAGTATGACAGCGAAATATAACCTAATCTTCTGTATGTAAGCGAGCAATCTCAGCATAATTCAGAGAAGAGTTTGTGGTTTTTTCATTTTCCACGTAAAATGCGAGCAAGATAAAGCTCTTATCTCATTTGATCTAGGTCACACGTGAAAATGTAGTTATTGTGATGGCCGAAAAGGAAGACGAGAACATGAATTCCTATAACACAGTTGATGATTTTGTTCAAAACACCCTTTTCATTTCCAAACAAGTATAGAACCAAAGTCCGGAAACATAGCTGGCGCAAAAAACAACGAAAAAAAAAAGAAATTCCACTTTCTGTTCAATATCAAAAAATCCAAGATAAATGGCATTTTTTGAAAACTAATGAGCTGAAACTGTAAATCTTTACACTTCGCAGTTTTCATTTGTACAGAGAAATACGTAGAACAATTATTGTATTTAAATGACAAATATTCGTTGTTTCAATGTAAAAAGGCGCATTCTAATAGCATTGTTTACATGACGATTCAACATGACTATAACCTCGTGTTGGATATCCTCATATCGGTAATTCCCTAGTAGCCTCTTTCGCAAAATGTTACCTTGTTTTCTAAATCTGTTATGACAAGAGATGGCTACGAGATCAAGATGCATATTTACCTAACATTACCGCAGTTTTTAAAAATAAATTTCATGCAACAATATTCTCTTATTACCTCTTTTGGTACTGAAATAGACATTTGAACAATTCAATATTGTTTGTAAAGTCTTTCAGGGGGAAACTTTTTAGCTATATAAGATTTTCTTTCGTTGTTCAGGCAGTTTATCGAAAAATCTCGGCCTAACAACCTTAGAAAAAGATAGAATAAATGCAGAGTGCTTCAGTCGACCAAGACAATTCATTAATTGAATTCAATGGCAGTATTTCAATGGTCTACTATGAGTTTCAAATTATAACAGTTTCGTGCGTCAATCGATAAAAATTGACAGATCTTTTCCAAAACCGTCTGTAATGACATCTGCGATCTCGAAGCAAATATGAAACTTTATACAGGGCGTGTGGGAAGTGGTGGGAAGTGTTTTCCAGACATTACCAAGGCTACGGGGAAACATTTTCCACGCAATTTAAGAAATAAATGAGATTTGATTTCCAATGACGATAAGCATGATGATTCCATTTTACAAGGGCAACAACTCTCAATGCATTCGGCCATTGCACATGAAGGTGTCATGGTTGGATAGGATGATAGTCGTTACAGGCAGCAATACTCAGACGAGCATTAGACGGGCAGAAAATAGGAGGATTGGTACCCATTTAATAGGCATAAAATAGGATAGGCAAGCAGATTGTTACCTACCTCCATGGCAGTTTTCAATGTTTGAACTTTGACGGAGTAGCAATCCCAGATACCAAGCTTCTTCATGTCCTCAATTGATCCTTTCTCTCCATCAATGCCCCAAAAAACGTTGCCTGTATCCGCGTGCTTTGCCTACCAACAATAATAAATTATGTTAGGACAAACTTTGCAATGTAAACAAAGATATAGGATGGTAGATACAAGGCTACGCCTAATACCAACACATTCTACCCACTATTCTCAAAGAAGGATGTAACTTCCCCATGCCTCAATATTCCTAAAAATTTTCATTGTTTATGATGAAATTCTACTTTAAATACTTTTGAGTGAAGGAAGAAAATAAGAAATTAGTGGATCGTAAAACTATTTAAGAAGAGGTATTAGCGCATTGGCAATTTCACTATGTTCGCTTCTTGATTTAATAAAAAGACCAGTATTTAGTAAAACATGATTAATTTGCTTAGAGGGATTTAAGGTCAGAAGGCAATTGGAACTGAGCAAAATTTGGACATCAGGTCAGAACTGAGAAGCAAATTGAATTAATATTCAGTAAGTAGAAAAACAAGCTTGGTCTCAAAATAAAAAACAGTGACAGTTTAAGCCAGTCTTTGATGAAACCAAATCCACTTTTATATTGAAAATATAAATAACTGCCCATCTAATTAAGAGCTTGTAAAAGGATTTTAACGGGATGAGGAATGAAGAAGGTTACATCTTGCTTTGGGTGGTGGTGGAACCATGTGGCCAGATAATTTAATACACAAATTAATTAGAATACGAACATGCAGGAAATACTGTGAGAAATATCTCAGTGGTTGAAGCAATGGCGCATAAAAAATATGCTGATGAATTAAATACCTATCCACGCAGTTCTCACATGTCTGAAAATTTTTTACTAAACTGTCGCGTAATCTGGCCGGGACACTACACCATTTCGGTCAAAAACTGAGCGCCAAAATTTGTAGTTAGACATTACATTACAGAATAACAAAAATGATGATCAAAGGCAATCAGCCTTTTGTCCTAAAATAGGATGTCAACGAAAGATGAATTTTGTTCAATTCACGTTGCAATTGGGTGACAAAACCACAAAAAACAAGTGATAAGGTTATAGATTAGTCTCAATTGAACACGGACTATTTCATGTGAACAGCATCTTATCTCCCAAATAAAACTGTTAACTCTTAACTTCCAAATAAAAATGTGTGTGATAGGGTGAACGTACAAAATCATTCGTACTTTCCGTAACTTTTTAAGGGCCGTAGCTTTGCAATTTGAAAGCAACAGAAGATGGCTATAAGCCTCATAAACCATGTTCGTGAACGGTGCAACATGCTTTTAAAACAATCGTCAATTCAGACAAGTCTCAAATAGGAAACAAATGCGTTTTGCAGACAATTTTCCCAGACGAAATCAGATTTTAGAGCTGTTTTCCAGACAACGACGTTAGCCTACGGGAGTGTCTATAACTAATGCTAATGAACCGAATTATTGAATCATCTACCAAGCAAGTATATATGGACAGAAAAATTCCTACTAAACTCGGCCAATTTACTGTAAATATACCATCAACATATTTGAAGCCCTGCCTTGACTGGCAATACTCCTTTTAAGAAATCATCGAGACTCGATTGGCGAAAAAAATTATAACAACGCAAGAGCATGTTAAACCTCAGACACAAATTCACAATTTATATATACAGTTTATATTTCTCGCATCTCAAAACCTATCATTTATATCAAGAACGCCCAGAGCAGGGGGCTGCGGGGTCAATTACCCCTCCTGCTCTCAGAAAATTACCCTAACACTTTATTTTTCTATTGCTCTGCCATCTTTTTATTGTCTTGCCAACCTTGCCCTGGAGGGCAGCCCTGGTTTTTAACGCAAATCAATTCTGTGTATATTCCCAATTCTTGCATGAATAGAATCATTAGTACTGCTAAAATCTACATAGCCAACTGTTGTATATTGGTGGTTTTTGCTGAGTGGCGAAGTAATAGTTGAACGAGACCGAAAGTCTAAAAGTATTCTTGACTTAGCCTATTTTGACCACAACCGAACATAAATTATCACAAACTCCAACAATAGTACAAAAAAACATTGATGTTTTCAGAAGGGTAGTTTCCACTAAGCTTTAACATGTTCCAAGAAAAAACATTTGATTCCAAGTTTTATTGCTTATTAAAAACTTTGATTTTCAGGACATTAACTGCAATTCTAACAGCTTTTGTAACTATGAGTAAAAATCTTGTGACCTGCAAATGCAAATGCTTTACGTCACATATTATTGTATGATATGGGACATGCGGTAAAAAAGCGCCTTAGATATAGAAGGGAGATTGGGAAGTGGAGAAGAAAGTTTAAGGGGATTGGGGTTGGGTTGGACGGCAAGAACAGGGAATGGGAGGGAAGGGAGAAACTAAGAGAGCATTGGGATGGGATTATTAAGGGTGGGGTGGGAATGAGGAGGATTATGACGGAGCGATGAAGAGGAGGGGGGAGAATGAGGAAGGGTGAGGAAAGAATGAGGCAGAGTTTGGAGGCAAAATGGGAGAGAAAGTAAGAAGTGAAGAGCGAGGGAGGAGAGGGGTGAAGGAGACAAGTTTTTATGGCTTCGTAATAAAGGATAGACAGAAAGTAAGTAAAAAGAAACTCACCCGCAAAGCAGTCAGGGTTCTGACTGTATTTCCACCACAATTCTGGATTAATGTACGGGCGATGATCTCTAAGGATTTTGCCACTGCCAAATACGGCCATTGCATTACTCCTGAAATAGCTTTGGCTTTCTGTTCAAGAGCCTGACAAAAAACAAAATTTTATCAAGGAAATTACGACCATTAAAAACGCCGCAGAGACTTGTGTATGACAAGCCCGAATTAAAAGTGGTAACAGATACAGGAGGTGTTACTGATCAAGTTCATTTTGTTTCAAAATCCTTTAGCTTGGTTTTCAGAGGACCATACAAAATTTAATTTTAATAATATAATATCAAAGGCATTGAATAGACTTGAGTATGCCCAAATTGCAAAAAAAGCTGAGTAGTGATGATAGCTTTAGCCGATTAGATTTCTGTTATGCAAACTGCACACATGACTTTTATTTTTAACCTCGCAATGGGAGCCTCATTTATGTTTGGCTGTTGTCTGACCACATGAAAGTAGGCAGACCCCTAGCAGAGAATGGCTATTTACCACGAATCAATTCCTTTAAAGTAAATAAGATAAATAATACATAACAGGCTCAGGTTTAGGGTTTGGGGAGAGCCAGAAACTATTCGATGTTACGGGATCAAGGCAACTACAGCGGGAGCACAAAGAGGCCAGAGATTATATAAAAAAATTCGTGTTGTTTATGAGAAGTAAATATTAACGCTTGAAGCAATAGCGTAACTTAGGGGGCGATGGGAGATGAGGAGGGCATCTGAGATGCACAAATATGCGTGATCCTTAAAATTTTTCCACTGGAATCCCAGAAGACTCCTGCTCCAAAGAAATGACCCTGGCTACTTCACTGCTGTGAAGCTCCTTGACGCTTCATTAGAACTTTCTTTCTTTAATGTGGTATGCAAAATAATGGCGTCGTATATTTCGTACCAGAATCAAACAAGACTCAAATAACAGACCTCCTATATTAGCGCGCCAAATAGATTTCCATCTTGCGCAATGAACTTATTCAATTAATTTTTCATTACTTCTACCTTTATATGTATGCAAATTGATGTTTCCCAAAAGCGCCTCAGGTAAATGATTATACGTTTACGAAACCGACTCCAGTCAGGGCTGGAAAAAATCTAATTCACGCATGCAATTAAAATCGAATGTGGCATGGCTGAAATAGATTGTGGGGCAGACAAAGTGAACTTGGGAGGGGTAGCTTTGGGGGTCCGAGGTGCTTTGTAAAAAACTGAAATATATATTCGGTTGTCTGCAGTTTACACTTCACCAATGCTTTTTACCAAAAACAAAGCTGAAACTTTGCCGAATCAAAGGAGCTCCCAGCTCGGTTAAAAGGCCAGGAAAAATTGCTTGATAAAAGGATTTTCATCGCACATAAGAATTGAGCAGTATTTTGTTCAGTTATTCATCTCATTCTAGCTTTATTCAAGATGCATTTCTCTTTCTCCTGGCTCTCCTTGAAATGCACCGTAGTAGTTCTTCGTGGGTATCGTGAAGGTAATATCCTGTTTTAACGACTTATACTAAGCAGACGAAACTATATTATACTCGTTTATTTTCTTGCCAATGCTCTATCTTGGTCTACTGCTAATGCATTCATTTGCTCCAAGCTTATAAATACTCTGTCCCTCATTAGCCAAAGATCTGCCTGCATCGGTTCAAATCTGTGGCAGGTAAAAATTGAAATCTGATGTTGGATTCTTCGCTAAAGCTCTATCTAATGCTATTTTCGTATCATTTATCTGTTATAGTTAGGGCAGTGGGAAACACACTGCACGAATTCTGTGGACGGGCAGTGAAGAAAGAGATTTGAAAATCTCTTTTTATCCTTGCAGATGCAGCCTGTGTTGTCATTTATACATAAAAGGCAACCATCGTTTTGAGATGCAGGCAAAACAGCGCAATTGTTAATGCGCGGAGAAGAAAAACAACGGGAAAGTTGCATGAACTGGGCAGAATGTGAATAGAAACAACAGAGAGTCGGCAAAGTTTCACAATACGGTTTCACCGTAATTATAATGTTACTAATCTTATCTGGGTTTACACTATTAAAATCTGCAGTATACGTTCCATGTGACCTTGTGAACTGGGTCACATTCCCTACCCTGTAACCATATTATCTTGTGTGACCCAGCGAGTCCCTTACATATAAATAAACGATTAAAAAGCGGCAGGGATTTGAAGTAACACCTGTTCCGTGAAAAACTAGGTCAAATAGTTCAGGCCAGTTGACCCAGGGCATTGTTGAAAAGTAGAACGAAGAAGGTGTGGGTGAGAAAAGCAGAACCGAGGGCTAAAAGATCTCGAGAAAGCACGATGACCTTGCTGATAACGTCAATAGATCTTTGATTCCATTATCTGTAACCTTTCGCAACAAAATCATCTATGCTTGAACATAGTTTGTTTCCAAAGTTAAGAATTATTCAAAAAAGGTAGACAAGAAGGTGTCGGAATTTGGCGAAACTGATTTTTGTTTTATTGGTCCTATATTTACTACTGGTCATCCACAGTATTACTGTTAACCCTTTCGCACCCGGATTAATTTTCAGTTAACTGTTAAAACCCATATAATTCTATGCTTTTCAGGGGGTAGCATAGTAAAATAACTTAGGTGAAAGCGTAAACTATTATAGAAAACTGCCATCAGAACATTAACAATATTTTGTACTTAACTTGGCCCGTCCAGGACTGAAAGGGTTAATCATAATTTTTTATGGTAACGTAATCAGCAAACGTTGAAATGAAATGTTAACCAATTTTGCCTTAATTGAATAGAAAGTTCTCATGTTTTCCTCACAATTAATGAGTTAATTTATCAACTCATATAATAATGCCACAAGGAAATTTGGCAAGTCGAAACTTCTAACATATTGTAATTTCTTCTATGTTCTTATACTTATATATATATATATAACATTCATTAGCTCAACCACAGAACTTTTTGAGTATCTCTACTCTTAAAACTTCAACTCTTAAAACGTTTCGACTTGCATCTTTATCAGTGAAGCAGATGATTACTGATGAAAACGCAAGCCGTTGCAATAACGTTTATATAGAACTGGGCCTTAAGCTATGTCAAAGCCAAGTCCAAGGAGTTTGCCCTTGGAAGTAACGAAGACTGAAGTGCACCCGTTCGTCCAAAAAATCGGGAAAAGGGGCTCATGAACCCAAGACTTCGATCATAACAACGACCACAGACCGTTAACACCTCTCAATACCAACCATGCCCGTCCTCCTGAAGGTAACCTTTCCTATTTTAACAAAGCCACGACAAAACATAAATTCGCCAACAATCTACTTTTGAGAAATGGCAAAAACAGAGTCATTATCCTTTGCACTAATCGTGGATAATCACAAAAAGGAATTCTGCCCACTTTTCAAAACTCACTTTTCAAGATTTTATAAACAGCGAAATATGTCATCAATGTAACCAGGGACATTGAATGAATTGAACGCGCCCTAAAGTTAAGAGAGCTAGACTCCTAGCTTGCTTTAGGCCAACCTGCAAAGCAGCAGGCAGGTTTGAATCTCAGAGAGTTGAGCAAATACGAGGGCTGAAATCTTCAAAATTTTAAGCAGCTTTTGCGATTTAAAGCTTGTAAAACTTAAGCGATTTTGAGCACCAAGAATAACAAGGTCATAAGCAAAATACTTACATGTGACAGGGCCATTTCAGTGGCACCTCCACCTGGTACAAGACGTGGGTCCATTAATACATTTCTTGCAACATTCAATGCATCATTCAAATTGCGATCAACCTGGAACGGCAACAAAAGGTGTTTATAGCTAGCAATTTGTTAAAACAAAAAACCAAAACATGAAACAGAAAAACAACGGATCGATTCGTTACCTTTTTTTAAATTGCTGGGGAAGGGGGAATGTCTGAGATGTCTTTTACCTTAATACTTGTGCATTCCCCCCTCCCCTCACCCCCCTCCCCTCACCCCCCTCCCCGCTTAGTTGTGCTTTAACTGCCTTTTAGTGAATAACAAGCTGGTCGGGAGTAGCATAAACTCAGACTCTAACTTTTTATGCGCTATCTAATGTTTCAATACCTTGCTCGTGTGAAAGGCAAACAGTAGCAGCGTTTTGCCGAATGGATAAAATACACGTTTTTCGGATGGTTGCAGCAATCCCCCATTTATCCCCGACAGATTCGCCCTTGACACTCCTCATATTTCCTTTAAATTTTCCAAAACGGGGTGCCCTAGAGTAAATGAAATCTGGCGGTCGGGTTTAGGCCTCGCCTTATTAAAAGCATTCCATAACAGATGCGAATAAATTCCAGAATAGACGCAGACGCGAAACAGATTCCCTTTCTGTTTGTATTACCACCTGGCTAGGAATCATCAAAGCTTAGAATCCTGTTACAATTCTAATGAAAAGTTAATCATTTCGAAAGAAAATGTTAATGACGCTTTAAGGCAGGCTACTTAGGCCTAAATCTAATAATAATCTCCATGATTTACGGTGTGTCGTGCTACTGATCCGTTATAAGTCCGACCTGCGGCTTCGACAGCTTGTTTTCAAAGTACAAGTTCAATATAAAGAAACCATGCGACTTAAATCATGGAAGTGAATCCATTTAATTCAACCGCTTTTTGGAGTTTGGATCGTGTGGTTGATGTGCGTGAAAACAGGACAATAAATCACAGAGTCAAGGAATTTAATTCCTGAAGCAAGCTCAAGATTCTGTAGGTATTCTTTTAAATAAGGTGGTGTTTTGTTCACTGTGCCTCAAAGTTTCCTTCCCAACATGGCCGCAGAATATTATGACACGATGAAGCATATAAATCGCTTATTAATACCTTTTACGAATTGCAATACCCTACAACATCCTGCAATACCCGGCAACACCCTGCAATACCCTACAACACCCTGCAATACTCTGCAGTCATACGAAAGCCAGGTTTAAAATCGTTAACGGTGTGCGAAAAGTAAACGGTATACCAAATTACACCAAGTGGTCACATGATCACATGCAGCCTACACTGATCACATGATCTCATGCTGTTGGCGCAGCATAAGCTGATCACATGATAATAGCCTCGTATTAACTCTGCAAACTGTTTTGCAGAACTAAATTGGCCTCTCTTAATTACTGCTGTATTGTCATATATGAGCAAAACTCAAGAACAATCTTATCCATACGAGGGGGTAAACCTACCCTTATCCCTTATCACAATAAACTCTAATCCCTGAAAGACATACCAACTGGGAGACTGCAAGCACGATTAGTTAAAAGGAGACACCAATGGAAGAAAGGAAAAGGAAAATTGACTACTCACGTTATTATGTCATAAGTCTATTTTAGAATTCTTACAATTGTTCCGACAGTCACACAGTGACGTAATAGAACCAATCCTTTAACTGAGTGCAATCTAATTTGCTTCCAGAAGTTTCTTTCATTCATATTAATCAAAAGCTTAGCACCTGCCTGTCACTAATATAAAAACTCTTCTTGTGTCAATCGGATTTGAAACAGCAGTATCCTGTTACAGTTTCCGTTCATCCTTATTAGAATTTTCCAAAAATTACCGCAAAATGAATCATTCGTAAGCCCCACAATGCGTGAATTCGATATAGATCGAGAAAGAAAGCACGGATCTTTTATTTCACTTCCTAGAATAATTTATTTGATGAATCTCAAAATTACAAAACAGGAAATGATCTCAATTGGAAATACAGGTTTGATGAATGGACTTCAAACTTTTAGCATCAAGGTCAATCTTATCTTGTTTGCCAGATAACAAAATTAATCTTGACTGATTATAAATAGTTCAAAGCCTGAATATTCTAAGATTTATTTTATTAGAAAAGAAAAATGCATTTCGAGATCATATCAGATCACATCAGATCATATCAAATCATATCAAATCCTTATCATTATTACAACAGACGTCATTATTTTGCTCAAATTTTTGTTCGAAATTGTATGAACAATATGCATTACTCACTTCATGAAGAATGTCTTTGCTTGCTCCCCTCAACAAAATGGAACACGCTTTCGGATTCTGGCACTTTGTGATGAAGGTAAAGTACCTGAAGAATACGATGTATATAGTTATAAATTTGTGGCATGCAAAGAGCGAGGCAAAGCTTGCAAAAAAACAGACTAAAACCGACCCTGAAAACAAATATGAAAAGTAGGCAAGCTTTTCGATTTAAGGTTTAGAAAAAATTTATGTTAAAAAGCCAAGATTTGGTGGTATTTTCAAGTTCAGAGCAGAAGAAGCGAATGTTGAACAAGAGAGATACATTGTAAACGTGCAAAATTGCTTTCAAAAAATTGTGGGCATCTTCAAAAACATCCCATTTTTTTCAGCTGTCATTTGAATTCTCAAGGTATTCTCATGAAGAATCAGCGCTTAACAGACAATGCATATATGATAAATACATACTCATCGCCAATTTTTGAAATTTCAAACAATCCAGCCCCTTTTCCAATGTCATCCTCTTTTATTTCTTCTGTGCGGTTGACGATCGTTGCACCAATAGCTCTTCATTAGGAAACAAAAAGACTATTTTAAAAGGCACAAAATAGAGCGTTCCTAAATCTATTCCTAAACAGCTTTTAAAACCATGCAGGTGATGATTTCATTTTTCTATAATATATATATATATATATATATATATAAATAAATATCTATAATATATATGGTGAGCGCGGGTTCGATTCCCAGGTCGAGACTTCAAATTTACAATAGGGTAGCACCCTTATGGTTAGTATATATTTATACTCCATGTCAGCCATTGCCTAATTGATTTAATATATATGTATATTCATAAAAATGTCAACTATTATTAAAATTAATTTTTATACAAAACACATTGCGTAATAGTGTTGCCCTCTAAGTGTCAAGGGCTGGGATCGAACCCACAAACATCTGATAATGACCCTTGGCTTGAAAACCAAGTAACCGCGGTCACATCTTGGCAAAATGATTTACGTACCTGGCGAGTCTATTGTTGTCTGTTTTCTTTATGCGTCTGATGACTGAAATGTTCGCTTTGGCCAAGTAATGCTGAGCAAGGTCTGTAAAACATGAACAACTCAGCTTAAATCAAAGCATTTCAAATGCCATTTTCTTCTGAAAAAGAGTTGCTATCATTTAATTTAATATGACTCTTACGTACACTTAAGTTTGGTTAATGAAGTCCTTGCGCATAGCATAAAGTATTTAGGCCCTGTTTTGGTTCCATATCGCCTGAAAAGATATTCAGCCAAAAGGACTATGGATAACTTCAAGGCAATTGATGCTGGGAAAAGCATATGAGACGAATTACCGATGTGCTAAGGCCATATTTTGGTCTAACTGAAAAATAAAAAATGAATGAGACCAGGAAATTTGACACCCACGCAAATCTGGGTCTATGAAAAAATGAATTAATAGAAGAGGAACGAATTTAAAATACAAAATAAATTACGTAACTTACCAGAAACACCTTTTTCGGTAAAAACCAAATCTGGTTTATGGGCAACGATCTCTCCGCATACTCTCTTTATATACTCTTCTTCAAGCTGCAATATTTTGCTAAAAAACAACAGTCGTCTCAAAATAAATTATTGACAAAAGTGATATAGATCCTTAGCCCCCTCTTCGTTAAAGTGATTCCCCTGTAGCCCCTTACTTGCTGCCCTTACATTAAGTATAAAATTGGTTAATTTGTTACTTATAAGTTAGTTCTCTTTTTACTTTATGTCAAAATGATAGCGAAGTGAAAATCTTGGAGTTGTTCAAGTAGGATTATTGTTTTATCAATTATTACATGTTTGGTTTATTTTAGTATGTTAAAAAAAACAAGATATGGAAATGATTAATCAAAGTTCTCTGCATCGTACATTATGACATAAAAGTCCAAGGAAACATACGAAAAATAAGACGAAAACTCAAAGGCAAAAATGTATGAAAAATTATAATACAAAGTTTTTCATCAATTAAAAATCATCGGAATTGCAATCGAATTAGATTCGACTTACTTAAAGTCTTCTTCTTTCGTGATTTCAATGTTCGTCTAAAAAGGAGGTAAATTTACTCTGAAGCGAACAAAAAAAAAACAGCCGAGCTTAACGATGCATCATAACAGAACTTCAGGTCTCGGATCATTTGGGAGTCGAAATGTCTATTGTATGAAGTCAGGATTAGATTATATCTATGTCTCATGTCTTCAACCAAACCAGTTACATTTATCAATTTATATCTATGTCTCATGTCTTCAACCAAACCAGTTACTTTATACAACAAAACCTAATGTTTTTATGTCTTTGATTGAAGTCATTAACATGAGTAACCTAGAATTGTTATGTCTGTTGTCAATGCATTTTTCAAGAAGAAGATGAAGTTTTGATATCTATTGGTAGAAACGTTAAACATTATAAAATAAAATTTCTTTGCTTTGGTTTTAAGTTTTAAAACCATTAGTTGTATCTGCCGCCTAAGTTTACAATGCATAACCCTTGGTTGAAGTAATTATCAAGTATACAATAGAAATGCTATGTCTTTCCTGAAAGTGTTGGAGTACAAATTGGAGTTCAAGGTCTATTTTTTTTAGAAACGCAATCAAGCATGACATGAAATTCACATGTTTTTGTTGAAGTTTTACCATTATATCTACCAGGTTAAGTTTTAATCAATCATATAAAGACAGTCTTGTTAATCCATTTTAATGTATGATCCAGAACAGACCTGTTCATTCAAAGTCATTAAAAAGTACAACCCAGCTTGAGTTTTAATAACCTGCCCATTATTTTGATTTCATTATGAAAAATGACATGGTAATATCGCATCAGTGGTAAGAGTTTTATCAAATGCATAACAGAATTATCAAATTAGCAATCATGTCTGACCCTCACTTGCTCTGTCTACAACTTAAGTTCATGTCTCATGCTAAAGCATAACTGGGAAAATTCCTGTTTTGTTGCAAATGAATGTTAATTATTCATACGCTAGCCTGGAAATGTTTTGTCTATCGTTCAAAATCAGCTATGACCTATCTACCGTTCTGGTCTTTTGTTTCCATCTTTGCTCTCGTTAGTCAAGTATGTATCTACCATACATATACCCTTACGGTTAGTATTTTTACTCAATGTCAGCCATTGCCTAATTGATCTAATATATAAAGCATGCCTCTGACGATGGCATTAAGCCAAAACTAGAAAAAACAAGTTTCCTGAGGTGAGAACTGCGTAAAACTACACATGTGTGGCGCAGTTGATTGGTTGTTTGACTCCAAATGTGGTGAGTGTGGATTCGATCTTCAGGGTCGAGACTAAAAATTTACAATTGGGTAGCACCATTCCTACTCAATGTCAGCCATTGCCTAACTGGTTTAACATATGGGCTTGTGCCAGGAAATCAATCGATGAGATGTACAAGAAACTGTTTCAATGTCAATGGAAACATGTCAAACATTTCACATCCATACTAAAGAATGTTACAATACCATGACCAAGGGATGTCATGAAATACTGCCAAGGACCATCTAGATTGTGATGTCATCAGCCTATGCCCCACCCTGAATAAAAAGCACCTTAATATGGCACTGGAAAAAGGTAACATTATTGAAAATAATTTACCATGCTTTCACCCTTCTTGTACTCTAGTGTGCAGTCCAAAAGAAGAATTCGTGGGTTTTCGATGCGCCTGGAATACAAAAAAATTTAAACATATATAATGTTTTGAAAGAATGTGACTCTGTTTGTGACATAAAGGTGTTTCAGCACACATTATTTAAGTCAACCCTAACCAAAGAGACCTTGAAAGCATCCTTAATAATGTTCCTAATAACAATGATATTTCTATCCCCACTTCATATTATATTGAAATGCTTTTAAGTTACAACTCTCTGAAATTATTAAGCATCAAAAGAATTTTTAGTGCATGTTTTCAACAATTTTAAGCCCATTTTGACACAGATTCCTACCACAGTTTGAAGTAGTAAAGTCTACAAAATCAAATAAATTTAAATAAATCAAATAAACATTTCACATAATTAATTTAAATGCTTAACTTGCCTTCTCATTCTTGGATGGGTGACATCTTTATTCAACAAAATGCCATCCAGCACCTTTGATTCTTCAAGTCTTCCACCAGGAATCTTAAAAACAAATTAACACTTTAAAATATAGAATGAATAAACATATAACTAAACATGAGATTTAATTATTGATGGAAAAGACAATCTAATTTTTAATTTGAAAAAATGTAAATAAATTTTAGTGATTTCTGCAAGATGAGAAAAGATTTCAAATTTGTCTCACCTTTTCAACTTTTGCATATCTTTTAATATCAATTTCTCTCCTTCCATTTTCATCTTTGAGGACAGTTCGGACTGCTTTCAAAGCAATGGAACAAGCCAAGTCACCCCTTCAAAAAGAGCATTTGAAATTATTGTTTGTGAAGCAAGGAAACACTGCATGAGGTGCTGGTCTATAGCATCAGAGTTTTCAATATGAAGCACAAGAATTTTGATTAAGAAGATGGCAGAATGTAGCAACCTTTCTTCTATCCATATGTATTATGAAATGAACATAAATATTTTAATAACAGAGGAAACCTAAACAATATTGACTATGAATGTTATAATTACATAGAAGCATAACACAGCAATTGAATTTTAGTATTTGACAACAACTTTTTATATTCTATTTTTTTAAATGTTTAATGACAGCAATTCTTACCAGTTCCCCATCAGTTTTGTGCCTAAACAGCTTTGTATTATTTCCATCATTTCCTTGTCATTTTCTACATCTATTGGTGTGCTGGAAAACAAAATAGAACATGGTTAGGATAGTGGAGGCTATTACAAGCAAGGCTATTTTGCAATTTAAAAACTATTATTTTCGTTTTATTTATCAGCCAGAGCAAAAATCTTTTTTGCTGCAAATTGTTTTCAGCTAGGGGACTTTTATACTTTATGTGATTGGTTGACAGAACATGTTTCAAGAGAGGGAAAAATTATCCAAAATTCCATAAAAACCAAACTGTCCAACTCTTAGTTGTACAGTTTAAGATCAATGGTAAATATTTTTGCAAATACCATAAATTCTTACCTCACTTGATTATTAAGTACATCGATCATGTCATCCAGTGCTTGTCTGTAAGCTGCTATGATAAGCGTTGGGTGCATTTTCTCTTCAAGAAATTCATTTGCAGCCATTAGCATTTCTCCAGCTAAAATGACAACTGACGTGGTGCCATCTCCAACTTCTTCATCTTGGGCTCTACTGATTTCAATCATACTCTTTGCAGCTGGATGTTGTACTATGATTTCTCTAAGAATTGCATTACCGTCATTTGTCATGACAATACCACCCATAGGATCCATCAGCATCTATGTAGAAAAACAAAATTAGAACTTCAAAGTTCCAACAATTTCTCACAGACATTTCCTTCCACCTCCTTGGCCAATTAACAGGGGAACTATTATGAGGGGCACAAATGAACTCCCTGAGATAAATACTCCATTTGAAAAACAGAGGTTTGCTCTACCTAACAAGTTTTTTGTGTTTATAGAAAATTGAAAATAGATAGTGACTGTGTCAGTTTCAAATACTCTCCAAAATCAGCAGTACTTTCATCTAAATGCCTTTGTCCCCCATCATAAAAAGATTTCTTCTGTCAATCACTGGCAATGACATGTTTTATGCTCCATATTAACAGAAAAAGAATTAAACAGATTCAAGCTCAATTTACAACATGTTGAAATGGAACAAAACATACTTTCAGCATTGCTTTAGGACCCAGACATGTCCTTATAACATCTGCAACAGCCTTGGCTGCTCCAATATTTCCAAGCTGGACTTTTTTGCCAGAATCCCTTTGAACTGTGTCCTCTACAAGACAAGATGTAACATAATCATATACATTTCAGAACTATCAAACTTTGAAAAATCAATCAAACATTTTATCAATAATAATCCTATCCCAGGTCGACTGGAAAAAGTCCCATCTAAGGTGCACTATATGTATACACATTCACAATGCACATACATCTATAATTTCATTCACAAGCATTTATGATATGATATGTTATAAGATTTCTTATAATCCTGGACAGGATTTTATCACTGTTTTTGACAAGATGTTGGAAATGCAAGAAAGAAGACCTGGGTGATGATAGGGTAAGAGTTAAAAGTGCATTTGCATCAAAGTGTGCATGCTTGATATAAACTTTCCATGTTTTTTTGATAATTCAGTTTTAGCTATTGACTTATATGTGAATGACTGAAATAAACTGAAGTGAATTTTTTTCAGTGCCACACAAAAAAACCAACGTTGTAAAACTATTTCACTATTATATCAAACCAATATGGAACACACTTCTATAAGAACATTGACTGCTGAACACACCAAGACCCCGCCCATCAGGAGTGCACAGGAGCTTCTTCAAAATGATCTCGGGGGTGCAGCTGCCCCATGCAATCCAGTCTGACGGCAATCACCCATTTGCCCACTAAAAATGGTCGAGTCGAGCGTAATTTGCAGCCATTAAACTCTTCCCATCGACACCGCATATTCTTGTAAGTTTAATAATTTACTATTCAATGCAGACTCGAATTAATATAAGATCCTTATTATCAACATCTTGGCTAGACTGCAAGCGTCCTCTTGAGTTTCAGGGTGTGTGGGGTTTGGCTAGGCCCATTTCAACCCTGCCTGATAAAGCAGCAATTTCTGCAACAACGTTAAATAAAAAAACAATGCTTCACACTTACTCAAGACAAGTACAGGTGCTCGCCTCATTCTGCTTTTCGTTGAGGTAAGGAAGTGCTATCTATTTCTTGTTTTTACTACTTTTTCTGGAGGAAATGCTCTTTCCCGCAGCTGTTTTTGCCAGAATGTTCGAAGAAATTTGAAAGCCAGGCGGCCATGTGAACGAGGCCACATGGCACGTTGTTTAAAAGGGGATTGGGAACGAATGAACTCCTTCAAGACTCTATTATCGGAGCTTTGCTCCTTTTTTGGGGGGGGGGATGGGGAGTTTTTATCAAAAGATGATATGACCATGCTCTAAATACAAATGAATTAATAAAAAATTGATAAACTAAATATTTTCTATTACAATCTGTGTTTATTTTCTGCTATACATTTTTATCAAAACTTATGACTCTTTATCGTATAATCAAACATTGAGAAAAGTGCTTTGCAATGAGCACATACTTAGGTCACTGAACAGAAAAGTGCAGAGTTACAATATAAAAAGGCGCATTGAGGTTTATAAAGATGCTAGATTTACCACTTTGTTTCAGGTTCAAAAATTTATGATTCCAAATAACTGATTGTTTTTTTAATCGATTTAAGAGTCAATTATTCACAAAAACGTTCCTCAAAATCAGTTCCAGTCTGCAGTGACAACTTCGTGTTGGTTCCATACAAGCTGAACGCGGGGTAGTAAATTCCATGTTTAATTCTAAAAGATCTTTTTGATTTTTTCGTTCTTGAGATGAAATTGCCTGCTCAAATGAAATAAGAAAAGGATATCATTTATGGTAACAATTATTAAATAAAAACACAGATGTAGAACACAGCGAAACGGGTGATTGATGAAAATATGAAACAAAAAATACAATACACTTCAATACAATTCAATACGATACAATACAATACAATACAATATAATACAATACAATACAATACAATACAATGCAAAACAATACAATACAATACAATACAATACACTTCAATACAATACGATACAATACAATACAATACAATTCAATACAATGCAAAACAATACAATACAATACAATACAATACAATACAATACAAAACAATACAATGCAATGCAATGCAATACAATGCAATACAATGCAATACAATGCAATGCGATACAATACAATGCAATACAATACAGTACAATACAATACAGTACAATACAATACAGTACAATACATTGAAATACAAATTCATTCTGTTACAATAAGATACAATATCAAACAATACGTCTGAATGCAGAAGATCGTCTTTACATTGGCCTATTTACCGTGAAAGTAAACATCCATCCAATTTGAATCCAAATTTAAATGAATCCCAACGATTTTCCTTTCAGCATCGATTTTCGATCTTCTCAACTGTATTTTATTCGACGTATTTTTGCAAACAACTTTTGGATGTTGGTATACTTGGATTGCATATGAAAATTCATCTTCGCCTAGAACTGGATCTCGCAATTCTTTGGTTGCAATTCCAATACCTAAAAACAATTTTAAAACCATGCGTAATATGGGTCTCTGGTGGTTTTATTTTTCACAAAAATTTCAAAAAACTTCAAGCATTCTTATAGAATTATGATAAAACACGTTTTGGTTCGAAAATATTCGAGAGCAATTCCTTACAATGAAATTACTTTTAAAAGTCAATTAATAAAATGACACCATGTGTTAATCAGCATAAACTAATAGAAATTAATTAATCTTAAAGCTGTTCCTAACGATTTAAATTACAATGCCACACTTTTTCCATGTTGTTTACAAATAGTTGCCCAAATTGGCTTTAAAGGTAAGATTGCTTTATGAGAATTCAAACTATGATGCTATTTGATCTAAGCTTTGGTTGTGTCGATAATATACAGACAAACCAACCTATTACAGCAGTCTCGTTATGACTTTCAAATTGTTCAATAAGCACTTCCCAGTAATGAATTCCGCTTGATGTCGAGGCATTACCCATAATGGTAGCATAAACAGGACTTGTCAATGCCATTGCAATGTTGTTGGTTATCTTCAGGTCTGGATGGGCAGATAATTTATCCAAATCGAAATGAAAGCCTTGGAAATTCAACAGAATAACATTAGTCAATAAAAACGAAATTATCTTAATCATCTATACATCGAAAAAATGAAAAGTAAAATATGAATATTGAATTTAATAGATTTGGAAAAGTAGGCTTCGTGACAATCAAAAACAGTGTCTGAACAGCTGCATAACTTAAAATTAATATCAGTTAAATTTAAAATTTCAAGGTGTCCAACGTGTAATTTTTATCAAAAACTATCATGCAATCGACGATGCTTTCTTTCAAAGCAAAATTTTGCTTTACATCACATCAGAATGAAGTTAAAATAATGAATACCTCTGATGGTTTGACCTTCAAATAGTTCACTTGGCTCACTCCTCCCTCTGAAATTTACTGCGAACACTCTGCAAAAGATCTTGCTGTTGTACGGGAGATCGTTCATTTTCAAGGACATTTTTGAACCCTTATATATTTCATTAAACTTTCCCAACTTCTTAGGCGCTCGTTTCCGATGCAATGAAGTCATCTTGACGATAAAGTAATCGATGTAATCTGTGGCTTTTGCGATTTCCCATTCTAAGACCAGACTTGCACCTTCTATCTTGCTAACTTCTTGCTTCATGTGTGGTGGGCCTAAACAGCAAAAAAGCGATTTGATTAGGATCTAACAAACATCTTACCAGAAATTGAAAGTTATTCCACTTAGAATTAAGATAATAGATTGATAGATAGTTGTGTTAAGGAATCAAGTAACAATACAAATGAACAGTTTCTGTGGAAGAATTTACCTGGAATTCCAGGGTTTGATAGTCCTGTTATTGGCATGATCTCAATACCTCTTCCCTCGACCCATAACGCTGGCCTGAGGGCACCATTCAAACGAGAAAATGTTATCCCATTGCAGTCTTCATTTCCACCTTCCGCGGCCAATAAACCTTTGATATACACATTTAACGTTCCTTTGGTAACATCAATTGCAAGAACAACACGTAAATTGTCCACATGTTTCAAGGATCTTGTAAAAATAAATCCGCTTTCTGCAGGGTCAATTGAATGAAGCAATTTGCCACTGCTACAGAGTAGAACCGCGCGGCAATTATAATGCTCGTCAGCGCGGTAATTTGAATGCTTGTACAAATTTATCAAATCAATCGATCGAACTGCAACACCAAATCCTGCAAAAAACAACATCAAGTTTGTAATACAATAAAATACAATACAATACAATACAATACAATACAATACAATACAATACAATACAATACAATACAATACAATACAATACGATAAAATACAATACAATACAATACAATACAATACAATAAAATACAATACAATACAATACAATACAATACAACACAATACAATACAATACAAGACAATACAATACAATACAACACAATGCAATGCAATGCAATACAATGCAATACAATGCAATACAACACAATACAATACAATACAATACAATACAATTAAAAATAACGAAACAAAATTATTTGAAGGTCTATAATGATCATTCAATGGTATTCTTAAAAATGCAACACCATACTCTAAACTTGGATAGGATATTTAACATTTATAAAAACTTCTGATCCTAAAACAGTTTTAAAAGTTTAACTCGCCTATCCAAATGATATCCTTCTTCTGTTTGTTTTTGCTAGATTTCTGTATCTGAAACCCCCAGCAGTGGTTTCCTTCTGAAAGCTCAACATTGGAAAGCAAACATGATTTTTTATGATCAGAATCGAAGACAATTGTTCCATTCTCCTTCAATTTCAGAACCTCCGGCCTCTCCCCAACAAGATTAAATATCAGCCCTAAGGAAACGAAAACACGTAGGTAGAATTTGAATTAAAGTAATGTTTGCGAAAAAAACTTTTGCTTTAAGAACCTGAAGTGTTTTTTAGCAAGTAACCTTACTCGACAATGATTCGCTACAATACACTCATGATAATTAAAAATAGATTATAATTAACAAATAAAAAATAACATAATTTGTAAGCTAAAGTTTATCTGCTTACCTGGTGATGTTTCAAAAGACACTTCCTCGCTCGGGTCACCAACGCCAATAATATTGACGCACCTTACTCTGGCCTTGATTTTGGCTGCGTATTTACAAGTCTCAAATACAAACTCTGTTTTACAGCCGCGATAGACCTCTTTAAATCTGCAACCAACAGTTGATTCACTTTTCTCATCAGACTTTACTTCAAGCAGATATACGACGGTTCTGTCCTCTGGGTCAACTGCCTTCCAAACAATTGTAATGTTTGTATTTCGTACGCAGCATTTTTCATGGAGAATTTCAGGCGGATCTAGAGAAGGAAATGGTACGAACTTTATTGGGATGCTTCACTGCATGAATTAAACAAGAATTGAATTGCAGCATTGTTTCGTTATCACTTATATGTTGCATAATCTTATGTAAACTCTTTTGATGTGGAATATGATGATCAATGTTCAGAAGTAAAGTGAGGTGATGCCATTGAGCAAACTGCAAAAGCAGTGAGCATTAAGCTAGTAACCCAGTGAGCCCCCAGCAAGAAAGGTAACAAGGTAGATCGTAGCTTTACACCTCATTTGCTACCACCATCGTCCTACATTCCTGCATCTCTCATGATAAAAATACAGAAATGTTGTATCAAAAGCCTTGTAACATGTAAAATAGAGAACAAAATTGCAGGCTGCTTACCGGATTCTCGAGGAATACTTGCGACGATGTAGGTAAATGATAATTATAAGGAGCAAAGCAATGCGGCAGGAAAAGTTCATAGATACAACAATATTATTATATGAAACTAAAGCATTTGACCAAGGTAATAGAGAATTGTTACACGTGCTAAAAAGATAAAAAAATGATCTTAACAAATACTTGGTGAAGTTAGTGGCAATCGTAAACTCGAAATTGTCTCCAATCGAATTCCCTCTCCTGCTGTCCGAACGAATGGATAGAAATAACCAGACACGTGGTTAAAGGTCATATCTGTGACGTCACTCGAGACAACCAAATTGCCATTAGTGTAAATACACAGCGTATGATGTTTAAGGTTTAACACAAAAGCGATTACCATATCCTTCGTTTCATTGATTGATTTTTGTAGTTTAACTCGCTTCGCATTAGACATAGCGCATTGTGGCGATGGACCGCTCAAACCGTTAGCGGCATTAGCAGCAGATGTTGATGGCAAGAGCTGTACCCCATACGAATCAAAATTCATTGCTACAAAGATCAAGCATATAGTATCAAATAACTTTTGATGTTTATATAAAGGCCTCAAGTGTGAAGATGTTATGCTAATGATCCCGCACGGGAAATACCTCGCAAAAATGCGTCACCTTATACTTCTAATGCATACCAAACTGCAGCGATTAAACATTTTTGGTTGTTCAACAGCATGAATAGCAATTGCTTGAGCAGATGTCACAGAAAAGGCAAAAGAACTTTAGTGAACAAAGGAGCGAAAAAGAACTAAGTTAATAAGAAAGGCCCATAATTAAGCATTTCCTGCAAGTCCTAAAACGTCTCGTATGTTAATGTTTCCGAAGGTTTTGAATATTTTCAAACATATTTTCAATATCATTCTACGTCTTTAAAGACATTTATTCTTTCCGTTTTACGACATTCCTCGTGCATCTTGCTAACATTATTTCATACCTCCTTTGCAGATGTTACTAACCTTGTTGAATATTTTCAATTCCTTCTCCTTTTACGACTCCAACTTCCAAACAAGCCTTTTCATCGTTTGATGGAAACTTACCAATTCTGCAACACCAGTAATGAACGTTACTTCGTAGAACTGACTCTCCAATCGCTGTTAAAAGCGTCGTTGTTGATGATTCGATCGACGTCAAATCAGTTGAAAGTTTCATCTCAATGCTTGAGAATTCTGCTGAGAAACGCAGGTCAAAACCTAAAACGAGAATGTAAACAAATACTTGCAAAACTGAGCCAACGCATTGATTGAAGAAATTGGCAGAAAATAGAAGGGGAACATAACATAAAGAAGTCAGTTCAGTTTCATACAGTTCAGTTTAGTTTCATGTGATTTAAATTCACTACAATCAATATCTAATTCCAGCTACTAACTATAAAAACAAATAACTAAATTACAAAGATGATTTTACAGAGAATTAGGTCTAGCAACTAGCTAGTAGAAATTGAACTAATTAAATTTGATTGCTTATTCATGATGTATAAAATCTGCAACAAGCAGTACCCTGAAAGCTTAAAGAAACTGCATGGATCGTCGGATTCCAAGATAAAATGTGAAGCCACATAAAAAGAGTTGCTCTTCTCATCTAAAAACTCTGATCATTGAAAAAAGGTCTTCATGCAAAATATTTTCTGATCACGTGAAAAAGCACTGAGTGATCACATGACATATCTATCAAAAACAGTTGATTGGCTGTCTATCTCTAGCCAATCCAGAACCCTGATGAAAGCAAATTGAACTCTACCGTGTGACATCCAAACTTTACTTACCTTCAGGCATAGATATCATCATTTCATCACTCACCGCTCCGCTTCCCGCTCTGTTCTTTGCTTTGATCCGCGCGGCAACTGTCTTTCCGTAAGGAACATCATGCATTGTAAATGAGCATTCTCTGCCTTTGTACAAGCGCGTAAAAATGTCGCCTGTGCCAACAATTTTTGTCTCCAAGATATAAACATCAACCTGACAGTTGAGTTGGAACCATTTGAAAAATATCATGCCATTCCGACCATAGCAGCTCTTTTTATCAAAAGATGGAGAATCTAAAAGCAAAAGACATGATTCTTATGATACCCGCTTTGTTAATCAATGCTGAATGTTGTAATGGCTGTGCTCTCTTATTAAGACACACAGGTTGGGGTTGTTTGAGTTGCAACATAAATTCATGCTTGCATGGTGCAATAGTTTAAGACCAGCTGTCAAAATGTCATCGGTTCGAATCCTCGCCCTCGATTGAGGGTAGTACCCTTGGGCAAGGTTTTAACACAAAATTGTGCCTCCCTCTACCCAGGAATATAATTGGGTAGCTTGTTCGTAGTTATGCACGCTGCTATGGTTGCATTCTGTTTTATGCAATTACGCGGCCTTGGGAAAGGGTAAATTCGGTCAGGTAGCACTTTGTTAATAATAGACTATTAACCATAATTACCTTGCCTATGGCTAATAAATTTAAATCATCACTTTTAAACTTCAAACTGCCTCTCTTGATGTGATCATGAGGCATATGAAAATTAGAATTTTGAAAAAAAATACAAAAAAAGAAACTTCTTGCCTGGTACCAGCAGCCAATTCAGCTTGGCAATGGATATCGCCTGCGCAGTAACATCAATAGACATCCTACCAAATTGTGTTGACACCGACCAATCAGATTCAGGAACCGCAGTCACGTGTTTTAATGACTCTTCCAGCCTGCCAATTCAAAAGACGAAAAGGTTTGCTGTATTTCAAAATATATAAAGAAAAAACCAAAAAGAAAAACTAAGAGGAAAGCTGAATTAAAAACCAATGAATTATATACTTTGAAACATTGAAAATGTTATGAAAAGTTAAAGTAACAAACCTAAAGAGGAATGGATTTGCTGCCTGTAAATGAAAATTAAAAAAATTTGATTAAAATGGGTAAAAACACTAGTGCGAAGTTACGAGATCATGAAGTTGGGTCCATCTAATAAAAGACTGTAAACGAACGAACGAAATGTCTTGTGGTCTTAAAACTAAAAGAGATACGTTGAATGGGAAATGGATAGCCAACCACCCAGCCAACAAACCAACCAGCCAACCGACCAAACAAAAAACAAACAAACAAACAAACAGACATAATTACACAGGAAATAAATCAATGATTAACACTGAAGAAGCCACGTTTACTTGGGTGAAAAAGATCACAAGAATATATAAAACTTAATTGTTGTTTTAATCTTGGGTGCCTCCATATTTCACATTCTTTCTTAAATTGTGATGAAGAAATGTTCTATATGTCAAATCTATTTACCTGAGCGAAAACCAAGTTGTCATCTTCTTTAAGTACCAACGAAACAAAATCAGCAAAACGAAGGCCCTCTTCAGAAATAACCTTACATTCTTGCACGGCGTTTGAAATTGTGTTTGCAACTGTGAGGTATTTGTTTTCAATTTCTTGCATAAATTGTGTCTTTCTACGTTCCATTAACTTCATGAGTTTTTCACATTCCCTTTTCACGTGGGCTTCGGCTTCGTTTGCTGCTGCCTAAATGAAAACAGTAAAAAATGTATATCGAGAGGAGGAAAGTGCTAGGGGAAGAATGGGGGGGGGGGGGTGGTTATTTTATTTAAATTCCACTGCGGAAAACTTGGAAGGTTGCGAAAATTGTACACGAAGGATGAAAAGTGCAAAAATGATTGAAAGGGAAGATAAAAAACCATGATGGAAGAAGCAAAAAAGGAATTAGATAAAACAAACGAACAAACAATCGAACGAATAAAGAAATCAATTAATGAATGGGTTGATGAATAAGTGGATAAACACGCTATTGAATGAACAAGTGAATGAAAGGAATAAATCAATTCGTAAATTATTTCATAAATACCTTGATACAAACAAACAATTTTTCATGGTCTTCTTCCCTTTCTTTTACATCTTTGCAACATTTTATAAGCAAATTAAGCCTCTCATTCATGCTTGCCTTGAACCAAATAAGATGTGGTAATATTAAGCAGAACTAAATTAGAATACTTTTGAGTCTTTTCAAACATGGAGGTAAATCAAATGGACAATAATTCGGAAAATAAGAACGAAAAATCATGCACATGAAATTGGCTTTCGCAACAAAACGGCAAAAAATAAGCAAAATGTGCTTACTTTCATTTGCTTGTTGTATTGTAGAACGTTTTCGACTTCATGATTCTTGTGCAAGTCACCCAAACACGATTGGCAGACAGCATCTTTGCATAAAATGCAGTAAAACTCATGTTCACAATCATGCATCTCACATTTCGCAATCACTTTGCCTCCTTTCTGTTTCATTTTCGGCTTTGTGATTGTATGATAGGCAAAAGGGCCTTTTGATTGGTGCATTGATTCGAGGCAATTTTCGCAGTACCAGTAATCGCACTCTTCACACATAAGAGATGCCCTCGCAGTTCCCTCATCGCAAAATTCACACCAATATTCTTCTTTAAGCGGTTCTTTAAATAAATTGAAGACTAAATTACACCGTGAAAATAATAAAATCCAACGCAAGCTGCAAAACATTCAGAAAAAGCGGCAAAATGAATGTTCTACTGAGATTTCAAAATTTTAAAATTTGGACCAACAAATTTTGAGAAATCGAGCTTTTTTAGCATGTTACATATTTTGTGAATGTATCTCCACAAATAACAAATCTACGTTTTATAGCCAAATAAAAGTTAATTTGAAAGGAAGATAGACCTCTGAAAGATTTCCACAAGAATAGACACAGTTTTCTTGGCCACAAATTTGCTACAAATGGTCGTATAGAAAGGCATTAAATTTCAAACCTTGGTATTTCAAACTTTTTGTTATAATGTTGTCAACAATTCTATTTCGCACAAAGCCATTTACGCCACCATTTGGCAAGGGGAACTTGAAATTGCAGATCGGACACTTGACTTTGTAATTTATTGAATTTTCCACTGACTTTCCAATCCATTCGTACGTCTGATTGCTTAGGCCATCTGTTGTGTATTTATAATGGTCTTCGGCGCATCTGAAACATAAGCTATGTCCGCATGGAAGGAGCACTGGATGGGACAGCAAATTGCTGCATATATAGCATATGAGATCTTTGTCCATGTCTCGAGGGATTGAGTAGAATCAAGTTGTGAATGACAGAGAATGTTGGTCTGAAAATAGTATAGAAGTGTGAAATTACGCAACGGAATTCCCGATGAAATTGAAATATAGACTTCTTAGCACTGGTGCCTCGTGTGGGTTCAAATGTTTATAATCAATTGGTCGTTGTTATTTAAGCTGTTTTGCATTTCAGCTAGGGCAAGCAAGCAATTGGGAACATAAATACTTTGAGAAAGTCCCGGATGAAGACGAACCCTTAACTGAACATTGATTAGTAATTCATCAATGTCTATTTTACAGCGCAACAGTTTAAGCTACGAAAGTTTGAAACATCTCTATTTAATTGCCGAGAACAATATTACCAGCAGTGCATCTGAGGAATAATTCCTTAAGATTAAAGGCTTAATGTAAATAGATATAAGTTATAAGGGCCGATTGAGCTAAAATCGATCATAAATTGGATCACATTTTTCTTTATTGATTTCAATCTTTAAAAATATGTTAAAAACACACAAAACTTTTAAATATAGATTGAAACTTACCTGAAACTTCGTTATTCTAACTTTAAATTAGCTAATATCTAAAAAATTTACCAGAGTGGAATATAATCAATAATTTAAAGATTTTATCTTTATAGCATCAGTACTAACCACAAATCGTTTTACTGCAAATAAATTGAAATTTCAATTAATTTAATATTACCCACAAAAGATAGCAAGTAAGAAAAACATCCTTTAGGAAGACGCGTTTTGTGAAGTCCTTAGGCCACGGCAAGTGTTTTGAAAAAATTATTATTATTTTATTAATAGGGCAGGTGAAATGATATATTGAGTGTTTCAAGTGGCAAGATGAGACAAATTGTAAACGAAAATAAAAACTAGCAAACGATTTCCTATAGCTCTAAATTCCTGAACTGAATATGGCAGAAAGAAATTTTTTCCTGAGCTGTTTGGCAATTTCACCAACGTTGGAGCACCTCCCAGCACTATGAAATCAAGTAACCCCCCCCCCCGGGGGACATAAACAGGAACGAACATAAGGAATGGAATCTACGAAAAGAAATGGAACAATCAGTTCAGAAATAACACTTCAAAAAGCTTCTAAATTTATTAATTATCATGAAGACTAAGATAACATTTAACAAAATTTTGTTATTAATTAAATCTATTCATTAATACGTTGTAAGTCAATTTCTGATGAGCTTTTTATTTGCCCAAGTTTAGGATTAACATAAGATGGGTTCCTTCCAAGAATTCTCAACATTTGCCAGTTTAACAGTGACCTTTTTACAACTTAAGAAGCAAGCGATTTCTTGCTTTACATAGAATGTTGGAATCCAGAATGAGATAGATCCGAAGAAAAGCATGTAATAGTTGTAATCCTCAGAATGATTGGCAGGCAGTAGGAACTAAATAAAGGCAGCATTGTTCATTGATTACTACTTCTAGAATATAATGGCGTCATGTAGATGTATGTCATTTGCTAACTTAACCACAGACTCCTAAAGGGCATTTAAAGATGCCTTTAAAAGAATGATCTAACCCAGTTAAATATACTAAAATTTGTAGATATATAAGTGACCCAGTGTCATTCTACTTTACCCCAAATGCTGTTTATTTTGTGTGACTGCTAACTGAACGCAAAACAAAATTAAAGATTGTAAAAGACTTTTCTCAAATTTAGAAGTTTTGACCACAGAGCATGCAAGGGCATTATCAATCAAACCTACCTACGTATCTTTTATCAAATTTTGTCACATATTAACTAAGATAAATGCATGAAACAGCATGTTTGGTCGTGCTCAAATCCCTGTATTTTCAGGCTGGTTCTCAAGTTCATCAATCAAGCAAAAACACAACTACTCTACGAAAACAGGTTGCGGCATCCAACTTTCAAACATTTCGAATGAATTTCACATGCGGGCATATTTCAGGATGGCCTTTCAAGCTCCATGATCAAAATTTAAGCAACTGACCATTCTACTTTAACATCAAATAACTTACAACTGTCGTGTTACTTTACTCTATATCATACTAGTTCATCTGGCTGCGTTCTTTCCAGCATATAATTGTCCATGTCAATTGCTCGGCAGTTGTGTATTGCATATCTGATTCTTTCGGACATAATTGTTTTTGATGTGTAAGGAGGCAAACGTAAAACAAGAAAGCATGTTTGTGCAGTTGGTAGGCCATCAACGGGCTTCGAAAAAAAGAAAGAAGAAATTAAAGTTAGATCCAAATCCATGCAACAACCAATGGACTGCCAAGTCTGCAAAATACTGATGAATTTAAACTTCAAATTCACATTTATTTCATTCGGCAACAAAATATATAACAAGTCTACAAGTATGTGATGCTTATTGACTTAAAAACAACAATGAAGTTTAATATGAGATATAAATTTCATTAAGGTTTGTCAAGGACACCGAGGCAAACCCAGAGGTTTTCCAGCTCAAGACCCTTTCTATTAGGTGATTAATATAATTTGAACTCAATTTTTTAAAGAAAGTATCAGAAAAAAGAAGCAGCAAAAAAGAGATAACAACATAAAATAAAAGGTAAATAGGAGGATACGATGGGGATGAAAAGCAACTGCGTAAGGGAAGGATTTGGAATGTTTTGAAACAAAATTATGTCAAACTCACCTTCTCGATGCCAATAATTTGAAGTTTCTGGGGAAAATCGGCAATATTTGCAGGCAATCTTGATCTACCAGAGACGAATCTAAGAAACAGGATTCTCTCATCTTGATCTAAAGATTCTAAAATCTCCCATAACCATACAACAGATGAACTTGTAGGTTTTAACTCACGGTATCTGAAACAGAAAGCAGATTTTGTTAACAGTTTTCTCATTTGCACTGAATTCCTCCGTTCACGCAAAGCGAGCTTTTTCACCCTTCAGTATGAGCATAATTTATAAACTTTTGCTGCAAAATCAAAGTTCGTTGACATGCAAGAAGCTAGGTTTTCGCTCACATTAAAAGAACCTATAAATGAATAACAATTCTAAAAGTGAAGGAAGAGAAAAATAAGATGAATTTTGATACAGCCAGTGCAGGATTCGAACCTAGGACCTTTGATTTTTGTGCCTGATGTTATGTTTATTGGTCTAACCGGGCAGGTGGATCCACCCAAAACCTTACCGGCAACGAAACTAATGTTACTCAACAAAACCAAACACACACCACGCATTTCTATCCACCAACGCAAGGGATTTTCACTACGCATTCTCTTCGACGGCGCAATTCCATGACATGGAAACTCAAAGAGGATTCTAAAGAGGAAGTAGTTATATTATTTGATATTTACCTGACTATTTTCTTTAAAACTTCAATATCTATAGTGTTTGCACCACAGACATTCTCTTCAAATGCTTTTGCGGTCATCAGATTCAGCACAGGAAGTGGAATGATTCCTTTCAAGCCCTCCTGCACAGCGGCAATTTGCATCGATGATTCTTCAAGGCGGTGTCTGATTGCATGATCTACATATTCAACGCGGTTATTGAATGTTAATGGCTTGCTTTGGCCTCCTGGTATCACAGGCACGTACTTCCCATCAGAGCCTTGGCTTTCGAACGATTCCAATGGAATAGCCTACAAGTAAAAAGCAAGTTTGTTCGTTCATTTATTCGTGCGTTCGATCGTTCATTAATTCGTTCTTTTATTCGTTAGTTTGCTTGCTCACTCATTCGTTCGTTTGTTCATTCGTTTGCTCACTCAAACTTGCCAGTTTTAGAAATAGAATGACGGCAGATTTTAGTCTACTACTTCCAATTTCTTGTGCAAACCGTTCACACCAGCTCAATTATCAAAATGTAAAACAGAAGAATGTATAGAAACATTTTAAAACATGTGTTCACCTCTGAGAATGAATCTTCATCGATGCCGCTTTTCTCTATATCTCTGATTCCGCGAATTGATCTTAAAAACAGCATGTCGATCTACGAAGATAAGATGAAAGAAATTCCGAATTGAGATGATTTAACATCGGAGTAAGCAATCAAATTTTAATACTGATATAAAAAAACATCAGTATAACAAGATCACAGCTTCCCTTCATCTGTCATGTTCATCTCACATCTCACCTTTGTTCGTCCTTTGCATAAGTTCTAATCATGAAATTTCTTTTCATATGTTTGTAGCTTCCAATACAAAGCTTGCAAGGAGGCAGAGGCGTTTTTCTGAGTATCTATGATCCTTTTCTGCAGTTAAATGCAATAGGCCCGCCGCAATTTCTCATGTGAATAACAAACGAATATTTACCTCTTCTATGTCTCCAACAGCCAGTTGTATATTGATGATTTGTTTCCAAACGGTGGGAGCCAAGTGCAAATTAAGCGGTTTCTTTGTTCTAATTGCAATTCCCATGAGGATGCCGAGAAAGCGAAGATGTTCAAGTTCTTCTTTGGAATTCGCATTGGGATTTAAAATGAACCTGAAAGTTTTTGAATAACAGCAAAATAACAAAAACAATAACATTTTGTTTCATGAAATTTCTAAAATTCATAAAATTAATTTCGCATGGGAGTTAAATAAAGTCGAACGGTTCAATATTGCTGTTTCTCCCTCATAACCTTGTGAAAGTTAAAGAAACTCAAATATTTAGTAGAAAATAAATAAAAAATTTTCATAATAGCCATGAATGGGTCAATTAGCTACCTTGCTTTTAGCACAATTATCATATTCTTCGAGACAAAAAATCAAATAAAACATGGTGCTTATTTCTACTAAAAGGGAATTGAAAATGAGACAAATATACTGATTTACTACCTGTCTCTGTTAAATCCAACATCAGATACACTGTTTGGTGTCAGAATAAGAAGTTTTAGATCAAGTTCACCAGATTCAAGTTCCTAAAGGAATAATATTTGTTCGTTCAATTGTAATTTAAATAAAAGAGTATATAGACTACAAAATGTTGCACAGTTTACAAAACATGTTACTGTACAAATAAAAACTAAATCAAAACATTAAGAAAGATACAACACAAATAGGGAAAAAATAAAACGTGTATCTCACATCCAATAGACAATAAAAATAACAAAGATGGAAAAAATTACAAATAATGCTTCAGCATTACTTAGCATGATTCAGACGGAAAAAATGAAATAAATAATCTAAAATAAATCCATAAAATTACAAGCAATGAGAACACAAGTAAATATTCAAGTTAAGTTTCAAATGAGAATTAGAGTTGAGTTACCTGACACATTTCTGTCATAATTTCATCGAAAACTCCACCAGCGTCATCAGCAGCTTCATCGATTAAACGGATTTTCCACGCACGTGAGGGGAAACAGAGATCCTTTGGTTTTTGCTTTAGAACATGCCTGGCAACTTGTTTGAAAACCGAGTCACATTTTCTGCCCCTACAGGATCGAAATAAAGGTACATTAGAGGTCAAAGATATAGAAAGTGAGAACTGGAAATACGCTTCCAGATTTTAAAGAACTTAAATAGAGATCCGTTATGTCTAAATGCTGGAAAAGGAATCAAGGACCGTTAAGAAGTAGTTTGAAATCCAATGAAGTTAAACAGGCGACTTCTAACATATGCACAAGTAGAATTAATCTTCCAACAGTCCATTGTAATGGCCCCGAGCAACAAAAACACTGGTTAACAGCTACGGGTCTATGGGGGGGGGGGGGTTCTGAACTCAAAAGAAAACAACTATCGTTCCGCGAAACATTTCGTTCTTAATCTTGTCGTGCATGCACAGGTATTTGTATCTGTATGGTATTCAGATACCATTAATTAACGGGCATAGACGCAAGGGTTGTTGTGAGTGTTAAAAAGGGGCGGTATTGCACCGTAATTAATCCACTCCTTTATTTATTCAGCTCTGATTCTGGCCCTATTTTTTTCACATTTAGTCACCTCAGATATCACTGAGCTGTATGGACTAGACAATCTGCCACGAATCGCTGATCTAGAAGTAGCCGGGTAGGCCAAGAACCTAAGAGACAAGGCAACCTTTTCGTAGTAAAATCCCGAAATTAAAAAGTAAGCAATTCCATACTTGCTATCAAATCTTTTCACTTTGATTTGCGGTCCAGTGTTCTTATGGTTGATCATCGTTCTGTTGATTGCACGAATGAGAGGCAATGCATGAACACGAGGCGCCAGAAGAGCGCGAAGTGTCCCATTACGGAGCCCTTCGACGTATCTGGAAATGATGCCCTATGAAAAAAAGATAAAAATCAATTTCAATGGACAGTTCAAATCAATAAAAGAACGAATAAATTTTGCATTGAAAAGATTTTCAAAATGTCTAAAAACCTAATAATCATAATAAAAAAAACTCACGTCATTTTTATTTAAATCAATCATTTTCCAAGATTTTGAAACTAGATCAGAAAATTTTCTTAAAACTGCCAATCTCTCACGAATGGCGGTAACGTTGCAATCCTTCAAGGCAGTGAACTCTGGTGGGATGCATTTTGGGACACCGAGCTCAATAAGTCCAGGCTTTTTAGTTCTAATGGGAGACACCATCCACGCAGCACTATGAGATTTTCCTGCAAAATAATAAAACTGTTACTTTAGCAATCAAAAGATAGTTTGATAACATCTTTAAGACAACCCTCTTTAAAATAAGCTTTCATTACTCTTCCTCAGCTATCAAAAGAAACAGATGCAGTTTCAAAGATCTGAAAAGTGTCCAACCCTCATCAATCATAACACTGTTTCAACCTTTGCTTAATCATTCATACAAACAAGAAGCTTTCGAGTGATGTGATGGAAAATCCAACATTTTTGAGCCCTTTCCTTACGGTCATAAGCCATAGAGCCGTAATGCATCCCAGCTCTGCCTTAAGATAGGAAAGATCTTCTCAAAAACGAAATTCCCTTTACACTTGCCTGCTGAAATTTGTGCAATACCCTTTCCTTGCAATTGTGGGACACGAATTGGCACAGGTTGCGGATCTGTGTGTGCCAGACCGAGCTGCCCATCACTGTTGCCACCCCATGCCCAAACATCTCCCTTTGAATCGAGTGCCAACATAAACTCTGAGCCAACAGCGATGTCCCAGATGACTGCATTTCCATATGCGGTGACAAAGATTGGATAGGACTGATCATTCCTGCGTCTTTCGTAAATGCTGATGAAACGAGCTACAGCGAAAATGAATTATTCAATATTAAAATCAGCAGAACAGTTATTATTATTGAAACAGTTGCAAGAACTAATAAAAAGAAAGAGAGTTATGTTGGTAATGCAAACACCATGAATGGAACAAAATAATATATGCACGTTAATCAATAAAAAATTTAACTGTAAAACGGGATTTACTTTAAGTCATTTTCGATTGGCACTCCGAAGGGTATGAAAATTCAGATAAGAAGCAGAAGATTGGCAGAAATGCAGAAATATAGATCACGATGCATTTCACCACAAGAAATAACAGCATTTATAAGCACAATAAAGATAGAAATACAACAGTTAGTATAAACAATACTATCATAAAAACACGATTTTTGATTACCCTTAAGGTAAACCTTGTTTAAATTCCAATAAATAGCATTGAACCTATCTTCTTTTACCGTATAAAAGTTTTATTGACTTACAGTGCCCAAATATAAACACTTTCCCAGTGCGAGTCAATGCAACTGAAAATTGTGTTCCACAAGCGACCTTTTTAAGATCCATGTTGTTGAGGTTAGTTACAACAGCGGGCTTGCTTTCATGAGAGCACCTTCCGATACCAAGTTGTCCAAATTCACCTTCGCCAAATGCCCATAATGTGTTACCATCAGATGCTAATGCCAGTGTGTGGTTCAAGCCACAAGAGACCTGTAAAAGTACATCTATTATAGATAATAGGAAACATCGGGTGCAAAACGACTCATGAATTGAATCGCTACACTTCAATCAATTAGTTTCCAGCGTCTGCAATCGAGGTTACAAGCAAAGCTGATACTTGTGCTGGATTCGAGGCTGTACCATCATGGCGATAACACAACAGAGTCTATATAATTCACAGCTGTATTTCATATTCTGCAAAAAGCGGGGTGTAGACCAAAATAAAAGTTGACCAACTATGATAGGGTATTTCCCTGCAAGCCAATTCCATGGTATTTTTCTATCGTTTGAACTTTGATTAAATGGCAGATTCTGAATATATGTGAGATAATTCAAATGAAGTTTTCCTTTTCTAAGCATTTAATTTCTCTTATAGGTTCCTTATCTAAGTAGCGATGACTTCAAACGATGTAAAACTAAAAAGTATCGTATAAAAAGGTCGTACTTGACCAATCTTCTCGCCATTAAATTGAATCCTTTGAGGAACTTTTTTGTTTTGGGAACTTCCGTCGCCAAGTTTGCCAAAATCGCCATTTCCAAATGTAAACAGTTTGCCATCAGATGTCACGACTGCTGAATGCTTATGTCCACAAGCAACCTATTTGAAAATGTAAACAAAAACACAAATAAGTGATAACAAAAACTTTTTAAATGCTTAAAAGCCTTTTAATTGATTTGAAATTTTTCTGTAAACCAAGCATTCAGATTAAATATGAAATCGATGAAAAATGGAAAACAAAAAGACTAGAGTTACCAAAGAGGCTGAAGATTGATGCAAGCGGTTCGTAACTTGCCTTGTCCAGCATCTATCTTTTCTAATCCTAGTATCATCATCCCACTCACCTGAATAACTTCTTCTCCTTGCAATGCCATTATTAGTTTAGGCCTTCTCTGCCTTTCACTTGTTCCATGTCCCAGTTTGCCGTAGTCACCATCACCCCAACTAAAAACCTCTCCAGAATCGGTGAGAGCCAACGTGTGCCCGTCAGAACCTAATGATGTGGCTACGTGCACAATTGCATAACCTGAAAAAATCAAATAATGTCATCAATAGTAAAGATTACAACTATTATTTTTATGACTGTTTCACTAACTAGATCGTACTCGCATGATTAAAGTTTTCCACTTGGAACTCAAAATTTAGATTCACATACGTTCTTTAGTTTCATTTTGATTGTTACATTTTCTACTTAAATTTAGTAGGTTTAAAGATTTATTTTACAAAATGTCTCTGCTTTCATTCAATTTTAAAATTCCTCTGGAAAGTGTCATTTTTGGAAGAAAAATGGTTTTACGGTGGCAGATCCTGAAGCCTGGCATGGAAGAAAATTGGTTTGATTTGACCTGGCCTATCCTGGCCTATCCTAACCTAGCAATCGCTAGTGAGCGTATCATTTATCACAGATCACTTTAAAATCGTGCATCTAAAAAAAGGCCGATTACCTTACCTGAAAGAGCTGTAATTGGTGTTAAATTTGGTAAATCATCGGAGTTTCCTTGTCCTAAACGACCATAACTTCCTTCGCCACATGCCAAAACTGATCCATTCACTTTGACAACAAACGTACAGTTTTGTCCGCACGCAATTTGTCGCACTTGAGTCAGTGCTGTTGCCAGGGTAGGCTCGCAAACTGATGCTCCTAAACCAGTTAGCTGCCCGTGTGATCCACAACCCCATAGATAAACATCTTTGGGTAACTCGATCTCCCAGTCTAGTGGACGCTTGCTAGCCCAAACTGTTATCTGCTCATCCATTGTCAATGTCCATCTTGAGTTTTCCTATAGAATTTGTTTAAATAGAGATAAAAACTACCACTAAATAGGTCTTGTTTATAGATCTATAATATATTTTATAGGTAGTTACAACTGTCTTTCAGTAGTGAAGGAAGGGCAAGTTCACTGAGTCATCTCTGCGACTGTGACTTTAAAACAACGATTTCTAACACAGCAACATAAAAAACAGGAAAATTAGGACTTCAATGAAGAAGAATATTGATTAATTCTGAAGTAAAATTTTTCGACTTGGAACGCATCTTGATCATGGCTCTGGACTAGAAAAACCTTCCAAGTCCGAAAGGTGACCTTCGTTCCAGGAGCTGTTTTGCATTGTGAAATTTTAGTCTGAGTTTCGGAAATGTTGAATTCCACTTGTTCACTCTGCCCATCTTCCTTTGCAGAGATGAAAGGAAGTCCAAATCCTGATGGAAAATAGACGAAAAACGTCTGATTGCACAAGTAAATGTACAAGTCGTGTTCAATCATATATTTTTATAATCTAATTGCTTGAAGTAGTAAAGAAGCGCCTAGGCCCAGAGATTTATTCATGCAAACATGAAAGAATCGAGCTAGATCAAATGAAATAAATCACTCGTACCATTGCTGTCACGTCTTTTAATCCAACTGCTTCAGCAAATGAATCAGGAAAAGGCTGCCTCTTGAACAGAGCATTTGTTACATCAGCTGCCATGCAAAGAGTTGGAAACCATGACCAGTTGCGACCAGAAGTTTCTTCTGATGGAAATCCACTTTTTGAGGCAGAATAGAAAGAATCCAGTTGAATGAAGACGGCTAGCTCCGCAAGAGCTTTCATAAAATTGCTGTACGTTAACTGATTGAAGACGCTAACATCATTCTGCAATAAAATGCAAGGAAAATGTTCTAGCTTCTGTTGCATTCTAGTTCACTACAAACGGTTGCGAAGAGCAAATATTCAGCAATTTTGAATTTTTACATCAAGGTACAAAAACTACACAGAAACTAGCAACATCCCAGTGTCCCGTTTGCATTGAAAAAGACATAAAAACATGAGCATGGATGGCTTCGATTCGAGAAAAAATTATGTTTAACACCTCTTTTGTTAAATGTATTCTACAACACGTGTAAAGAATAAATTTATTCTCAATTAAATAAAACAATAATAAATGAAACTAAATAGATAAATTTAAATTAAGGAAGATTCTTACTTCTTCATAGCTATACTGATCCATCAACATCGTTGGTAAACGCTCTAAAAATGACCGTAAATACAAGCATCGATGAAGCCCAACTATGCCATTTTGTATCAGCCTCGTTCTGCAATGTGATAACAGCCTCAATTGTTCTCTTTGCTCTTTGGTCATTTTAATCATGCTCACGCTTTTGCTTCCTTTCGAGGTTACTGCCAATCCATGGTCATTCATCCAAAGGAGGTTGACAATTGCAGCCTCATATTGGTTGGTTTGAATTAGGTAATCCCCCTGTCATGATATCAAAGAGTTTAGAAATTTAGTCATCACAACAGATCGAATGATAACGGAACTTTTACACGCTATTATGATGTGAACTTTGCTATGTAAATGGTTATCTATTCCAAATCGCCTACACGTTTTTTTATATCGAATGTCGATGAAGCCTAGTTATGTTCTTAACTTTTTTGGTGTGAAGGTTAAAATGTTCTTTACATGTTCTTAATTTCCTTGCTTTCAAAATGTGCAATGATAATTGCTCTGAAAAGGAAACGTTTTGGCCAGCAAAACTACAGGTACTTGAAATAATAATTCGAACACTTTTTAAACGCCATTTTAACACTGTGTTTTATTTTTTCATCTTATGTTTTATGAAAGAAAGCTATGAAGCCTTGTCATTTTCTTAACATTTAGGCATTTGAAGCCTTATGTTCTTATATGGTTTGTTCTTATAAAAAAACGTGCATGTGATCATTATCTGATGTTTTCATGACTCACCTTTATAGTCCACACATTGACGATTCCATTTGCACAGCCAGATGCGAGCAGTGTTCCATTCTGGTTAAAATCCAAACAAATAAGAAGTCCATCATGTCCGCTGAGGGTGCTCATCGGTTTTTCGGATTCGTCTGATAACATAACTATCGGTTCGATCATCCCATTTTGGCATTCACTTCCATCCTCGCTTGCATATTCAACATTTTGTTCTGTCTCTGACTGCCCCAATCTTGATTTCGTGATGATATTACACGGCGTATCTTCCCTCTCTTTATCTGAATTCGTTGATTCTTTGTGAAGTGACCAAATGTGAATGTCGCCATTGCTGCATCCACTGCAAGGTTACAAGACGAAACATGACACAATGTAGAATTAACTAATCAAATAATCCATACACAAGGAAACAAAAACAGTCTAGAGCATGTTTTTACAAAGCGAGACAAAACAGCTTCAGATTCACAAACTATTTGATGCAAGATGGGTATTGTGCGACACATTTCGTTCTAAATTTGCGCGTAGATGAAGCGAAACACAGCTGCATGAATGAAATAAATTGCTTCATAGAAGAAGAACTGAATTATTTAGTGCAAATGAGATTGAAGAAAATGCCATGGTTTAATTTTTAAATGTTCAAGTCAGTAATCAAATCAAAAAGCCAAATAACTATTCAAGTTTCAAGTATTAAAGTTTTCAACAACAAAACACTTACGTAGCCAGTTGAAGATTTCCCAGTTCGTTCAAACATGGCTGCCAAGTAAAGACGGTTGGACTGCAACTGACATGCCTCAATGAATGCAACAAGGCAATGCCATGATCAACCTCTTGCCATACCTAACAAGTGAATAAACAAATAAACAAATGAAGGAATGAATAAATGGAATTATACACTCAGGCATAAAAACTAAAAAACTAAGGCTGCGCTTATGAAGATGACGCTGTGAGGCAGTGAGCAGCGTCACTTGGCGAGAAGTTCTCTTGTTCGACGATACAGCACAAATGAGATGGCCGCAGGAGCGACTCGTTGCATTGTGCTAGAACTCATGCCTTGTTGACTTGCAAGAACCGCCGTTGAACCTTTGTTCACCCATAAAGATATAAGTAATGATACAGGTTGTCTGAAGATCGCATCAAGCGTGAAACTTCAAGTTACAACTTAACGCGTCGTGTTCTGTTATTAGGTTTAAGTAATGATAGAAATATCAGTAAATTAAAAAGACTTTTACCTTTACAAATTGATTCTCAGAAATCGAGGCGAAACATTCGCCATTTGAATGAAAATTCACCATGATTATCATTTCCTTAAAGAAATAAAAAAATTAGGAAATAATACGTAAATTAAATAGTTGATATCAGTTTCTATTTAAAGGAGACCATAGCAGAAGTCTAGAGACCTATCTTTGGATATATTTTCTTGATAATGGCAAATCCTGTGATGAGATATCGTTGAAAATTTTATTGCATATTCTCGATACGTCAGTTTTAAAAAAAGTATTTTTTAGCTTTTTAACTTATATCTAAAACATATTATGTATCCAAGTACTACAAAATATAAAACAAAATTCAACATCATTTCGGTTTATTCTTAACCCTCACATTTTTATGTTCCGAGAGAATCAAAGACGAAGGGTCAACAAACCTCATGTGCTTGGAATGTTTTGCTTTGTTCGCTGTTCTTTCTTGCGATTTTCAGAACACCGTCAATATAGGCAACAATAAACGAATCTTTAATACTATGCCAGGCTAAAGCACATACAGGCACTGCAACAGAAGACAAAAAGTTTCCATCCACGTGACGAAAATCCACCAATAACTCGCAAGGATTTTGAAATAAACAACATGTTTTCCTCTGAGAGATCATATGGTTTCGTTAAGGCGAAAGACGTTCTATTTTGGGTGTTAACCCTTTCACCCCTGGACGAGCCATGTGGCCCAAGACAGACACCGTAAAAATAAATTTTTTAGGGGATGAAGTACAAAATATTATACATGTTTTGATGGAAGTTTTCGATAATAGTTAACGCCTCCACCTAACTTATTTGACTATGCTACCCCCTGTAACGCGTAGATTTTTATGGGTTTTGACAGTTAAGTAAAAATAAATCCGGGTGCGAAAGGGTTAATAAGAAGAGGTTGGGGAGACTAGGGTGGGGAGGAGGTGGCAAAAGAAAGCTTACCTTCACGTTTGCAATGCTCCATCTCCACTCGATTAAAATGCATACAATCTTTGACATCAATCACAGCTACTGACCCATCAATTCGACCAAGAAGAACCGCGTCCTTCGTTCTGACTTGCTTTAAACTTGATTCCGATACATTAGGCCATGTTACGCACATTACATGACTGTGGCTGCTATCAACATGAGCCTGTCCGCCGGACATCGTCCAGATGTTTAACAAGCTCCCTTTAGAGGCACAAACTAATGTTCCGGACGCATTACAATGGACATTGTTGATATTAGTCTCCTGGCTGCTCCAATCACGGTGTCCGTGGCTGTAATCAGGAGCAGAAAGGAATTCAAGTTTTTGTTGCATCATGCTTCGACCGCGACTGCTAAATTTCCATACCAAGATGTTGTCCTCACCACTGAAAATAAGGGAAGAGTAAAATTAACTCATATATCATTCAAAGCCATAATCTATGCCGGAAAATACTATACGCTAGATATCAAAGTAATGTTATTTCTCATTTGTACGTTATAGCTGCGTTATAATAACAAAAAATTCATGGAAAGGAACATAAATCTTATTTGTCGTTGATCTCGCTCTGAAATTAATTGCAAGATTTCGCTTCCCAACTATTGTATCGTTCGTTGGCATGTCTATCTCAGAAGATGCAACAACATCTATTGCCATACCTATATCTGATATCTATTTGTAAAAATCTATATCCAGCCCAAACTCTCATGTAACATCCAGTATTCTCAAACGAAAATGTCATGGGTCAGGAGGTAAGATTTCAAAGTTGGCAAGAACAAGAAATAAAAATGCTACATGAAAAACGTTGACTTACTTAGCCATAAGAAGACCTTTTGTTGAATTCCAGCAGCAACCAAACAATTCTCCGTCTTCGTTCTTAAAATTTGTGATTGGACACATTGGAAGGTCACCTGTGCATGAATGAGATTGAATAAAAAGGAGCAAGTAGTTAGAAACGACGTTCTACTTGCCCGATTGATAATCAGACTGCAATCTCCCAAAGATTTTCCTATTTCAAGTAGTTTTGATAACTGGTAGACTGGAGAAGAGATGCAAAAAACAAGATGCAAGTTCAGTGAGAATGCCCAAGAATGAATATAGCCATTAATTGGAAGAATAAGAAACGAAAAAACACAACCAAAAAGAACAAAAACAAAAGAAAAAGGATTACTCTTAAAAGAGACACAATTATCGTTCATCCGGTTGACAACATTGCTATGAAAATATATACCTTTTAAGTCAGCAATTGGATAATTGAGACCAATGGGAATTCGATTGGCTACAGCAGCAAAGACATTTACGATTTCTTCGGCAGCCCATTCCCGATATTGAGATGGTAAGGATACCGAAAGACAACAAGCCGATAAAGCATCGATCAACTCCAAAAGAATTGTCACTTTCGTTCGATTGTTGATTGAATTGGAAACTTCTGCAAAATAAATAAGACTTAAGAGATGCATTATTTATATTACAGATAAATAAATGATTTGAAGGTAAAATAGATGAATAAATGAAGTTGTCGATGACACAAAAAGCTAGTCATCAAAAATTGAAAAAATCAATAACAACAAATAACAAATGAATGAATGAATGAATGAATGGATGAGTGAATGAATGAATGAATGAACGAATGACTGAATGAATGAATGAATGAACGAATGAATGAATGAAAGAATGAATGAACGCATGAATGAATGAAAGAATGAATGAGTGAACAAATGAATGAATGAATGAATGAATAAATGAGTGAATAGATAAGTGAATAAATGGATGGGAAAATGAACATTTCATTCTATTCATCAATCAATCAACGTTTCTTTGTTACCTTCACAGCCAAAAAGTCTGACTAATTTCTGAATGAACCCAAGCACTTTATCAACATCATTCCAAGACTTCTCTTCTTCCAAACTATTTTCCTTCTTTCCACTGCTGTTTTTCTTTGCATTACAAACATTTCTTGAATCTTAATTGAAAATAAGTTGCAATGTTATAGGTAAAGCTACCGTCTTTACCTTCATATCATATCATATCATATCATATCATATCATATCATATCACATCACATCACATCACATCACATCACATCACATCACATCACATCACACCACATCATATTCATCATCTCACCTTTAGCCTCGCTTAGAAGCATCTCAATGCAATACTTTGCAACATCTTCCAAAGCTTGCTGATTTTGGCAAATAATTACTTTGATTATGACAGAAATCACTTCCCATCCAGCCTCGTTTCTTCCCACATTACCATCCTGCGCAGCATCATTGCTATCAACATTTCCAACTTGTTGGTACATCTTCATAAAGTCAATAAGAGACTGAACATCATCCACTTCGAGGTCATTCAAAGCTGTATTTATTTCATCAATACTCAGTGTCCTTACCATTGCATCAAGGACAGAAAACACTATTTTCCTCGAAACTTTGATTCTAATTGCCTTGTACATTCGTTCTAATGCATAGAGCCTTGCTTTCTGGTCTGTTAAGCTATCTGCTTGCTGCCCTAAAGATTTTGTTACTGCCATAATTTGGGCGTAATCGTCGGAATCTTTGGTCAATGAATTAACAAAATTGGTCTGTATATTTGACTTTCCAAGTGGATCTTGTTCCGTAAATTCGATGACAGGCGGCGTGTATTTGCAGTCAGATAACCCAAGAGAATTGAGGTGGCTACTAGAATCTGAAGGTGCATCGTTCATGTTAAAGATGTCCACGTTAGACTGAGAGGTCGGGATTGTGGAGGAGGGTTGATCTGCAAGACAATGACAACATAAACGATTAAATTAACAAAAAATGCCCTTTAATTTAAATTGTTTGAAATTCTACTACGATATTTTTCTACGATCTTGCAAATTGCAATATTATGATAGTTGTATATCCCTTTATCTGAAATGTGCGAAGATTCTATGAAAACATCACATCAATGAAACAGCGAGGAAATGTTCGAAATAAATAATAAAAAATTAAATTGATTACCATCTAATGCTGTTTTTAATTCAATTCCAAGCAAATCAGGTGCTTTTGCAACTGTTCTCAAATCAAATGGATGGCTAAAAAATACGATCATTATTCATGTTTTTATTTCAAACAATGCATTAATCTTCTAAAAAACAGTTAATGTTGTGCTTATCTTTGCGTAAAAGGGAATAGCATTCTATTAAATATTTTCCGTCCGATATATTGTTTTGTGTGATGTTGCATAGCGTAGTGTTGTTGTTGTTGTATTGTGTTGTATTGTATTGCATCGTATTGTATAGTATCGTATTGTATTGTATCGTATCGTATCGCATTGTATTGTATAATTTTAGAAACTACCACACCAAATGCCATACCTTTCAGGCAATGCAGACAAAAATTGCCTCTCTTTTTCATTGTCTTTATACCTCTTTCGGCAATTCGTGCATAACAGGTAATAAGGGCTGCCAGTCCCACAAGTGCCACCAAACCATCCATCAACGTATAACCCGTTACTGCGATATCCATTGCGACTGTTGCTGGAGCCACAGCCGGGATGATTCGTGCGCATGTGCTGATTAAATGACGTCACAGCTCGTTGACAAATTTCACAGAAAACAATGGCTGTTGATTGGCTGGCCGCCTGGCCTCGATTATTCGATGGCCTCCCTTCGACTCTCAACTGCAAATATGAAAATAAACTGATTATTAAAGGATTCGGGGATCTTTTTATTAGAAAACGATGCTACAATAAACATATAATTTAACTGGTTTAATAGTTTGCAAATTCCGAAAAGGCACGATGAAGGCCTCCATTATTGAAGTAGCTGATTAAATTCGTAGAAGTAGAAGTCTAAAATATGTTATTTTGAAAGTTGCCTTCATCTCAGAGACGAGGGAAGTCAAGAAGTTGAGTTGTAGCTTACCTCTCCGAATAACTGCCGAATCAACCCTTCGGATAATGAACCAAAGTTTGGAGATATTGCATTCTCATCATTCCCACTGTCAGTTTCATCACTTTCCGTTGACAGTCCACCTTCATCGTTATACAACAAATCGCTTATTTCCCTTCCGTCATCAATGGTCACCTCGGCTTGCAAAGAAGTGTCATCTTGGTCCATTGCATCAACATCAACAGGAATCACGTGAGCTTCAGTGTCTCTGTCAGATTCATTTTCAGTATCCTTCAAATTAAAAGCGAATTTTATTCTAAAACATGCATGAAATTTTGGAGTGGCAAAATACCCATCAGTGCAGACCTCGTTTTCGTTAGAACAAATTAGTGTTACTAATGCTACCAAAGAATTGTCATTGGCCAGAGAGGCTTTATTGACAGGGACGCTATAATGCGGAATTGCCCCCCACAGAAGCAAAACAAGCACAAGTCCTTTCAACAATTAAAAACATAAAAATGCACAATTTGACGTTCTTGGGATTTGATAACCTAATTCTATGCATATCTTTTCTTTGCAACATTCCATTTCGGGTCGCGGTACTTGAAGAATTAATATAATAAAACGAAAACTCATTTCGAACCTCGGCATCAGAAAGAGGATGTTCTAGAAGCCAAGAAACCAGGTTGTCCATATTCTCGAGACCGTTGTTGGCTCTCAGTGCCATTGTAATATGTCTTCTTGTGAAGCCCATCTCAAGGAGAGAATCAAGTCTTGGTAGTCGTGCTGGTGGATCTCGAGGCCTAGCAAGTGAGAAAGGATTATGCGCTCGCATTGCCATGAGTGCTTCGACGCTTAAAGGAGGTCGCAGCAAACGACGCCTAACAGATCCCGGCCTTCGAGTTGACGCAAATGGTACAACCCTTTCTCTTTCGGAAAAGCTTACATTGCGACCTGTAGACAAAGTTCTGTTCGGTCGCCTTAGGCGTAACTCGCTGTAGCTTACGGCAGAGCCGCACATGACGTTGCGATGGGCAGCCTGCTGAAAATCCACTATGTTTTCGACATTTTCTGCGGGAATCGACATCAAAGCGTTGCTTACGGCATTTAACGGGTTTTGCGAATCATTTGAACGATCTGCCGAAGTCGTGTCAGACTCTACCCGAATGGTTTTGTCATCAGTTTCATCAATATTCTTCGGTGTTGGATTGTCTCCTGCGACTTTTTCCTCCTTACAACAGGCAGGCTCGATATCATCTGTAAAATAACAGAGTTAATAACACTTTGTTAACAATTCTTACAGCTTCATGCCAACAACAACTCAAATCCAATCATATCAGCTACACGAGTGTCCCAAACCAACAAATAGAATTAAAATCAATATTTGTGCTTGCATTACGTCCTGCATCACAGGGCATCTTAAGCGCATAAATAAGTATCAGGCCCTATTTGATAACAGTACTTTTATACGCTGATCAGGCACGTGTAATTAGGTTCTTGGTTTTAGCTCTAATACTTAAGTTATTGTAGTAAGATATTATTAATTTTGTAAGATTTTAACCAGTCTTAGATTCACGGGGCCACGTGTATAGATAATTGAAAAAATTAAATAAAATGAAATTAAATGTATGCCTTGTATAAATGTGAATATTATAATTAACTATTAAACTTTATCGTCAAAATTCGAACTCCTTTCCATTCGCCATATTATCGTCGTTGGCGCAAGCATTTTGCAAATCCGGTGATGCAAATCTGGATTCCAAAATCAATACCATCCACTTTCGATAAAAAAACATCCGAGATGACGAAATAATGGTCTGACAACTCACCTTCAATTTCATTTTTGTAGCCTTTCACTGCATTGCACAGCAAAACAGATAAGCATCTTTCAAAATCTGCAATGCTGAAAATTTCATTCAATGGATTTTTCATCAAACTAAACTGCAATGCCTGCTTAAAGAAACTCTTAAAAACGTCGGTACTTATGATGCTATTCTCTGAGTCTTCACCATCCTCTAACAGCGTCTCAATTTTTGGACTATACTTCCGCAAATGATAATATTGGAACATAATTTTGCAAAACATTGGTGAATGAATCATGTTGAGAACGGATTTAAATCCACAGAACATTAGCTCCCCTTCTGCGATCAAATCGAGTTCTTTCTGCGATAAACAGCATTGCTTCCCGTCTGCAGTTTTCCGCATTGCATCAAAACAACGGTTTTCTAATAGCGATTGGCTTGTCTGACACGTGATCAGCAAAGAGGCCCTGAATGCTTCTTGGAATAAATCAACTGAGTCGCCGGCGTTGAACTTTGCTGATTGGACGGCTCTCAAATTGGAGCTCTTGCGCAATCTTAAACAGAAAATAAAGTAAAACTTAAGAGGTGAATTCTCTTCATATCAAATGCAATTATTTCTTAGCATCTATCATATTATCACTTTTTCAATCAATTAAATGGTTCTCTCATCTGGAAGCACATTCCTTCAACTAGTTCCTTGGTCTCTCCTTAACATTGGTCGCTTGTTAATCCATGCATTCTTTCATTCGTTTCTTTCTTCATTCATCAGCTTTTTCTTACCTTTTTCCATTTGCTCAATAATTAGCTCATGTGCTCTGTTTCACTCATTTGCTTGTTCGGTCAAAGTTCGCTCATTCATTAAAGCATTCGTTCGTTCGTTCGTTCGTTCGTTCGTTCGTTCGTTCGTTCGTTCGTTCGTTCGTTCGTTCGTTCGTTCGTTCGTTCGTTCGTTCGTTCGTTCGTTTGTTCGTTCGTTCGCTTGTTCGTCCATACCTTCGTTAGCTCGTTCGTTTGCTACAAACCAATCTAGTACATTAACTTCAAAAATGGAAACGTTTTTACAATCAAGAAGATTTAAACTCGAATAAACTCACTCATTTTGATTGACCTCGTCGATTTCTTGAACTCTTAACAGCGAGCTGTTAACACTAACTTCACCCATTATATATCCCTTCCCTTCGTTTAAACGGCACATTTTCCCAATTCGAAGACCACTATCAAAATTTCCAATAAAACCAAGCATTGAAAAAGTTTTTGGAATTCTTTTCTCGATGTAATTTGCCAGACCTTCATCCTGAAATATTTAATTAATATAGAATTAGACATTTTGATTAGGGAGATCGCAAATTGTACTTTAAAAAAGCTATAAAGATAAAAAAAGTTTAGATTAGGAATCTTTGAAAAAGATCTCAAAATTTTCAATGTCTTACTTTTAAATTGCCTTTGCAAGCATCTTCGATTTGCTCACAAATGCTCAAAAATGCATCCTTGATTTGATCTCTCCAATAAACGTCTTCGAATAACCTTCGTAACACGCAAATTGTCTCTTCTGCTATGACAAACGGTGATGGAGCACAATGCGGCGAGCCTACGTGAACCAAGTCTTTGCCAGAATATTTGCTCATTTCATCGATCGTGACCTTAAACAAAGCAATAAATAAATGGGTGATAGAAGTGGGATGGGAGTTAAAGAAAATTAAGGGAGCAGTAAAGTGGCAGAAAGCACAAGAGAGGCTCGGTGCTTGCTTTGTAATTTTACTGTGGGTGGAATTTTTCAGTCACGTCAAATTAACATTGCAAAAGATACATACATAAAAAAATTTTCTTATATCAAATCAAAAATACAAAAATTTAAATTTTTCACTGTCATTCCAGCTACAATTGGGCTGCATTAAGCATTCAGCATCACATGGAGATGGGTGTGGCAGCTGAACAAATGTGGCTACAATTGGGCTACAAATTGTAGCATAATACTGCTCTCCTGCTGGGCATTCAAAATAAAATGAAGATGGGTGTGGCAGCTAATCAAACGGTGTTACCGGTGGGATAGCAATGTTAACAAAGCCTGCATGCTTAATGAGCAGAATCAAAGATCTACTTAAGGTCGGAATAAACATATAAATAGAAATGGAAAAGAAGCTTCAACTACCTTCGCCGTTGGTGTGTTACTGTAAAACACAACACATGGGTAGAAATCTGCATAGGGCAAATTGTAAAACGCAACACGGGGTACCTGTGAAAGTAAGTTATCGAGAAACATGTTACATAATCAAGCACAAAATGACAGGAAAAGAGAGAAAAAAATCAAACAAAGTCCTCGAACGGGAATTAGAAATTTTATCAAGAAAAATCTAGCAAAATCTGAGAAGGATGTAATTTTCAAATGGGACTTGGAGAACGTTGAGGAAATCACAAAAATCGGGTCCTCTTATTAGCAGATTTTTAATAGGGGAAAGAAAATATGATTTGAAATTCTGACATTTGAATCATAATAATTTACAGTGATGAATGCGATAAAATGGAGTTGGAGAATACTAGAAATTAAAAGAGAGGGTTGGAATAACAAACAGTAGGGGGCCGGAAAAAAATAAATGATTCAAAGAGGGAGAGGGGACCTCTTATTGGAGATACAAGGTATCTAAAATGATGTTCAATGTTACGCACCTCGCCGTTCTTACCAAACATTAGAGTTCTTGACTTCAGATCCAGGATGCAAGTGACGTAATCTCCTTGAGTGAAACTTTCAAAGATCTCTTCTGACGTTTGTGTACCAGCATGATAAACAAGGCCACTGTAAGTACGGTAAACCCATAAATCAGACGATGTCTTGTAGCTGATGTCCTCAAACGGAAACTTTGTAATGCCAATGCAAGCCCCTTCGCTCCCTTTGGTTTCATGATTTATAAACACCTTCAATGTAATGATAAATAAACTTTTTTAGAACTTTGCTAAAAGCGTCTTTTGACATTATAGTCTCCCGAAGGACAACATGAAAACATTACATTAAATTTCATTGCATTATATTCACTACAATTACATTATATCACATTATATTACATTAAATTTCATTTAATTACATAACATTACAATACAATACATTACATTACAATACATTACATTATATTACATAACAATACATTACATTACATTATATCACATTATATTACATCACATTACATTACATTAAATTACATTAAATTACATTACATTACATTACATTACAATACAATACATTACATTGCATTACATTACATTACATAACATTAAACTACATTACATTACATTACATTACATTACATTACATTACATTACATTACATTACATTAAATTACATTACATTACATTACATTAAATTAAATTACATTACATTACACTACATTACAATACATTACATTACATTAAATTGCGACAATTAACTCACATTCCATCTGTAACATCCCGAGTTCATCACTTGTTTCACAATTCCAATCGCTTTCCCGCCAACCGCATGATTGACTGTGTTTAGGTTTTCAAAAGAACATCCTTTGCTTTTTACAGCATCAAAAACGACAGGGATAGCCTCGTCATCAGAAGGAGACTGAGACCATAAAGGGCGAGGTAATATGCTTTCATTTTCCAAAGGCTCCTTCCAAATGGCTCTTGGGATTATAGAGAGAAGGCTTTCAACAATCTGTAAAATGAGAAAGTTTTGTACATTAATAGTTCATCAAATTTTTCTTAAATTTTAGTTCATGGCTGACTTCGTCCTGTGCTGACAAGAGAATCCTTACCAATAAGAGAACAAAACCATTCTAGGCTTCTGAAAACGTGGTAAAATAAAGTCAAAAGTTAAACTAACCTCTTTGCGATTTGTGTCACTCGTCAAGTTCTGATGCTGATTAGTAAAAGGTAGAATTACTTTAATCAGTTTCAAAGCCAGAATTCTTGTCTTTATACTGTAGCTTGGCAGTGCTTAAAGAAAAATAAACTTGCATGAAACTTAGCATATTGATAACTAATGTAATGTAAATGTGATGTACTGCAATGTAACGTAATGCAATCTGATGTAATTTAATGTGATATAATGTAACGTAAAGTAATTTAATGTGATGTAACGTGATCTAACGTAATGTAATGCAAGGTAATGTAATTAAATGCAATGTAATGCAATGCAATAGAATGTTAAGTTAAATGTAATGTAACGTAATGTAAAAAAAAACAACTAATTGCATTACCTGCAATTTTGATAAGCTCCGTTGGGAAATCTTCCGCCACTAAATGCTTTCCTGCAGATTCATTCAACAAAGCAAATCTTTTAAGAAACACAAGATGTGCACAAAATGTCGCCTCTCCATCTGATGCTGAAGAAACCTGTTCCATGAATGCGCGGAAAATAACCATTTGTTTAGAGACAACATATTGCAAACATTCGTCAGAGGTGTCTTCATTCATCCTAAGAATGTAAGCATTTTAGATCAATTTCAACCTAGATTACGTTAAATAAATGAAGGTAGAAAACGAGAGTTCTATTGCGACAATAGGTTAAAGTGGACTATGTATGGATCATGAGCAATTGGCCAAATTTTAGGATATAATATAAAACTTACCCAATCTGCAACGTGATAGATTTAAGTAATACAGATCCCACTTCTTCTAATGTTGATGAGCCATTATAAGAAGGGTTTGAGTTTTGAAGAATGAATTTATCAACAAGAATTCCGAGTAAGTTTGTCTCCAAAAGCAATTTTTGATCTGACTTCTGCAGACGTGTTTCTGAAAGGGCAGCCATGAAGACCGTCGAAAACACTTCTGTGTATCCTGAAGGAGACAACAAATGATATTGAGATGAAGATGGGAAAGGAAGAACGGTTAGACGAAAAAGAAAGCTGCTGTTACAAAAATTTCGATAGAAATTAAAAAGAGGAACAAGATGAATGAAATAAAAGGAACAAAAAGGCTACAACAACTATGCATCTTACCTCCAAGAACATTATCAACTCCGTTGCAAATATGATTCAAAATGCTCTTCAAAAACTTCTGGGAAACTTCATCAAATTCATCCGAGGTTTCTTTTGATGCACAGACGATGTTTTCCTTAGAAAATAAAGGAGCATTGGAGTGATAATCTGAAAATTGGTATGGACCATTGTCAATATCAGTATATCAAATTACATTACATTACATTACATTCCATTACATTACAATACATTACATTACACTACATCATATTAAATTATATTACACTACATTACATTCAATTACATAATATTACATTACAAACATTACACTAGATTATATTACATTACATTGCATAATATTACTTCACGGTATATTACATTAAATTGAAAACTCCATTCTATAACCAATTACCTTCATTGCAAACATTGTATTATCATAAGAATTCTCAACCAATACACCCAGTCCAAATGAACCAAACATAAAATGCAGCTGCGCAGAGGCAATCAAGTTATGCATCACATCACAGGGTTCCTCGGTTGACACAGCCTCGTTGCTGACTTTTGGAAAGAGGTTGAATGATGCTAGCATTTTCAGCGCTTTGATTCTTCGCTGTAAAGAAAAATTACAAAAGTAAATTGCTTGTTATAAGCGATCTGAATCGACTGCACTGAAAGTTTGTAAGAAAACTGAAAGATTAAAAGAAAGATTACAAAAACTATTTCGTATTGCAAAACTTTAGAATTGCCAGAAAATCTGCCCTTTACCAGGGCCTCTCATTTGACAATGTCTCTGAATAGATCTTCCTTTCACTTAAATTCTTTTCTAATTTCTCTTCTTCATCTCTCTTTGCCTTAAGGTCTTTTCCTTTGCTCAAGTCACATGACTAGTTAATTAGATATCACATGATAAGTTGACTAGCCCTCACGTGAAATGTTTGTTAGTCTCCAGTCCCCTCATAATAAATGATTAATGTTGTACTTAAAGGAGAAAATTACCTCAGCTCTTATTTGGTGCATCATGATTGCTGTTGTTAAGTCATTCAATGAGACATTGTCCATCTTGATCAAACCGTATTTTCTCCTCTCGTGATCACCTACGAGCTCTCGATCTATATCTTTCATAATTAAACATAGGCCATTTTCAATGGTGGAGGTGGAGGAGTGCGTTCTGGATATTTCATCTTTCAACGGTGGTTTTACAAGAAGGAGAAAATACAAGCAGTTTCTCACAACTGATTTGCAATTCTGTAATAACTTGTCTAAAAACAAAATGCAAAATTAAATTAATTTGACAAAAAGCAGAATTATAACATATAAGAAAGGGGGAAGTTCAGAAAATTAGAAAATTAGAAAAAGCTGTGTCCAAAGCAGACTGGAATACGCATTTTAGTGGTATATTTCTGTTTTGGAATTTTTAAATAAATGCACTGAACTCAACGTTGCTCGTCTCAAACCAGACAAGGGCTAGCAACAAAACGAAACACAACAGAGGTACCACTGAAGATAAACTTTGAGTATAAAAATATACCTTCATTGTCAATAAAATCGCTGCTTTGCTCACTGCCTTTGCCTCCAGTATCAACAGCCTGGGCAATATTTTGGAGGAACTTTTCTGCGGAAAACACAGCTGAATAAATTGCAGAGAGATCTTGGCTAAAATAAATGGGGTTGAGATGTATTACAATCATGATCGAACAATGCAATGAGAAAGTAACCAAATGAAAAAATTGATTATCTATAAATATAAATATTTGAATAAAAAGACTAATAAATCAATGGAATGATAAATGAATGCAGAAATAAGTAAACATTCTCTTACCTCTTTAAGATCTCGGCATCATAGGTTGAATAACAGTGCTTCAGCAAAGATGCAAGAATGTATTTCGTTGTCATAGTGACTAAATGTGATGGTGACAATATCTCATCTTCCATTTCTGTTGTCAACTCTGAAGTTAGAAAAAGGAGCAAGATGTTAGTATAGTCAGTGTCACAGTGTTGATTTTTCGATAAAGAGCCATGGTTTGATAATATGGAATAGCACTGCATTGATGATGCAAAGAAAAGTTTTAGCAACGAATTCCCATGCCCATTTTGGCAAAAATTATTATACCAGCGCCTTAGGACGATGTTTGCTGATCTCTCTGAAACTGGATTGGTAAGCGAGTGAAGCATGTCAATTAAACATCAACAGGTATTTTGGCAGGCGGTTACCCCTTTATTCCCCTTCCTGTTTGAGCTGAAGGTGATAAGATCAATTAAGTATTACCTCGACTCAGACCGTAATCGATGAAATCCCTCAACAATGTTTTTGCCTCAACTGTTGACGCACCACTGGCAAGATCAAGAAAAATGTCATCTTTCTGTAGAAGGCTGGTTTCCAGTTGAAACTGGTGAAGGTCATTTTCGTTGAATAGATGAAGTAATTTGTCAATTTTGTGAATGACTTTTTCTGCAAATGAAATAGATAAGTAATGTAATGTTATGTAATGTAATGTAATGTAATGTAATGTAATGTAATGTAATGTAATGTAATGTAATGTAATGTTATGGAATGTAATGTAATGTAATGTAATGTAATGTAACGTAATGTAATGTAATGTAATATAATTTAATGTAATGTAATGTTATGTAATAAAATGTTTTAGCAAAGTTTTAAATTAACGAGAAATATTAGCAAAATGCTGCTAGAAAATAGAGAACCATTAACTCTAAACCTCCTGAATAGAATGCTCTTGTTATTTACGCGATAATTCCAGCCAAAATTGATACTTCAGAGCTTGGCTTGAATTTAAACAAAATTTTCCCTTAGGTCACAAGTAGGAAAATTCTACTCATATCCCGTAACTACTGGGGACAGAAAGTATTTCAATTCGTAAAAGTTCTAAAAGTTTTTCACAAACTGTGGAAATAAATCCTCCTCAAAAGCATAATAAATCTTTATTATTGTACATAGTTTTTATTGTAATTTTTCTTTTCTTTATCGCTATTATTAGTTATTCAGTTTTGAATTATTTTGCAGGGCAGTTTATAAATCAGTTTTTAGTTGCATATTTGACCCTTTTTAAAGAAATTAAATGAATAAAATGAAAATAAAATAAATTCAATACCTGGAGAGGAATCCTTACTGCAACGAATGCCATTTCTAAATATCGGAAGTTCCAGCCATGGCATCGCATTTTTTTCTGAGATAAGGATCGGGGGACTATGCATCATTGTGTTAATGCATTTACCCACAAGAAATGCAGCAGTTCTTTCCAGATCGACAACCCATGTCCAGCTTGCTGTTGGTTCCGGAAGCGGTAAAATACAAGGATCCAATGTGCCGAAGGATTCTGGAAGAAAGCTTTTCGTTGTAGAAGTGATAGTGATTTAAGTACATACGATTTATTGATTGTCTAGACAAGATACCATTTGCAAATTGCGTTTAGAAAAAGAGCCGTTCTTCTTTGGGGCTCTTACTTCTTTGATTTTATTTGAATTTAATAGACATTTGCCAGAACAATACACCCGGTCTAAATCGGGTTCATCTAGTTCCAACTGTCAATAGTTAAAAAAAATTTCGTGTAGTTTTAATTCTTTGGTCGATTGGAGGCAACAAATCTATCAAATTCGGAACTCAGTAATTCGAACTTGACGTAATTTGAACGTTTACACCCTCAAACAAAATGTTCCAAAAAGACATGGTGTTCGAAATAGTCAATTAGTAGACAAAAGTCTATAGCTGGCGAATGAAACTTCTATCTTTTTTCTGTGTTAACTTTGCCGTTCAACGGTTCTCTAGAGTGTTTTGTTTGACATGCTAATCGCATGGAACAATCACACTATTCTTTAGATATCGATTAGCTAATAACAATACTGACTTAGCTTTGCGCATAAAAATCATAGCAGAGTCGAGATTTGCCCTACCACTTTTAGGCCATGCTTGCTCTTGCTTCTCAAGCACCTCCACTGCTGATGACATTCTGGATAGCTTGTCTAGGCCATGGAGCAAGTCGCACACATCACGAAGGCATGGAAGCGGCATCTCAGATGGCAATAGAAGCATCGAGTGTATAAGAACAAATAATATGTGGCCAGCAGCCGAATCGGACAGGATTTCTAGAATGACGGTTTCAAAAATCAGGTCAGATCAAGGTAAATCAACATTAAACGAACAAATTTTAATCAAAAGTTGATTTCTGCCCAAGCCAGAAGCTCAGGAACGAACTGAACCTTCCTCCGGCCTAGTGGCTCAATTTCACCACCCTTCCTCATTAAATAAGAGAAACGAGGCGTGATCTGGGTATGGCCTTGCAATGTCAATTGTTTTCATTAGCCCCCCTCGTGGCTGCCACGGCTGCAAAAGAAATTGGTCTGGCTTGGAACCGTGATCTTTTCTAGACTCCGATTAAAACAACGCGAGGTAACAGAACATGTAGTTAGGATGAAAGTTTGAATAATGTAGACACGACTTAGAAACCAAAGCATTCATTTTCTTGCTCCTTTAAAAGCTGTTTGAATTCACTTTGCATATCATTATAACAACCAACAATGCGTAGGCTGGTTAATCGAAATGCGAGTAATCAATAAAGCGCTGTACCTGGTCATCAAACTAACCTAAAAGCTGCCATTTACTCGATGATGATTTCTCTCGGTGTTTTGAAATAACCGCCAAGAACTCATCTATGCTGGATTTTGCTAATGACAGCGTCAGCTGAATGTGCCTGCGGAGGAGGCTGACGTAATCATCCTCATGCTAAAAAGAAGGAAAATGTTTATGAAAATTAGTGTTAAAATTACTATATTTATGTTGATTGTTTAAATTCATTATGAAGCCCATTATTTGCCATAACTTGAAGTTTTTCTCTCTTTTGCTTCCTTCCTTCCTTCCTTCCTTCCTTCCTTCCTTCCTTCCTTCCTTCCTTCCTTCCTTCCTTCCTTCCTTCCTTCCTTCCTTCCTTCCTTCCTTCCTTCCTTCCTTCCTTCCTTCCTTCCTTCCTTCCTTCCTTCCTTCCTTCCTTCCTTCCTTCCTTCCTTCCTTCCTTCCTTCCTTCCTTCCTTCCTTCCTTCCTTCCTTCTTTCTTTCTTTCTTTCTTTCTTTCTTTCTTTCTTTCTTTCTTCGATCTACTGTTAAATGGCCTTTGTACTACATAGTAAATATCTTCATACTTTTTGTGATTTTGTATTTATCATCGCTGTAAGCAAATGTTTTTGCATCAAGTGCAAAAGACTGACAGTTTGTTTTTCCACTGTACTTCTTTTCAACTTCCATTTTTCCTCTGTTTTAGATGAAACAAAACTTTCTAGTCGCTTTTCCTAAAAAATAATAAGCAGGGTTTCTAGTATATTTTGTGATGACGAAAAAGGGATGCTGCCGTTGGAGTTATTAACCACATTACTGTTCGTGGGAAGAGTGTCTTTAAAAGAGCCACAAAAGCTATGGTTAGATTAAAAATTCATAAAAACACCCACCAATCTGCTAATACCCTGTCAATCGCCAGCCTACATAGGCTTTTCCTACTACTAAAAGGATAAAAAAATGATTGAATTTTCTTAATAATTACTATTAGTGAAGATATATTGCGCAATAACGTCGCAATACAAAGAACGATTTCTGCTAATCAACTTACAGTGAAGAATCCAATATTGCGCAATAACATCTTCATTAGCGTCTCGCTTGTTTTGAGTTTAAGCAGGACTTCATCTTTATCGTCGGAAACTTCAAGGGCGGTGGCATTTTTACGATCAGGGCTCAGGGGGGCATCTGTGTTGATGTATTGCACAAGAGCAAGCAAATCGGCGACGTGAAAATCGTCATTCAAACTGGAGAGAATCACTTCAAGTAGAAGCATCTGGTAGGGAAAAGATTAGATGGATTAACAAAGAAGGCTACAACTAGATCCCATCAATTAATCATTTATTGCTATTGTTTGCCATCACCAGGGTGGAAAGAGGCCAAACGAACATGCAGGGCGAAAAATCGGGGGAGAAAATAATCATACAAGCCGCTTAAAGGGGAAATAAGCTTGAAATCTTAGACCTTCAAATATTGGAGATAAAGTAACAAAACCATTTATTCAAGGTAATAGGAAATACGCCCCCTAAAAGTGGTTGAAGCTTTAATCGGTGGGAGGAATAAATGCAATCCAAGTCATTCGCGTCCATTCAATCAAATCGTATCATTTAAGTCAAGAAGAAATTTCATTATTCAAGCTGATTTTGGACTTATACCCTGCAAAATCAATCATTACACATGATAATAAAAATAAAAGGGAAGATATGAATGTTATGAAACGGCATTTAAAGATCAGACAACCCAGTTGCCCAAATCTAATGAAAACAGACAGGCAAAATCAATTGTAGAAGAGCTACAGAACTAAATTAAACAAGGAAACTGTCGTAAAACTTACATTTCCTTTTGACATTTGGCCAAAAGTTGTAATTTGCTGAGGTAAAAGCTCGAATAGGATTTCGACTCGTTCATGCAAATTTGGTAGCAAGATCTGAGCACCAAGTTTAGTTGTCTCGATGACGGCCTAAAATTGAAATATAGCAAATAGAACAGAGACTGTAAATAAAACAGGAAGATCATAAGAGAAATGCTAGCATATTGTATCTTGTGAAACTTAAATAATTAACTGTCATTTAAATGCTATTAATCATATAAAGAAGTAAACGCCAGCAATAGGGTTGTAGCTACAGTGGGGTGAGAAGGGTGTCCCCCCCCAGAAAAATATTCCATTTCAAAAACAAGGCGTTTTTGGCTATGAAGGAGTATTTTGTCGGCAAATTCTGTCGGTCGGTCGTACGCCCATCGGCTGTCGGCAAATAAAGGATTGTTCGCCTATTTTGTCGGTAAATTCATCGTATACATCCCTCTCTCAAAAGCAGAAGATCTAGCTACGACCCTGCCAAACAACAAATAAAAAAACGTTTTTGGTTTTATCAACAAGCAAAAGTTTACAGCAAGAGACTGTACCTCATGCATTTTTGCTGATAATGGCAAATCGATAAGTTGTATGAGCAGTTTGCGGATTTCTTTTGCTTCCGTTCCAAGTAAATCATTCAACGATTTATCTTTGATAGCCAAGACTAAATGACATTTGAGCAGATCAAGCAAGTGTAACACCATCTCCTCGCCATAGCTGAAAAAAATACAAAATGATAACTGGGACAATGCAGAGTTAGGAAAACATCATGGTCTCAGGGTCACTCACTGGAAGAAGGTCCACGAAAAACCATAGAAACTCCTTTGCCACACCCAAGCCTTGTCTGTTTTCTATTGTCTTGTGCGGAAGGTTTACCCGGACTTTGGGGAAATGTTCCTTAGAAATTCACCACAAACGGCATCAACACAGGATGGGTTTAGGAAATTACCTAGATTATTGGCACGTAATTTGAAAATGCAACTTTTTATATGCGTAGAAAAAATATTACCTTTCACCAGCCATGCCGTCAAGTGCAATTAGATCATTGATATGTGATCTAAAAAACCCTAAAAGACCTCGTAGTTTCACAAACGTCTCCTTCTTCAGCAGAATACAATAAGGCCTGTGTTGTGCAATTATCCTCCTACAAATAAAAACATCAAATAAAAACATGGAAATTGTTTAAAATCGATTGCTAAAAATCTGTGAGGATGTCAATATCAGGTTCATTTCAAGCTACAATGATTAAAATGGGTGCCCAGCGGAAAATTCCCGATTTGCTACACTTTCAATTCCAACAGATTGGCAGCAGTCCCCTCCTCCCCACTCCCCCATCGCGAGATAGCCAAAACTGCCAAAAACTCCACCTTAAATCCTACCTGTTTGGCGGCGGCGCGGTACAAACAACTGAATGAGATGTACCAGCGGCTAATTGTTGTATTTTCACACCTTCCAATCCTGGTACTTTTTTAGGATTTGCAACAGGTGTAACACAATGTCCCAAACCGCATTGTCCCATCGAATTGTTCCCCCATGAATACACCTCAAACTCTAAAAAAAAAGTGATTTTTTAATGCTTAATAAAATGTTGAAACCAAATAATAATACTTGCCATTAACGCTCAAATTGTCCCAATTGCATAACACCACCCCATCCAATCCTATCCCAAAGACTTAACTTCCAACTTTGACATCAACATCTCCCCCTAAAAATCTTACATACAAAAGTCCTTAGGCAAAATTGGCTAAAACGGAGCTGATTCCCTGATAAAACGCGTTACAATGTTATCAACAAACAAGTTAGTCATACAAATAATTCCTTACAGTTATCCTGTTAGAACATGCGTATAATAAATCTGATATCAACAGGATTAATATAAAGAACTTAACAGATTTTAGGCCATTTTAGTAAGTATGACTTAAAATTTAAAAAGCGGCCAAGTAGCCTCAATCATTGTGCAGTCTTGGGGTTTTCGGCAAGGGCTCAGCGCCGTTGTATGAGAAAGAAGCATTGAAAGGGGGATAACCTCTTTTAAAGGTAAGGATGACAGCTATTGGTTAATCAATCAATAAGACATATTACCCTCCGGTTGCCCTTTTAGCATACACAGCAGAAATCAGCCAGAAACGGGGGTCAAGAAGCCATAAAGACTGCAAGTGGAGATCCCGATTGAAGTGGGAGGGGAAGGGGTCTCTTTCTGTGGGTGCTAAGGGAACTTACGGCGAGTGAGAGCAAGGCAATGGTTATCTCCCATGACAACATCATCTGTAAATGAACAGTCGAGTGATTCAATCAGTTTTGGCAGCAAATGGACAGAATCAGCTGATCCAGTTGCTAAGCATGGTCCACATCCCCAGGCATAAATCTAAAACAAGAAAAATTTGACTCTTAATTTAAATGAATGGCAATTAGAAACAGCAATATTTGCCGAGACGAAAAAAGGATTGTCTGTTTTAACAGACCGTAAATACGCCATAAATACGCCATAAAATAGGCCGTAAATACGCCGGACCCAAAGATGCTTATAATGAGAGTCGATAAATTTACAAATAAATGAACAACGCAAAACGGCGAAAAAAAGACAACATGTGAACAAAAATGACAGGTAAAATATCAAAATACTGAAGTAGATATGCTGATATTTAGTAATAACGAATATTTATAAACTTTAGCCCAGGTAATTCCGTTAATCTAAACGGGAAATCGAAATTTACCTACGGCTTTTTCTGCGATTTCACGGAGATTAATGAAAATTATTTCAATGAAATAATTTTGTATCATTACAGTTATTTTAATCATTTTTTTCAATTTGATGACGATAAGAGTTGAGTTGCATTAAAACGTGGGAGTCGGTGTTGAGAAAGTCTTCAGAGCAAATTTGCCAAGGATTATCGCGAAAATTTAAAAAATTAATTAGAAATGGCGATAAACCCTCATTGTTTAGAATATTCATGAAGGCCGTTGTAACGCCAACGTTAAAAAAATGGAAAGATGGAGGCTTTTTGCACATAAAGAATGGATTGCTTCATCTGCCATGCGAAAGAACGGTCGAAATTAGGCCGAATGACGTGGATGAAAATATAAATAAGAATCGAACTGTGAATGCAACAGAAGTTAGGAGATTTCAACATCTTGATGATTAATTTATGCCTTAAGAATGAATCTATATACTTGGCCACTCGAAGTCAAAGCAAGAGAGGCCTGACAACCAGCTGCGACTTTGCGAATGTGTATCCCTTGCAATGCTTCAATCAGCTGAGGGAAGAAGAAACAAAATGATTCTCAGCTAAACTCGAAAAACGCGAGAAAATAACAAAACGAAGCTAAAAACACGATTGACTAAATCAAATAATTCTGCATTTGAAAATAAACAATTTCAACTTGCTATATATTGTTACAAAGTCATTTGCTTTATTAATGATGTTTAAATTCTAGTTTATAGATGAGATATTGTCCAGCCCCCGTCTAGCAGGACATCCATATCATTAAACCTTCGTTTTTCACCATTGGGAATTACACTTCTGCTTCCTGATAGTCTAGGGTGTCCCTTCATGCTCTTTTACGAGAATGAATTGAACTAGAATGAATTTTCCCCTGCAAGAAGATGATGTTTTGATAACTGGCAGGGACTAACCACTCGCCTCATGCCCTTTTAAATAAGCTGCCTATAGAGTGTACAAAACCAGCAATTTGATAGCATCTGTTCTGGTATTTTGCACTTCTCAGACGGGGTTATATGTTGTACCCTTTCTAAAGCCTCAAGTCAAGAAGAAGTTAAGTTGGAAGAACTAAAGAAGGAAGCTGTGTTTATAAACTGCCGTCTCTCAAACACTTTACCTTCGGGTGAAACACTCTGTTATTGTCACCATGACCCAGTTTTCCTGAAATCAATAAATTCAAGCTATCAGAATTAGGGTGAATTTTATGTGTTACATGGCAGAATGATCAGAAGGGCAAAATATAAACAAACTTGGTACGGCTCTTTGGAACGCGGTTTTCACCTGATTCACACATTATTCATTTGGGCTGGCACGTGATTTTCACATGATTAAACTGGGTTTACACGTGATTTGCACATGATTTGAGGGCGGTTTGCGCGTGATTCAAGCTTATTGCAAAAGATAAACACGATGTGTAAAAGAAAACACACTTTAGGTTTAGCAACATCAAAACAGATTCACACAGTTTTAGTGGGAAAATCACAGATGATTCTTGTCTTTCAAAGAAATTATGTTGACAGCTGTTTACACAAAAAAAACACGCTTAGAACGGAAAACTGTTTTAGACTTTGAAATGATCGATGCTTCATTATTAAAAAGAAATCGTACCCATTCCTTGTGCCAAACAATTAGCACCCGTTATGTGTGCCAAACCACAAGCACCCTATATGTGTGACAAAATATTTGTACCCATTTTGTGTGACAAGACATTAGCACCCATTATGTGTGACAAAATACTTGTACTATTATATGTGACAAAATACTTGTACCGATAATGTGTGACAAGACACTAGCACCCATTATGTGAGACAAAATATTAGCATCGATTATATGTACTTCGTGTAAATAAATAAAACAAATCACCCACCACTGTCCCCTGCACCAAATGACCAGACAGATGTTCCATCTTGTGACAAAGCGATAGTGTGAGAACTTCCACATGCAACCTGTCCCACAAGGCCAATGTTTTTGACCAAAGTTGGAACACTTTTGCTTGAGCTGTCACCATGACCTGAAACGGAACGCGACATGTCAACATAATCATCATGACCTTCAAAGTCATCGTCACGGTCAACATCATCATCATAATAATCATCATCATCATGATGGACCACTTCTTAACCAATTGTTTCTTGATACTGCAGTCTCAATAAAGGCAAAAAAAGTCATTGAGGCCAAAATGCATTTACAGCCCATGATCTTCTGTCCTGTAGAATTCATAGCTTCATTGAGAAGGTCTTGAATAAAGGCAAAGTTGACCAGACTTACCCAGTCTACCGTAATCTCCCTCGCCCCACGTGTACAACTCGCCATCTTCCGTTACAGCTGCACTGTGCCTGTTTCCAGCAGATATAAACTGAATGAACTAGAAAAGATGAAGAAGCGGATTTAAACCAAATAAACTGAATAAGCTGAAATAAAAAATAGATAATGCAAACAAGAAAAAATAAAACGATGAAAATCATAAGCATTATGTAAGATTTTTAGTGGTTCAATATTGATCTTGATTTTGTGATGTGACCTAAGTTGGCATTAGCAATATAAAAAGGTACCTACCTTTCCTTTTAATGCACCCTGGACACGTTTTGGCACTTTTTGCATCAATGTGTTACCGTGTCCAAGCTTTCCATAGTCACCTTAACAAGAAATCGATTTTCACCATCAATATTAAAGTCTGCAGAAGGTGCATACTTTTATCGCTTTCTTAAAATGGGTGCTTTTCATTCTAGTTCCTTAAGATTGGCCTGCCCAGCCTCATTAATTCAACATTAATCAACAGTGTAAAACGTTATTTGGAAACCTCGTCAAAATCTTGGACCAACGGCCTGATTAAATAAGATTGGCTGGGCCCCTTAACCAAGATAGCTACTTTTAGTCGAGATCTCGTGCGATAGCCTGTCAGTATAAATAAGAAATAAATTAAGATTTGAGAACACGATCACTCGGGATCCCGCCTGCTCGTGAGCTGGCCTGTTAGCAAAGCCAGCCGGACACGCTTTGTTGTCGTCATGTAATCGATTGGGTAGGGCTTGGAGGGGGGTTGAGCTTCTTCAAATCATTATTGCGCAACTTACTGCCCCGGGGGGGGGGGATTGGCCGCGTGCTGACTTGTCCCCACATGAGTTTACATCCAAATTCACGGTTGCAGTCTCTTAGGAGAGCTAGCCCTTTTCATGACACTCTTTAGGCTCTAAGGTATTTGTGCTCAGAGAGAAGATTAAATTTCCTCGTTCGTCTTAACCGATTGCAACTTCAACAAGAATTGATGATGCTTTCGTTTTGACAAACTCATCTTCGTGAATCTCATCATCGCAGCAAAACGAGATTGAGCAAGACAAGGAGGCTCAGCAAGAAAGTAAAACGCGTTAATACTATAAAAATCACGCATGCGTACTGTCTACAAAACTTACCATCACCCCAGCTGTAAACTTCTCCGTTTGTTGTTAATGCTAGCGTGTGGCCATCAGAACCTTTCGATGAGGACACTTGGCAGACAATCTTTGATGTTGGAAGCAAAGTTTTTCTCAGCCTTGGTTGGTTCAGCGAATCTCCCATGCCAAGTCTACCATAACTTCCCTTAGTAACAAAAAAAGCAATGATATTATACAGATGAAAATAACATGATATATATGATAGATAAAATTGATATTTCAAATGACAAGATGTTATAAACAGGTGGCGAACCAAAGATAATTTGTCACAAAATTACAACAAAAGAGGTGGAATTCCTAAGCAATCTTGTTTGAATGAGATGGGTTTGCTACTTGAAAGGAGGCAGTACAGGGGGTGGTTAGGAAGGTTTTCTATGGGGTGCTACAAGCAAATGAAAGGGGGAGAAGAACTTAGAATTCAGAATAGGGCCTGGAATTATGGAGAGAATCTTACCTTCCCACAACCAAATAAAGCACCGTCTTCATCAACAATAAATGTGCAGTATTGGCCAGCTTCAACCTGAAAGAATTATCATCATAATCATCGACATTGTCATCAATCATCACATAATCATCATAATCATCATAATCATCATTATCATCATTATCATCATCATTATCATCATTATCATCATTATCATCATCATTATCATCATCAATCATCATCATAATCATCATAATCATCATCATAATCATCAAAATTGTCATCAATCATTACATAATCATCATAATCAACATTGTCATCATCATTACAATCAACATAAACAAGTTAAATCATCATTGAATCACAAATTTATCTTACCTGGAATGCTTTTTCAAATGCTTTGCTCTTTTTACTTGACATCACTTTATCATGCAATTGCTCTCCCAGCTGATGACTACTGTTGCTTCCCCAGACATGTGCCTCACATTGTTGCAAATTATCTTTATCTCCTTTGCTACCTGGCTTTACTTCATTCAGCAGTGAATGATTATTTGCATAATCAAGTGCCAAACTGGTCACCTAGAAATCACTTCATAATTGCATGATTTGACACAAGGAACAAAATTTAATTAGCGATGCAATCTATGAATTATTTATAGTTGTAGAAAGATTAATTAGTTTTGCATGCTTCCATGTCAACATAAAAAGAAATTAGGAGATTCACCCCACCCTAAATTGTGTTAAAATCGTTTTATGGAGGCAGAAGATTGTCAACTCTTTGGAAAAAGTTTGCCAAAAAGTTTCCCTTTTTGTGGTAGATGTGGTATCATATCTTAAAAATGCACAAAATAGAACTACTAAATTTAGGAAAATAATTTTAGTTTTGGTCGTATTATGGCCTTTAGGAGAAGGAGAAGAGGTTAAACTTTGTCAATTTTAGCTTTGGCATCTCATTACAGTTGTCTACTTTTAATCACCATGAAAGATTGTGTGAATCATGAATTTTGCGACAAAGTTTGCAGGGAAAATAACATAATTTAGTTTCATACCTGTTTCAAAGTTTCAAGGGCAGCATGGTGCAAGGGTAACATGGGGCTTTCTTCATCATCACCACCAGCAACATTGCATTCCTCAAGGGTACAATCATCAATTCCATTCTAAAACATCAAAAGTAAGTAAATACATAATGGGAGAAATGCACTACAAGATCAAAAAGTTCATAACTTAAAGCATCTCCTTTCGCAAAAAAACATTCAAATTACCCTACTGCTGAACATCTGCCTGATCCAAAAATTCATTGCTTCTTTTTCAACTGACATCTGATCTGGAAGTAAACTAGATCTGAAACCAGTTTCAACCCAATCCAAAATCGCAAGCAGTGATCCTCGTTGTAATGAACACCCAATAAGAATATCTGCACACAGTCTTCTGTCTGTGACATCAACTGCTACTTTCCCTTTCATTACCTCCTTCAAGAAATCCATTACTTGATCCAGACTGTCTTTTGCAAGTTTGGGCAGTTTTGCATTATTTGCAAGGGATAGCGGAGGCAGTGTGTTAATGATGCTTGCTACAGTACTTAAAACATCACTACAAAGTTCTGATGATTGACTACTTTGCATCCAAGCTTGCTTCATAAGAGAAAACAGCAATGACAGGCCTGTCTTAACACCCAGTTGTACCATAACATCAGTGCCTTGTGGCATTATGCTTTGGGAAGCTTTCTTATTTTTTGTCTCAGTTAGCTTCGTTTTTTTCCCACTTTTTGCAACCTTCAAGCAATGGAATTTCTTTGAAAGTGACTTGAACACAGTTTCCAAGATGCTGAGTCTCTTATACAGTGCAACAGAAAATGGATAATTCGAATGAAACTCTATCAAACCATTTCTTTGGTCTCTCATAGTTTCTGTTAAAAATTTCTCTTGTTTCTCTTTTGTTGGGGCTTCTTCTTCATATTCTAAAATAAATGGTGGAATTAAACAGTTGCTCGGTTTAGCAAACCTTTTCCCCGTCTTTTGGGCATACTTTGCAGTCTCTTTTCGATCCATTAACAATTTTGAATCAAATAAGCTCCAATTCTCAAACGACCCTTCATCTTTTGCTGGAATCTTGCCGCCGCCATTTTCGCTTTCCGAGCTTTCAGTATCACCTCCAGGATTACTCTCTTGAGCTCGATTCTGACTGCTTTCATCTTGCTCATTAGGAGGCAGCAATTCCTGTGAATGACTGTTGAGAAATTCCAAAAAATTCTCGATTGTCAACTGGTTTGGTTCGGTGTTTATTGGTCTAGGCGTCGCCATTTCACTTAGGCCGGTCGCAAGCGAGGCAATTAAACCATCTTTTCTATTGCTAGCATTGCACTGATGATAGTCAATCTTTCAAGATATATAGCAAAATACCTATTTGGTATTTCAATCAACAATTTGTTGTTATTTACCTGGCGTAGTATGCTACATTCTCCTGATATAAACAACAAACTTTCCTCAAACCTTTTCTGTTGATCTCAATGCACTCAATTGTTGTTGTTGTCCAAGGTGGCGCCTACTGTGCGACAATGACAGGCCACGCAGTACCAGAGGGGGCATAAGAAACTTACAATTTTCCACCCTTTCCCTCTCTTTACTTGCCACCAATACCTTATAATCACCCCCTGCATTATTTTGCAATGACAAAGTGTAAAAAACAAACATTTGTATAAACTAAGATTAACACAAAATGCCCAGATATTCATTATCGCTTGCCGATAATTTTTGATAAAATAAGTGGGTATTGAAAAATTCTCAACTTTATTTTCACATGTTACTAAAAAGTGCCAAAAAATGGTGACAAACATCAAGGTCTTGGGTCATAAAAGCCAGGGACTTTATCTGTGAGGATGTGGGGGCAGTTCATACCCGCCCCTAAATGATGCTAGCATTGTTCTGGGGGGGGGGCGGTGATCGTCAGATATCTCTATTCGAAGTTTGCCAAAAAGTGATTTGTCGGGGTTCAATAGATAAAAATATTGCACAAAAAATTACTACTGATGTTAAATGGCCCTCGGGGAGAAGGAGAAGACTGCAGAAAATGAGCAAAGTTTCAATTAATGGATACTCACTGGTCTAAACATTTGTTAATATATAATAATGATTATAAACATCAATATTCTATTGGCTAATCAATATATTAAAAGATCTATACTTCTAAATCCACATTTCCAATTATAATTACAATAGATCCACGTAATATGATGATCATCCAAAACAACAGCCCCCGTGCCGGCAAGCCGTTTGCAAATTAAACAAGGAATTAACCGAGGTGACGCCGGGGGAAATGCTTTGAGCAACATAATCTACACAAGACACAATGAACTTGACACAAAAAGAATAAATGTACAATAAGTCAGAAGCTTTTTGGATTCTCCACATTAATTGGTCTATTTCTATGTACAGATTTTCAATGAATCATTAACTTCGAAGAAAATGCAATTTGCGATGGACACAATAAACAAGTGAAGTCTCAAAATGGAGCGATAATAACCAACTCTTTCTAGCAAATTTGAATTTTCCTGTCTTCTTCACCAACTCCTGCCTGGTAAAACCTTCAAAGGTTTGCTTCTTTTCTCAAAGATTCGTTTCGATTCTTCCTTATCTGTTCTCTCCCTATTAGGTCACCTTGTTTCTACAATAGGTACACTTTTAGGGATAGTTTATTCGTCCTGAGGCAGATAGGACCGACTGCGGTGCTGCAGTAACCCCCCGACGCAGACTCAATTAGCAAATTCAACTACAAATTTGGCAAATTGAAAAGATTGAAGCGGGGGAGGGGGTTCACAAACTTAGTAGGTGCACATTTCTGTTCATCAAGAAAGAACGAAACAATAAAGCAATGAACAGATTTTATTCAACGGAAATAAAGTTGCGACTTGATGAAATACTTTCCGTAGTGCTAAATTCTTCGTGGCGAGAAAATGCTGATGCCAAACCCCGATAAATTTAAAAAATTAACCCCGTAAAGCCACGAGCTCTAGTAATGGATGGACAAGTAAAAATTTTAAATTCTAGCTCAGTAAGATATCTAAGTTATGCCTTTATGAAGTGGCATAACATGTGTTGTGAAACTAACGTTGTTAATCATGATTAGAGGCCTCTTCATAGATATTATGTCACAACTTTTGCACACGTTGCTGATATACTGCACATGTTATGGACGTACAATCGAAATGTAGCGAACTCGCATTTCAAAAATTTGGTAATTTATGACAAGGAGAAGATTCTAACTTAAGCACAGACTAGACCGCATTTTGAACGACTCAGCATCCGGCTCGGTGGACTACATAAGAAATATTCATTATACTAACGAAATATAACATATCTACAGAAACCGCTAAAGAAAACAACAACTAGACGCATCAATATCAGAATTAACTGGGAAGGGCTCATCAACATGAGACGGGGAAGGCTAGTTAACAAGGACGAAGAAAAGAACTAAGAACGAAAAAAATGGTATTTCGATAAAGCGATTGCGTCATTAAAAGTCATGGATATTGGGTTCTTGTAACCGTCAAAGGGTTCAAGACCTTACGGGTTCTTAACATCATCTTAAATAATCGTTTCAATGTCTAGGGTATGTTCTTTGAGGTAAGTGTTTTACGGAAATATTATTCTCACTCTTTGTTTTGACTTCTGGACGAATTATCACAATGGGTCCAGCATCAAAAAAATTAATTCTTGATGCTTTTTCTACATTACATTCTTTGACTGAATTCCTCATGACACTAAAATCTGAAATCTGCAAGAATCGATCTTTCTTTCGGGTAGACTCGCCTAATCATTCTCAAACCAAACTTCTATCTGGGAGTTTACCAAAAGAAATCTTTCGGCAACTAAGCGGTATTATACATTATCGAATTAAAAACATATTTTTCTTCATACAATTTACTTGCGTTTCAACTGATCAAATAGCATTCCGAAATGCAAAAGAACATCGGGTTGCTGTGAAGAATATGTTCAATCTTTATTCTAAGTTGCAGCATATTTTCAGCCCAAATTATTTGCTGCATCATTTCCGAAATGTCAAAAGATCGAAGGAAACTCGAGCAAAAGGGGTCTTATTTCAGCTTTGTAAACAATCAAAAAGTCAGGAAACATTAAAAACATTCGCATGGTGGGATTCTGATGCTTAGGTCTAGGGATGTAATTCCTATATCCTTGAGGGATGAAGAACTCTTTGAAAATAACAAGGAGTGGTCTGAAACTTGATGAAAATTCACCCAAAGGCCTCAACCCTTCTCCCAAAATTGAAGTGTACAGAAATGCACCATGTCAATTGAAACGCAAGATAACTCCTGTCAACCCCCCTTTACTTTGATTCTTTTACGAACCTTGACTCTGCGATATATCCAAGATCCAGTGCTCTCAGTACAGCCAAAACGGGGGGGGGCTAATATTTATTGTTTTAACCGTTGAAATTCAAAGAAAAGTAGTTTTCTGATAAACAGCTATAAACGATAGTAATATGGAATATAGAAAAATTTCTCACATTCAAGCTTCGGGGGGTAGAGTTAGATTATAGCTGATTTTGATGCTGATGACGATGCAGATCCCCCGTGCCGCGTTTGGCTTTAACGAGAACATCCAATATGGGCATGCACCCAGTTACACTGCGATTTTCATGTTTCATGCGAAGGAGCTTATCAGCTTATCTTCACATGATAAAAATCTTTACGCTTCTATAAATAAAATGTCCAAGGGTTAAAAGGCGGTTTTGCAATGGAACTTACCGCCCGCTCAACGGTTTTCCAAACTACTATTTACAATACTTAATGTCAAATATTTTGAACTCTTTTTAATAGTTCACTCTTGCACCCAAAGTCAATCATAATACGGGAAACCTTTTAGTCTCCAATGCAATTTTTATTGTTATTGTAGACCTCGAAGTCCTTGAAGCTCGTCAATTCGACTTTTTTAGTTGTTGAGACATGAAAATCTCAGAATAGCAACATCGAGCCAGGCCAGTTTCATGACACGTTTATCATTAAAAGTATTTTATTCACAAAAAGCCATAATCCAACGACTTTGTATCGCTATTCGGCCCCATTATCGAGTTAGCGATCGGCAACATGCGCCCGTTAAAGACTCGTACCGATAACCAGTCGTCGTTGCCACAATACGAGGAATCGCTTCAAGTCAGATATGCAGTCAGATATCAATCGTTTGACATTTATTCAACTGAAATTCCATCGGTACTTTATACAACACATAACACCGCTTTTTATAAACGAACAGTTACTGTAATAACCCTTTAAACACCATGCCAATTTTTAATGATTGCTTCCCAAACAGAAATTAACCAACAAGAGATTAGCTGCGTTGTTCATACCATTATCAGCCTCGTTTTCGTTAAAGATTACCATCCTCCTCCATAGCGTCGTCTGCCACTACGGTGTTCTTTCGCTTTTGATCGCGACCTTTCTCCTACGATTCAATTCAATGCAATTCAAATCAAAACAATTCCATTCAATTCAAAAAGGTTTAATTCGATTTAAACCAATATTTTCACAAAAACATCAACATTTGAAACTAATCAAAATAGTATATTACTTGCATTTTACGAAATTTACAACAATCAATACCCAGTCCATTACATTAGATTTTTGAATGTCCCCAAGGGTTTGGAAGTACAGATTTCCAAATATCACCCAAAATGAGACAAAATACTGAAAATATTTGGCAGAATACTTACATTTTTCTCTGACTCTAATTTCCAATAATTGTAGTTACTATTTATGTATTCTATTGCCTCTGGTACAAAGGCAAATTCTAAAGAAAATGGGAGAAAAATTGAGAAACATAGTTTTTAATATCATACAATTTGGAATGACACGGTATGGTGTGGCATACTAGCTATTGCATTGCATTGCAAGGAACGGTGAGGTCAGGTAAGGTAAGGTAAGGTAAGGTAAGGTAAGGTAAGGTAAGGTAAGGTAAGGTAAGGTAAGGTAAGGTAATGGAAGCTATTGCATTGCAAGGTAAGGCAAGGTAAGGCAAGGTAAGGTATTGCAAGATGCGGTATTGTATGGTATGCTATTTGCATGAAATGTTAGTTTGGAGTGTAAGTTGTGTGAGACATGCTGTTTAATGTACAGTATTAAGACAATTAAATGCATAAAAAACGCACTGCTTAAGAAATGTTTAAAGGACTGATAAAAAATAAATTTACAATTATATAGAGAAAATACAAAATAAACTTACTGTCCCAAGCTGTGTATAGATCTATTACAAAATAGTCTATAAATGACACCTAGGATGCGAAATAAGAAAAAGTTAGATAAATAGAAAAACATCATTTAAACTTAAATGGATAAGTCAGAAAGTTTGCAATGAACATAAACTTTTATGCACAGGATGGTGTAGGATCTAATCACAATGTAATATTCCACCATATAAAAACAATATGAGGATATTAAAGTCGTTTTGCACAATTTGGACCGTTTCACACTTGACATATTCATCTAATCATTCTCTGAGCTAAGAGCATTAATAGAAAAATCGCTGCAGACACTTTCTAAGTGAAGGCTTTATGATAATGTGGGAAGATCTTAAGCAGGTAAAAAAAGTGAAAAATACTCACTTGTGATTTTGGTACGTTGCAGGTTTGCCTATCGAAAACAGGCATTATGATCGGTAAACCTCTTCGCTTCTCCTCTTCCGTCTGAAAAGAAAGCATTTTAAAATGAAACCTTGAGTTGAGCTTAATACAAATGAGATGGCAGCCTAGAGGATGCAGCGACCAAGAAAAATGGCTGTCAATGACATTAAGATGATCACAAGCCGTGGTCCTGGCACTGCTTTTGACTTTGCATTCGAGATAGTCAAGTCTTTGTGTGGAGGAAAAACAGTTGCTATAATCAAGAAAACCAATGCTCATACACTCATCTTATCAAACGGACTAGAGATGCAAGTATGGTGATCTGCCTCGTTATAACCAGCAACAGATTCTGTGGTTTTTAAGTACCTAAGTTACTTAATCAATACAGCATGAAATGATTCGGCTAATAGGCTCAATCTGCCTTAAATCATGTAAACACAATTTTTCAAGCCTATCTCTGGAATAACTGACTTTTTCAAGTTCGTTTTTATGTAGCTAAGTTCCATTTAGTGTCTTCAAGTGTTTGACGGCATTACAACATGTTGCAATTCATATCAAAGTGTTGTAACATGATGCAAAATGTTGCAGTGTGTAGCATCAAGTTATATAGTATGAAAAATGATATGGGCAAGCTTCTGTAAGGTTCTGCCAAATGTTGCCAGGTGTTGTATATTTTTGTAGGCTGTTGAAATGCAATGAGGCTAAACGTGCATTCTCACCTGGCAAAAGTATTCCTCAGCAATTCGGTTTGCCCATTCTATACACAATTTGATTGGACGGGCAGGATTTGCAATGTCAGCACACTTGATGATCATTCTTTTAATGAGTGTCCTGGACTCATTTGAGCATGGATTTCCATGTGAAATGTTAGATTCAGGAGTACCTTTGCCACTCTGTTAAGTCAATCGAGATAAAGAATCGTTACTAGGGAAGGCATGACAAAACAATAAATGCAGTTGGTGGCATGTTATTATAATTTCCAGGTCAGTGTAGTTGGACTCAAAGTTCTGGCTCTTTCTCTTAATTGACGACAATTATCGCCTTTAATGTTGTGTTGGAATGCCCCTCTACGTAGCCCCTGTAGCTTTGGTTACGCCAACCTTGAAAGAGCAATCACTTAATAAATGGTAAGGGGGTTAATAAAGGGACTTTTAGAACAAGGAAAGGAACATTATCGTTTCAATTACAGAGTGAAAAAGGGTTCTCATGGGAAAATGGTAACTTCGATATAGTGTAAGAGGACAATATTCAACCTCCATTCCATCATTACCTCATTACTTTTAGATCTTAATTATGTTAATGATTCTATTAACTCAACTGACCATCACAATGAGGAAGTTGGAGGGGGGGGGGCGCGTTCAGGTAGATATAATCAAAGCAACATTTCTTGAAGTTAACCTACCATTGAGCCAGTATCATCGTGGGCAAGTGTCCTGTTATTGAGGCTGTTATCAAATTTTGATAGATGCTCAAAATGCTGCTTCATTTCAGTAGCCATAATCATGTCGATGATTTGTTGGCGTAGCACCTTGAAATCTTCACTGTAAACAAAATGAAATCATTCAATATCCAATGATATTAAGTTTAGATTAGTACATACATGTGGTTATCAGGAATTGGTTAAAAAATGTAAAACTGGCGGGGGGGGGGGCAAATATAGAAGTCTTACTCAGTGCGCCTTTCTACATGGTAATGGTACTCAGCTACCACTAACTAACGATTATAGACAAAAGTATCGTTCGGAAAAGAACTCATAGCAGAAATAATCAAAAGAGGACGTAGAGAAAAGAAAAATAAAGAAAAGAGGAAAGAGAAAAGAGAAGAAGTTTCCTACGAGCGAGACTTGTAAAAGTCCAAAATCTGTTACAACAATCTCCTTTCAAACCATTGGTCTGAAAAGACAGATACACACTTGGGACTAACAAAATTTAAAAAAAAATTAACATCCAGACATGAACCTTTAAGCTTGTAAGCCAGAAAATTGGTTATTCTTAGTTAATAGGCTAATTCATCCCATCCCAGAAAATGACCATGACAAAGCTATTAAGTGCTTACCTTTCAAGGTTTTTCAAAATATTTGATTTACTGTCCTTCGCAGTCAATTTGAATGCCATAGCGGCGTGGTGACTTTCCAGCACAGCTCTGAAATCGAAATTCAATAAATAAAAATGTGACATGAAGATCGACGACATTTCTCCAATGCAAACACATTTAAGGTGTGTTACCACGGGAAAAATTGAGATGACATCTGGAATGAGGATTCTCACCTTGTTATTTAAGTTTAACGCTAACCTCAAAACACAAACAGACCGTTTGACAGTAGAAAGGCCCTTCAAATTGCCATTTAATTTCCAACGGTAATGCCAAGCGCATTTCATGCAACTTCGAGAACCCTTACAATAACCCTAACAATAACCAACCCTTACAATAACCAACCCTAACAATAACCAACCCTTACAATAACCAACCCTTACAATAACCAACCCTAACAATAACCAACCCTTACAATAACCCTAACAATAACCAACCCTTACAATAACCAACCCTTACAATAACCAACCCTAACAATAACCAACCCTTACAATAACCAACCCTTACAATAACCAACCCTTACAATAACCAACCCTTACAATAACCAACCCTAACAATAACCCTAACAATAACCTCAATAACAGCCCCAAACATCGCATAAACCCGGGCATCGACCCAACCCAAAACTCTCGTTTTATCCTCAAGCCTCCAACCCTACCCAAACCATTAATCAAACCATTGCCAGATATTTCAGTGACTCGCATTGCGTCATTCTCTGTCGTCCATTCAAAGGTCATTTTTAAGCAACTTGCTGTGAATAATAGGACTGCAGAGGCCTACCTTGTCCATCTTTTAAAATAACATACTTTATTTCATCAATGTGTTTGATCCCTCCCCCCCTGTGCGTTCCTATCATAGAAGCTTACCTCCTTAATAGATTGTAAGGCAAAGACTCTCCTAGCATCCAGGCCTGCACGAGCTCCGAAGTTTGATTGCGCGTTACTCGGGGGGGAGACAAAGGGGTGTTCAACTACTGCACAAGCCCTGGGAAGGAGCCCACGCAAGTTAATAGATTCTAACGCTGTCCTTGAAAAGAAACCACTGTGATAAGGCAGCATGGGATTGTCAACTTGGTCAAAAACCCATGAATGAAAGAGCGAATTAAGGAGTAATAATTTAATAACTTCAAATTCAATTCATTTTAATTTAGTGTCAATGTTAGAGGAGGAATTGACATGTCTATGAAGCGATGTAAAGGGGTTGAGACCGCTCACTGGAGCCGAACAAAACACAAGTAATTATAAGTTTCAATCAATTTAAATGCTCTAAACTCTTTCGACTCATCCAGCAAAGACAGAAGAAATATCAGTAAAGGATGAGCAAAACATTAAAGAAATAGTTGCCGTCGATTAAGGGCGGGTGTAACAATGATGAAAATTAATATTCGAAAACCAGGGACTTAACGGCTATTTACCGCAGACCTTTAAGAAACCGTAAATTTATGTGATAACCAGGTCATTCAATAAAATAACAAAAAAGCTTTTCAGTTCAATTCTATATTAGAAAGAGATGTGTTCGGTGCTTAATACGGCCTAAGCTCTCGCCCAAAAACGTGCCGATTCTTTGACCTATTAAACTAACAGGAACTGTTACTAAACTCGCACAAATGGGTCATTGTTTGTAGCTATCAAAGGTCACCTCTGATTGGCCAGACGGCTTTGAGATTGATGAAGAAACAGAAGGCGTTCGCATCAAGAGTAGACTTAAATGGGTTCCTGAGAGAAAGCGCAGAATTAAGAAGTGATTAATGAGAATTTGCCAAAAGAAAGTTGAGCGTGGATTAGAAATTTACCCAGTTCCGCTAAGGTCAAGCCCATTCAACGAAAAATGTGCAGAAAAGTCATTGACCAATACAGGCCTAGCTAGGAGAGGGGGAGTGAGAGGAGAGGAGTTAGGGGGGGGGCTGCTCTGGCCTCGATCATTTCTTGAACAAAAAAGGTATTGTTTATGACAAATAAGAAATTTAAAGAGAGGGACGCGAACTGACTTAGAAAAATAGTAGCTGCACTTTTGACTGGGGCCTGTTTAAGCAATTCAAAAGTTTATTTTTCAATTTAGATCCTGTGATTAGTAGATCCATTGGTCACTGACTGCGGGCTGCGGTAAAATATTTTATTAAATAAAAGAAACCGAAAACCAAAACCAGTTAATTGAACTATGTTATTTCAGCAGATTCCTACACAAACGTGTTTTGAATGTCTTCATGGTTTGATGTCTTTTAGAAACTTTTGTCGAGAGTTGACGTTACAAACTTTATGATGAGTTACGTCTTATCAAACACTGACTGTCAAACGGATGAAGGTACTGGTAACAACAACAGCAACAACAACAGCAGCAACATCAAAAGCAACAACAACAACAATTGTACGAATAAGGACGGCGACGACGACAACAACAGCATGAATAACAACAGCAACAACGCAATTCTCACAACAACTTCAGCTCGTGGCAACAACTAGTGAAAAACATGTCCGCCAGACATCGGGACCGTGTTGTTCATCAATCTGAAATCTACAGTTTAAACTTAGACAACCACGCTGTGCTCGAAAGATACAGTAGCTAGTTTCGAACCAAAAACCAATCTAGAACCCGAAATCTCAATCCAGAAATCATTGATCATTAATTTTGATTTTTAATTTTAGGAATGACTCAACTTCAAGCGAGCCGTGTTAATATTTGTGAAACAGAAAACAAGAGATTCAGCTTACATGTCGTTGTAGAGAACAGCCAGATCGCTACCAGCATTGCAAAGAAATGAATTTGTGTATCCTGGGTGATCTACGTCATGGACCGTGGCTGCAATCAACGCAGCAATCTCATCCACTGGTTCCAATGAATTCTAAAGTAAACAAAACACAACGTGTAATAAGATAGAAGCGAAATTAAATTGGCCTGATCTGTAAAGCTTGCTCAATTTGTACAGCCAGCATTAACGTAAAAAGGGGCCTGAAAATGTCTAAAGCAGTCTATATCAGCAGTTAATTAATAGCGCTTTGAGTTTCCCTTGCCTTAAAAATGATAAACAACGCATTTTTACCGCCCCTTTCCATCCCTTTCCATCCCTTCCAATCCCATCCCACCCCATTCCTGTTCCTTTCGTTTCATTTCCTTTTATTTCTTTTTAAATTCTCTTCTTTCTTCATACCCTCCTTTTCTCAACTGCTTTTACTTTAGTTCTTTTCTAAATCATTTATAACCTTCGTTTTTTTCCTCCCTTGCTTAAAATTTTGAAAGAAACTACCTTCCCTTCAGCCACTTCTAACCACCTTAAACAAACTTGAGAGATTACTCAAGCAATTAAGGTGCTGTTCCCACCAAATTCAACAAACATATCGATGAACGTTCTGTATCTACCTTGACGTTATCTTTAAGGAGAAAGCAAGCAGTTGCATGGAGAACATCGGCAGCGTGCGTGGAGGTATGGTATGCATTTGTCGAATGATAATTCGACTCGATCAGCTACGGAAAAATTGGATCGCAAAATTAGATACCACCAAAAATTTAATCTAACGAAAATTAGGTTTCAACGAAATCTTATTTCGACGAAGAAATATTAAAAGTGACCTCTGTGGCTACCATAGATCAATGGCAATTTCGTGAGAATAAGCCGCAAATTCATATTGGAATAACATAATTAAAGGAATAAAACAACATGAAAATATGGCTTGAGAAACAGTGTCATATTTCAAAAGGACATAATGAAACGATCGTAAGATTCCATTAATTCGACATAGAGATGTCAAACTTATTAAATTATAGTGGATTAATATTTGTAAGCTTTCTTGTGAGAAAACTTTTCCGTTTCATCAATTCAAAATGCACAATGTTTATCATTCCAAAAAATACATTCTCAAATCAAGCGCATACCATTCTAATAGTCAATTCTTTAGGAGAATGGGGTGACAAAGCCGAGATCAACTTGATTTTAACGAAAATATATAACTTACTTGCAACCACTTTCGTAGAACATCTTCTGATATACTTAAAAATTTGCACGCATTAAAGCGACTAAAGATAGCATATCCTATAAAGAACAGAGGTCTGAAAAGAGAGAAATACAAAAATTAATCCTGTTATTGTGAAAATTTCGGAAATAAAATGCCAGCCAAAACAAGAATCATTACGTTAAAGGAAAATAACTTTCCAAAACGTTGAGACTGCAGCAACTTTTATTAGATGCTAGATTGGATAACAGCTTGCATTGAGAAAACAATTTTGAAGAACTTTTACAGGTTGCAAATGCAAGCTTTTCAACTCAGTACAGTCTCTTCAGAATGATGGTGGAACTGATGCTAAGCGGTAAAACACCACTGAGAGAAGAGGCTTGCAAGGTGAAGTCATGGCTGACATCGATAGCAATAACGTAAAAGTCTCACCTTTTGTTTGTCGCCTTCTCTAATCGAATGACGTCGAATTCCCATTTATGCTCACCTTCAAGGGCGTTTTGTATCTCAGGTGGAGCATGAAGGGAATGCAATGACAAGGATGGCCCGTGACCAGAATCTCTGTGAATCAAGTTATGGCCTGGCAAGAAAGAGAGAATGTAAGCAAGGTTGAGAAGTTTTGTTGGCAATGAATCAGAAGTGCAGTGCCATAAGTCGAAGGCTACGCCTATGATGTTGAATCAGAAGTGCAGTGCCATAAGTCGAAGGCTACGCCTATGATGTTGAATCAGAAGTGCAGTGCCATAAGTCGAAGGCTACGCCTATGATGTTGAATCAGAAGTGCAGTGCCATAAGTCGAAGGCTACGCCTATGATGTTGACGCTGAGAAACGAAGGAAAGCGTCCTTTTGCGAGAAGTCCTATTGTTCGAAGGCCCAGCACAGCTGAGATGGCAGCAGGATTAACTCATTGCTTTGTGCCAGAACTGATGCCGTGCTGACTTACCAGAGCCACCGTTCACTAGAATCTAGTCTCAGAGCATTTTTTCAGCTTAACTGTTGTGGCATATAGAAATTTTCTCGTTTCAACCCTAGTGGCATATAGAGAAACAACTTTTTCTAGCCCAAACCTCTGGTATCATTAAACCCTCGAGATCTTGCAACCAAAAATATTGACAACAAAACATGCAGCTTCCAAAATACGACTACATATCAAGGCCACTTGACTAAATCTTAAAGGTACAAGGCTGTTTATGAATCAAAGTCGAACATGCAACATCAATTGATAATGATGACAGAAACAACTCCACTGCAAATTAACTACCTTTTATATTAGCATCACCCGAGTGTCGCCGCCTCTGCGAATAAAATTTGAAAAAGAATTAAACAAGAATCTGGTTAAACAAATTTTCCGCTGTTTTCCATTGTCCATGACTTTGTTCAATTTCTGTCTTTCACCAAAAGATTTTTTCATTATTTCTCCTACCAGGCAAACAGCTGACCTTTTTTTAGTCAGAATATTTTCAAATTGTCAAATTTTCGAACCTACCGTGTGCATAAGTCCATCTACCAAATCGTTTTCAACTCCACCTTTATCTTCAACTCCGCCCTTATCCGTGAAAGGGTTAAACAGTTCAGTTGAACGAAGAATATCCTGGAAAAGATCGAAAAAAACAAATGAAGTTTAATCCTATTACTTGCATCACTGCTACATTTAACAACCGTGTTAATTCAGCACTCGCAAGAACATTCTAAAATTAAAAGGCGATTGCAGAAGGGCGAGTCAGCTCGACACCTTGGATAGCAAAATTCGGTTGCCGGGGGGCACATTCTTGCCACTCTTACAGTTGATTTCTCCCCGTGGCAGGGCATCTTTTTACATGACTCAGTAGAAATAACCCCCGTCTTCTATTGTTATTACCCATCTCAACGTATGGGCCGATTATTTCCTATGGACACACAATAAAAAATCGCGTCTCCACTCCGAGCCCCTCTAAAAGAGGTCCTGTCCTGTCCCCTTAGAGAGGTCCCATCCCCCTACAAGAGGTCCTGACCTATGAAGAGGTCCTGATAAATCCTGAATGAAGTGAAGAATTACAACTCATTGCACAACACATAATCTTTTGGCAACCTGAGCAATATTTACATTGGTCGATACAGAATCATTAATGTATCAAAGCAATGGAACAAAAACGCCGCTCTTGGATACAAATTCATGTAAAGCCTTGCCAAATATCGAATTAAATAAAAAGATCGGCCTTTTCAAAGCCAGTCAATGTTTCCCACAGTTAGGCCCCATTTGCCTTTCAGACCAAAGCCGCGTTGGACAGGCATTCACCGATAATTGTTGGCTGTGAATTCGCAAACGTCGTTTTGAGATCTTAAGCTTACACTTCAACAATGAAAAAATTTATGCTTAGAAATAAACAATAACAAATATTTCTCGTGTAAAAACCCTTTGCTTAAACAGTTTGCTTTTTCCACAATGCGCGCGATTTCAGGAGATGCAAATTAATCACATCTAATTTATCGTTGATACCGGTATTAATATTCTGTGTCAGGTTAATCAAATACGACGGAATCAAGACTACAGAAGCCAAAAAACAAGCGGAATTTTTTAAACGGCGACATTATTTAACTTCTAATGACCGTTAAAGACATTTCAACGATTACCTTTACCTGTGTAATCGCCATGGAGCGCTTTATCAACGTAAAATTAACTTTGCCCAAAAAGATGGTGCGAGGATTCTGTGAAGGTGATCGACTTTTACCAGTTAGGTAATAAAACTCCCTAACAGTCTTAGCGTAGCACATATTCAAGTTTGATAATGTTCCAGTTTCTGGCTGAACATGGATTGACTCATCGAATTAATTATGTGTGATTTAATTTTAAGTATTAGAGAATAAAAAAGTTGAATTCTTATTGAATGATAGAGTTTCCTTTTGGCTACAACAAAGGCTTACTATGTAACATCACCAAATTTTCAACGTACAAACAGGAATGTCCTTAGCAAAATTTACAAAGCAACTCTAAAAAACCAGGAAGGTAAGTTGAATAACTGAATAATTTGAAAAATAAATAATTGAATGAATGAATAAATAATTGAATGAATTAATTAATTAATCAATTAATGATAATTTAGCGAGCGAATGAATGAAGGAAGGAACGAATTAGGGGATGAATGAATTAAGGGATGAATGAATGAATGATTGAATGGATGAATGCATAAATAAATGGATTAGTTAGCTAATGAACGAATGACCTGATGAGCGGATGAACAAATGAATGAACGCAGCGCAAGAAATGAATTAACAATCTGAACTGTCCATAATCTACAAGATGACTCCCTGTCATCTCTCTGCGCTCCTTACCCTCAATGTCACTGCAAATCAATGAGCACTTGAAGGAATAAAATGACAACGTTTGTCATGGCCGAGACCATTGGAATATCAACAACCGAGAGACAAATTCAACGCTTTATCTTCTATCAATAAATTTCCTTTAGCTGTTTCATTCTTACGACAAACTCAACTCTCTTCTGCCCAAATGATAGCACGCTTGATCATGTTTCTAACCAATGATAATAATACTTGAAAGACATAGCAGTTATTTATAGGAGTAGTTGAGTTTCTATCCCTTCGGGGTTTATTAATACGCCTACAGTCCCTCCAAAAAATTTAAAAATATTTAATATAAAAAAGAATATATGGAGTGTTTGCATGAACTTTGACAAGCTGATAACTTTCGGGTCTCTCTGTCAAACATTGTTGTCAAACAGACTTTCGTCGACGTTAAACGTTACGTAAATTGACAGCTCAATAGCGCAACTGTGACGACTATACAGCTAAGGCGTCTTTGCCTAATGACAGACGCGCTTATAAGCAACAGAGCCCAAGTTGCTTAAGCGATAAGGAGGTTTATATTTTAGCTCTACGCAATTGACCAAAGTAAGCTCTCCTTTCTCAATACCAGACGAGCTGATTAGTGACTAAAGGTTGTTTTATGTTAAAGGTAAGTAACTTAATGAGTCACCTGTAAGCAATTGAGCAACTAAGCACCTTACTCTTAATAGCAGACAAACGAATTTATGACTTCCACAGTTTTTCTAACGTAAACGTTAAGCAGCTTATTCGGTCATTTATAAGCAATTGAGCAACTGAGCATCATTTTCTCAATAGCAAACAAGCGAATGAATAACTACTAAAGTTTGCCCAGTATAAACGCTAAGCTCTTTATATAAAAAAGAAAGTGAGAACACGAAGTAAGACTCGACTAGCTAAATAAATAAGCAACTTATGAGCTCAATTAAGCAACTTTAAGTAACTAGGAGATCAAAATTGTCAAAAAAGCACACGTATCCCCTTTACCGGTCGTTTCTTATCCATTATCAGTATGAAGCAAGTGACTGTGAAGGAGCGATTCGATATGAATATGAGGCTGTGGTTTAAAGTCACACTTTATGGCGATTGCTTGCCTCGATTAGGCATATGATATCTTGCAGGGCAGCGAATAACAGAAAGCGCGATCAGAAAATTCTATTTTAAACCAAGACGCCAATTTGATGAACAGGCGGGTGGAGAAAGATTACAATGATTATCCTTGAAGCTTACAGATATCAGAATGCGGGTAGGAAGGATAGTACATTTTGAACTCGAAAGCCACAAGTGGCTGACATCAAAGGCACCGCGGTGATGTTTCAGAGGGTACAGGCAGAGTAAAAGATGTTTTCATGGTCAACTGATTTCAACTTTTTAAGCCAGTGCTACGTCTGTACCTGACTATCAAATGGTTTTTAGACACAGTAGTTGTTTTAAAATGGATGGTAAGATTAAATGGCTAATGGTTCAATGGGTTGGTTGATGGTTTGCTGTCAGATTGCTGTGGCGATACAAAAAATGAAAAAATTGAACGTTTGATTGGCGCTGCAACGATGTTCTAGAATTAATTAATGCTTAATAACCTTAATTAGTAAGTTTCTTGATACAGCTTTACTAAGAAGGGTTCCTGATTTAACTTGAGGACCTGACATCTCTCACCTATCGCTTTCGTATTATTATGAATTATGTTCATAATCAATAATGTATATACTTTTAAAAACAGGACTCTTATTGAAAACAGTGCCGTTTAGCACTGAAAAGGTTTTAACCAGTATAAATAATTCAATTATTTATATCATATTCTTATAAAGACAGAAAATGAAGCGTATCATTACGAGCGAGAATTCCCCCCAGCCCCCTCTCTCTTAATTCTCCCCTCCCCTCTCGTCCTCCCTTCTCCGATTTCTTCCCATTACCTCTCATTTCTTCTCTCCACCCTCTCAATTCTTCTCTCCATCCTCTCATTTCTTCTCTCCATCCTCTCATTTCTTCTCTCCACCCTCTCAATTCTTCTCTCCATCCTCTCATTTCTTCTCTCCATCCTCTCATTTCTTCTCTCCACCCTCTCAATTCTTCTCTCCATCCTCTCATTCCCTACCTCATCTTCTCTCATTTCTTTCAATCCCCTCTCGTTTCTTCCCACCCTCGTAACCCACTGTATAAATCAAGTGACTTACAATAACTTTCTCTAAAACCTGGACGACGTTCACGGGGCTGTTTTCTTGCACAGCATTCAACATATTTATAACCTAAAATAAATAAAAGGTTTATGAGTTTTGACAGCGATTGCAAAAATCTTATTCAAGATTATATCAGCTATGAATCATCGTGAAAATCATCTGCAATCACTGCTTAAAGGCTTAGTATACTAACCACAAGTTTTGGTTTCTGTCTTCAAACCCCCCCTCCCCCTTCCCCTTACAACAATGTTGGTTAAACAAGGTTTGATGGCCAACGTATTTATCTGTTTAATTGGGGAGATGGGGGGGGGGGGTGATATCAGCGTTATAAAGCCCAAAAATCGCTAAGCAATCAGTGAGGCATGACTTTTTATAGGTGTTCCAACGAACTTTCAACGACTTTTGGAAGGGTCGTGTATACATCTGCAAACTATTTTCCATTGATTATCACAAAGAGAAGTGGCGTTTTAAAAACTGATTACGGGCCATTGCAGCTATGGGATTGCAACACAATGCATGATAATACGTAAGGGTTAGATAAACATTTAAATACCTTAGTAATTGGTGCTTCTATCCTCGTTGTAGTCATTGACTGTCTTCTGCTGTATGTCATCGTGCCACCTTTAATAAAAACATAACGTCATCTGCTATGCTAGCTATTTAACTTTTTGATCCCTGGAGTGACCATTTGGCCCTATGAATATCCGCAAGAATTTGTTATTTCTTAGAAGGGGGGCTGACGCTATCAATTCTCGGTAGTTTAACATTACTTGATACTTTGATTCATTCATTTCTAAGGCTTCCTTGCTCCAACATTATAAATTACTTTCCCCCATTGCAATCTGAACAAACGCAGGAGTTGTTACTGTACGACTGTATAGTAACAGGAGGGGGAAGGTTATACCAAGAGGTTTTGTACCAGCACATAAAACACGCACTTATATTTTTTGTTGGATCCTTGGTTCGGGTTTGTACTCTGGAGTAAGATTCTTGAAATCTGAGCAAATCTCAGTTTAAACTTTCTAATCAAATGGTTCTTGTACATAGAACACGTGTCCACAAGCAATATTCACTTATCCGATTTTGGACCACAAAAACGCAAAAGGAGAAGCACATTTCCGCTTAAAATCCAGAGAACTTATGGTGGTGCTGAGTAATTTCCTACAGAGACAAGTGCACGGCGTGTGAGTTCAACATTTGCTGCTCAATAATTCCAAAAAGTGCACGCATTATTCTACATAAGAAACCTGTTCATAAATGACAAGCAATTAAAATACGATTTCCTTGATTTTAGTGAAAATTTTGGTAGGTGGCTTGGGTGCTGTGGAGGAGCTGCAAAATCAAATGTTTAAATGAACAATTTAGTTGCGATAACGTCTCTAAACATTTTGAACAAAAAATATCAAGCATTTTCTCGAGTGACAGGCATTTAGATTTCCGTTCCCATCTTAGTCTCAACTTGAATGAATATAATTTTTTGACTTCATTGCTTTACAGAGCTTTAAGGAAGGGCTGATCACCTCAAGTCTCATGCACATAAAAAAAACCGTTTCATGTCGAAATATAAATGATTTTGAATTGAAAAATATTTAATACGCCTGCAATTACCGACTGTTTCGTTGGTTAAGGAGATTCAATCTTCATTGCTGAAAGTCCCCCTTGAACATTGCGTATAAAACAGAAGGTGATAGCGATTTCACCCACGGCAAAATCATTGATTTCTACTTTCAACCGGCGTTTAACTCAAGGTTTCTTACAATGTCTGAGCTTTCATCCCGCACAAGAGTCAAGTTGGATAACTCTTTGCACAGAGAGTTAGAAGAGTCCCACCTCCCCCTTCCAAAATCTCTGCATGTTAACGCACGTTAAACTTTAACAAGTTAAGTTGAATAAAAGCTTGTTAACTTGTACTCAGATTGAACAAAAAATATTTTGATATAGTTTAGTTGAATGAAAATCACGAACAACAAAAATTATGCTGAAATTTGGTATGTTTGAAGTTATAATGAACGGTGGTCTATGACAGATGGGCCATCTTAAGATATTTGAACCAACAAAAGGGATAGAAATTAACCAAGGCAAATTATTATTTCAAAAGCTAAAAATAATAAATAGATTTTCTAGCTGCTTTCAGCATATTCCGCTGAGGTGGTCACAACCCGTTTACGAAATGCCTGCTTATTTCAAGTCTATTCATTGTCATGCTATCGAAAAAATCCAGTCAGTTTCAAGATACCTGCTGTTTAATTTCTAAAATTTTTGCACGGCAAATAGTGTTTTTGGCCGGCAGGTTGTGCTTCGTTCTTCTGCAACTCAAAGTGCTATATTCTAAGTCTTCACCTTTTATTAGTGGGAGGAAGATCAACAGGTGAAGGAATCCTATTTGATTGGAACCCGTGGGGACATCCCCGCCATTACGCAATTTTAAATCTTGAACTTGGTTTAATACTTGAAAAAAAACAGACGCTTACCATTATGAAGGATTTCGTATTGATCCCGAACGCCTCTATCTACGGCTGACATAGACTGTTGCATCTAATGGACAGAAAGAAAAATTCCAAACTCGATCGGAGATGGTAACCGATACGAATGAAGTACACAGTTTAGGAAACAAGCCTAACATTACAAAACCCCTTTGAGGTTATGCAAAACCATAAGGATTACGATCGGAACTTACGGTATGTAATTCAGTACCCATGTTTACAAGGGATCAGCGTTACAGCTCTTTTCCTTAATCCAAAGAAAGACATCATCTTAAAAGTTTGTAGAGTGAGACAGCAACTTCATTCCATCCTGCTATATTTCATGTCCGCCTACGCGATGCTACGAAGGCGTCTTGGATTACTAACCCCCAAAGTGGAGTAAATAGCCTGAACTCCATGTTGGGTCACTAACAGACGTGACAAAGATGGTCCCTTAAAAACTATATTTCCATAAAAACCAGACTATAGTTTTTATGCTATAGATTACTGAAATTTAGACTTTTCTTCGTGTTTTTCCTGTTCGCGTTTATCTATATTCAAATATATAAAATGTTTAAAAACAAAAAATATTCTAGTTCACGTGCAAGGAATTGCCTTATAAGGAGCTAAACATTCCAGCATTCTATTTCTAGACGGTTCACTGTTGCGATGCACGTTTACAGAAACATTTTCGGACACAATTTTTTCCTGTAATTAGATGCCCTTATTTCCGCTGGGGATACGGGCAACAAAAGGCTTTTAAACAAAAACCTCTAGGGGTATGAATCCAAGTCCTGAAATAGCAATAGCTATGGATACACAGCTTAGTTGTGGTCTATTGGGAATATTTGTGCAAATAAAGTAAATTTCATAGCATCAGACCATAAGATCTCAATGTCAACAGTTTCACCTAATGAAACCAAACTCTTATTTTCTTTCTTTTGATAGTATTTACGTCCAAAACAACGGTTTTTCATACAAAACTTTCTTCACGGCCTAGCCAATACATAAACGCTGATTGAATTTGTGAAATTTCAGCTTTATAATTGATGAGAAGCTATTCTAGTGTTAAATACAACACATCACGCCACTTCTGCTGAAAGTGCTAGCTTATGAGCCAAGCAAATACAGTCTCAATGAAAATGGCGGTGAGGGTTGGCACCAAAAACATGTGTTTAACCAAAAATATCTGAACAAATATTGACCAAACTGGATTATTAGGCATAACAAAATTTTCATCTTATTTGTAGACCATAAAATTTCGGGAAAATTTTCATCGGTAACTCTTTCATATAAGGTGCTAATTATAGTGAATGATGCATGATAGTGAACGACCTATTCTAGTTTTGTTTTGAAGTTAGACAATAGCAAAGAATGGAGCTTATTTACTCGGCCCATATCAAAACTTACAGATTGTGCGGACTTGGGAATGATTTAAGAAGGTTTTTAGTCTCAAAATAAAAAATCATGAAGAATAACAGGTCAGCAAAAATCCACATAATCACCTAGAAGAATGAGTAAATTTTAAGGAAAGAACTTACCCTTATGAGTTCCTGCTGCATGTGGAGAGACTGCATGTCTTTGTGAATAGCACTCAAATCTCTCTTTATACACACGTGATGGGTGACTTTGCTAGAAAATTAAGTTGTGGAAAGCCTTTAACCTAATAATAAATTTAATCAACGCAGGGCCGGGAATTCATGGCGGAAAAGGAGAAGCAAAATAAACTTTTTAAGTTCAAGATCAATAATGTTTAATTCAGAAGGATAAATTAGTGGCGTGGGTGTGTCCGAATATTTTATCAATGTGCCTCGAGGGATGTTGGAAACAGCAAGCATGTATGTTGGCAAGGTTATACGGTATATCGATGGCGTATATATCAGCTTTAACACAAGCGCAGATTGGATATTGAAAGACAGAAACGCACTACCCTAGATGAACAATATCTGCCTGGCAAAAAGGTCAACATTTCACACTTGGTAGATCAAGCCATACCTCTCCAATTCCTGGTCGAATTTGGACAACTTCTTAAACAACGTAAGAACGATATGGTAGCGGTGCAAGACCTCTGTCAAAGGATTGTTCAAAACACTGTACTTTGCGATTTGAAAATGAGAGAAACTCGCAGGAAAAGCTCGGTAGATAAGTGTCCAAATTAAATTCGATGTGCCAATGTTAATCGCTTTTCAGCTTATGTTCTTATGTCAATACAACATAAATTTTTATTTAACGAGTTAAGTAGGTTTGCTAATTATATGCTGCAACAAATTAGCAAGATAATATTACAAGGACGTTGAGGAAAATTTAATAATTCTTAAAAGCATAGGGCGGGGTTGAATTGTTTGGGGAGATGTGACACATTAATATTTGAAAGCAGAACTTTTTAGGGGTGTGAAAGAGGAAACATTTCGGCTTGTAGTTAACTGATGTATAGAGGCGGCCAACCACTCAAAATTTTTCCACACTCAAAAAGCGAGTCGAATGCCTGGATAATTTTTGTCAAATTGCAGGGTATTCTGAAGGCTTTTTCGGAAGGCAATCAAACTTCTATCAACCATACTAATCAACCATTGCAAAAGCAATAAAAAATGCCCGTGAGTTTAAAGAGTTTTTGGTAACATGGACCTATAGGCATAGGTAATGCGAGGTAAAATGCCATATGAAAAGGCTCAACTTGAGGAAACAAAATGTAGCTATATATTTGGCTACATGTTAACCAAATATACTTCATGAGGACATTATATTATCAAGAATGATGTTCTTGAATACGGAAGGAATTTCTATATAGTGGGCGCATCTGTAAAATTGCAGCCCAAAGCCACGACCATCAATGACGTCATCATAAAATGCTCCACAAAGCAACAACAGCAGCAAAACTTTTATACCTCTGTGGCTTATTCGTTTTTTGCCCGTAAAAGTTTGACGTCGTTTCATATTCGAGGCAATTAAATGTTTTGCTGTCAGGTTTTCAAATTGAAATAATTTGAAAATTGAAATTGAATTGAAATTGTCAGGTAAATGAAAAGGTTATCACTGAGTGCCGACCAAAATTCCTCACAAAACTGCCTGCACTCGATTCGGTGGATAAATGCCTTCTTGTTATTGCAAGAGGAAATCACTCTGGGCAAAGGCGTGTCCTTGAGACCACAGGCGGAAAAATCCTCAAGGCTTTGCATTTGTAGGACACTGATTTAACCGGAAGACTTTGAAATGTTCCGTGTTTCTGCAGGTTTCATTCAGTCACATTCAATATTTCATTCCATCACAGGGCAAGGTTCAAGGATTAAAAAGGAAAAGAGTTAACGAGGTTAGATATTGCGTCCAAGGGGTAAAAACAACGATCTCAGCTTATTCCATCAACCACTTTGGGTGCAAACATTTTTGACAATGGGGATTGCTCATCTTCTTGAAAAATGGGTACCACCTTCCAACCCCGGAGTGTGTATCCTACAAGCAGGCAACCCGTGCCCAACCCTCTACCACCTAAAAGAAAAACAAGATTTGAAGGAACCATCTGAAAGAAAAGCCTTATTAAATATTAAGGCTACCAAAACAAGATTTAAGTTTCTTATTGCAAAAGTCAGAAATTCTTAACCATTGAAGACTTTCAGCTTTGAATGACTCAAAATTCAAGTGCACAACCTCAAATAAAAACTTACCCGTTGGATCCAATAATTGGAATAATCTTCAAATTCTGCACAAAATATTCACCGTTCTTTCTTCTTGCCATCGACATACCTTCCCAGGACTGTGAAGAGTATAAAATCGGTTTCAAATCAAGTTGGCAACAGGTCACGGTAAAAAAACCAAGGCTAATGACAATAATGACAGACCTACCCACTCATATATTCAGCGTCTAGAATTGCCTAGTGCCAGCTCCCGCATAACGATATGCGGGCTTCTCAGGAGACAAAGCAATGTGATAACAATAAAAATAGTCAAATTTGAGAGTCTCCATATCCGGAACGCGAAGTCTCGAGGAAAATTACGCGCGTCTCCTGCGAGACACTGTAGCCGGATACGTGAAAAGAAAAATAAACTGCGGGATTTGAGCGGCTTTCACACGCTTCCAGCGAAATCCAGAGCAAGCAAAGTTGGAGGCCTACCATTAAAAACTATTGGATTACTGATAAGAATACTTTTCTTTTCATAAAAAGACGACCTTTGGAGCACAGAGTTTTTATTAAAAAGTAAGTGTATTTGCCGTCAGATTGAGTAGGGAAACACCAAAAACAAAAGTTTCCAGCGCGTTAATTTCTCTTCATACATTCGGTTGGATATTTTTGACAACTGGCACGTTCGTGTCGCAATTGTTTGCCTCTTGTCTTAACCTCTAAGCACCTCGTAAGAGCGTGTTTAGGGATGGTAACTAGATAGTAATACAATCAGCAAATATTAATAAAAGGAAGGGGAAACTGAGCTACTTAAAGGAATCTAATACTGTTAACTGTTTCGTGCTAACGAGCTGGTAAACCCTGAGACCAAAATCAAGGTATTTATGGCATTAGATACTCCCAACTGAATGTTTCTTTACAAAGCAAATGTGTCTTTTCACGCCCTCCAAAAACACATTAAATGGCCTAAAGCTACCATTAATGGAGCTAGACATCGTCAAATACGTTTATTAAAAAAAGTCTACGTCTCAACAATTAAAATCTTCAAACTATTTAGCCCATCCTTTCTTTGTCTCTTTCATATAGATTCCAACACTTTATGATTTCGGGAATATTCGAATAACACATCGCACTTATTGCATTGTATTTCGCTACCAATGCTTAGCGTAAATTGAAAAGAAGTCCTTAAATTTAAACAGTTTTCTTTCAGCCAATGCTGCTGTAATTGTGTAAATAATTAATATAAAATTTAAATATTACCTTGATTTTCAGATGAAAAAAATGTGATTTGGCATTCATTTTACTGCACGTATAAGCGAAGCATGTTTCTTTTATGTGTTTATTCGGATTTTCTTATAAAAGCCCGTGAACATATGTTGGCATGATGAATTTTGCTGTTTCTTATAAAAAATCTCTCTAAACAAACATACCTTTCCTTTACTTAACTGCTTTGGTATTCCATCGTGGAATTCCTATGACGAAATAGCGAACAGTTAACAAGGCACGTCTTCAAATAGGACACATAAACGTGCTTTAAATCTAAACTCAACCATTTCACAATAAGACTCAGTTTGCTTTTGAAGCGGGATTTCATACGTAACTGTAGTTGTATTGGAAGCGGTATTTACATAACATAACGGCGAATAACTCATTATGTGCGCGATAAATATTAGAGATTTGGATGCCGCCTTGCTGAGAACATATGGATTGACGAGGTCAATTCAATTACAGTCCACCTGAGCAACATTACATTTCCTCATTTATGACGTAAGAAGAAGGCAGCTTTCCTCTCGATAGCAAAATTAACGTTTCAATGTATGTATACAGGTTCTATATTTATAAAAAAGTGGCGTAAGAAGAACCAGTAGTTGGCATCCGTGAAAGCACAGTACTGGGTTCTTCGTGCGTAAGAGAGTACGAAGTACTGTTTTGGGACTCAGACAAACTCAAATGAAGGATAATTTTTAATACATTTGGGATTATCTTAGAAATCTACCTTGAATAGCGCTTATACTGGATAATAATTCTATGACTATGTAATGTAGCTGCGAAATATGACCCTGCCTTTAATGTTATTGAAATGAGCTACATTGGAAGATTTGATTAATGTCTACACTTGCCATCATGAATATACTTTTTCAGTCTGTTCACATCCAAGGGAACGCCTTCCTGCGGGTGTTTGTGTACCACTATGGGCGTTCAAGAATCATTTAGGAATAAATTCAGCGTCGAAATTTGAAGTTTTACGAACCTCAAGGCTCAGCAATTGTGATTTGTTACAAAAAAAGGTGTGTATGAGGATAAAACTAAGGGAAGAAGAAACTGAGAAGGAAAACTTACGGATTTGAGAGAATCGTGACTTGGCAGCGTAGAGTTCTTTGGCATTGAAGTACTCAATTCTGAGCGCCAGTTGCCAGTTACTTTCTCATAAGCAGGATTAACGTACTACGAGTAAGATATGAAAGTAAAAACATTCAACAGAGCGGCAAAAAGTTAAACTAGTTCATGATAACAGACAAATGATTGTTATTGGACACAGAAGATTAGGCACGATGCTTAAGCAAAGGAATTTCGGCAGCTTTGAAAAGATGTTAAGTTATTAAGCGACTGTTAGGAATATCATGGCAACAAGATTGAGTTGTTAAAGGATCATTATTGCAGCTCTGAGAAAATTACGATTGTGCTTATTAAGAGGATGGTGTTAAGAGAGGACAACATAAATAAAAATATGGCTATGATGATGATGATTATGGTTATGATCAAGATGTTGATGATGCTGATGACGATTCTGATGATGATGATGATGATGATGATGATGATGATGATGATGATGATGATGATGATGATGATGATGATGATGATGATGATGATGATGATGATGATGATGATGATGATGATGATGATGATGATCATGATGATTATGATGATGATGATGATAATGATGATGATAATGATGATGATAATGATGATGATAATGATGATGATGACGATTCTGATGATGATGATGATGATGACGATTCTGATGATGATGATGATGATGATGATGATGATGATGATGATGATGATGATGATAATGATGATGATGATGGTGGTGATAGTGATGATCTAGTTGATGATGATGATGATAATGATGATGATGATGGTGGTGATAGTGATGATGGTGATGATGATGATGATAATGATGATGATAATGATGATGATGATGATGATGATGATCATAATGATGATGATGATGATGACGATTCTGATGATGATGATGTTGATGATGATGATAATGATGATGATGATGATGATGACGATTCTGATGATGATGACGATTCTGATGATGATGATGATGATGATGATGATGATGATGATGATGATGATGATGATGATGATGATGATGATGATGATGATGATGATGATGATGATGATGATGATGATGATGATGATGATGATGATGATGATGATGATGATGATGTTGATGATACAAATACCTATTCATTTGTATAATAAAAAATGTTAGATTAAACTCACTTGAAACTCTGATTTATCTGATTCTATACTTCTAATTTCTATTGCATCATAGACATTCTCAACCGCACTAAACAAGCAAGCGCTTGCCCTGCAAAACAAAATTTTGCACCAAAATTGTAAAAATAATGCACACAAAATTAAAGACAATGTTGCAAATCAGACTGACTTCAACAACACTTAAAGTCGAATAACCGATTCAATTTTCATCTGAGTTGATAATTTGTAATCAAAATAAAAGTCATGATCTATCATGTCCCAGAAAACCACCAAATTTTCGTGTAGCCTCTCCTTTCCACTTCCTTTCTTATTATTATTATCATTATGACATTATTTAAAGTTGGTATTTACAATAGCTATATACAACAGCTAATTTAAACCAACTATCTAAAAAGAAAAAGTGCAGCAAAATAGCAAACATTAAATGTCTACTCGACTTAAAATTCGAGGGGGGTTTCAAATGTTGTTCGAAGGCTATTTTTACATGAACACTAATCAACCTTCCATTCTTTTATCAATCTTCAGCTAAATTTTGTAAAAAAAAGTAATCTGTAGAATTTTGCAACAGACGATGAGTCTTTTATAGTTTCGGGCAGGCTGTTCCAGAGGATCCTGCCGCTAAATATAAGCATGAAGTAATGCATTTAAGATCAATACCTGATTTTAGATTGAGATGCAACTTCTCCATAATCCAACATCAGTATTTCATTTAAACAGGCCACAGGATCGTAGTTCTCAAAGAACCTCTAAGATGTAAGCAATGAAATCAAAGTTAATTCACTTCAGTTTAATTCAATTTACTTTCAATTCTTAAAATACCAGTGCTATGATTAGCAATTAGTTTATCATTACACCTTTTCCAAACTACAAAATTGGAGGGAAAAGGTTTGTGTTAGGCTAGTTTATCTTCCACCTCAAGTGCTATTCTATCAATCAGAAAATCAATTAAAAACTGAAAAATAACAGACGTTGTCTTCCAGGGGGTACGGTATTTCAGCCAATTTCAGTCAACTACTCCCTTATCAACCACGTTTGCAGGACACATCCCATGTCCATACAATGTTGTCACTTATGGAGCAGCCAATCAAAACAGACTATTGGTATTACTATGGCGACCGTAAAACTGACCAGTCAAATGCAGTACAAGGAATGCTGTCAGGTTTGCATAGACCGTCCTAGATTCAGTTACCTAAGGCCCTCTGCTCTCCATTACTGTTATGTGTACATTGATGTCTGGTGAATGTAAACCTATTTTCATAATGAAGTAACACATATTTCAGCCACCTCGTCGATATCATAACACACTTAACTCGTATGAATATTCCAAGAAAGATTATCGACACATGCTTGAGTTTAAATTACACAATCAACTGCCGAGGCCATGGCTACCGGCTCATGTTCTAACGCATGTCCATCATTAAGTTCTCGAGGCTCAAAATAAACTGCCTCATAAAGCAGACACCTAGTTATGAGGTACTTGAAAGTAAGCCTGTGTCAAGAGCTAACGAGGAGGTTTATTAGACACAAACGAAAGTTTCAACGAAGACAAATGACGTGTCGACGAAAATTGCTTGCTGTAAAATCTACCCATCTCGTTTGATGACAATAAGGATGGACTGTTAGGCTTATGACTCGGAAGACCCTCCAAGCAGCTCAAAGAGATTAATTTACTATTATTGCATTAGTCAAAAGAACATAGCATTGCAACATAACATAGCATACAGATGACAGAATTTGAGGAAATTCTTGACTAATTCTAATGATTATCTCCAATCTTGGGAGCTAAAGCTTCCTACCCCCCCCCCCCCTTCGATGCTTGCAATGGTAAAGAGAATTTCGTTCGAAATTTCTCGGAAACCGAAAGGTCAACAAAATATGCACCATGATCCTGAATTGTAAATCAAATGTATAGAAGGATAGACCACCTGATTGGCTACCTATTCTAACCAATCAACGCAAAACGAGAGTCCATTTACCACATATGTTAACGTTCTTTGGTTGTAATAAGGTGGTCTTTCTTGTACACGAACACATACCTGGAAACAAATCATGGAGAACTTCCTTGGTGTTCGTCAGCAGATTTGCAAGGGTATTCCCCGTTTCCCTCAAAAATTGTCATTTGTAGAAGAACCGATAAAAGGTCACTATCATTATTTCTATAGCAACTATAAAATTGGGGGTCCTCAGCATAAGAAAGCTTTTAAATCGCGCGAAAAAGGTGAAATTGTGAAGCACACTTGAAAGAAATTGATCAAGCTTGCTCAGATCGTTTATTGACATTTTCACAGTCTCTGACGCAGACTAACCCTTTGGCACTTTGAAGGTGTTTTCCACCAGCGGTTAATAGACGACAGACCTTCATTTTAAGCAATTTTCAACATGGAAAATCACTTTGTCAAAACACAAACCATCGCCAATGGTTTCAATTTCACGTGCAAATGTCAAATGTACAACGCATGAAAAGCACCGCAATAATCCCCTGAATTGAACCAAACTGAATTCGTAAGACATTGCCGGACCACAAACAGCAAAGGGCACGCAATAAAATCACATTCGCTTTATGGACACCTCACAAAATATTGTCATTCAAATTTGGCCTTATTAGCGTCATTATGTCTGCTCAAACTTTCATAAGTACCAAACACTACTTGGGCAATTACATCTAAATCATAGCAATAACCTTTAAGGCCGGCTGCCAGATTCATAGCTTCACACAAATTATAGCCGTTAATAGGGCTATGACTTGAACACATGCCACCTTTAATGTTAACAAATCAAAAGCTTGCACCTTAACAGCAACCGCCTTAATGGCTACCTCCTTAATGGCCACCACCTTGACTGCTATCACCTTAATAGCTTCTACCTTTGAAATCTGACCAGCCCTTGCTATGCACCCCTAGCCTTAACATATTCCCTACCTTTAGCCTTACGATAAGCAACCCAATCCCTTAATGTTACCCGACCCCTAACCAATGCCCTGACTCTGCCATTAAATCGAGAACCAACCCAAACCCTTAGCCTAAGCATAATTCCGGTGCTAGCCCTAACCCTTTCACCCAGTCAAGAGTAAATACGTAGGACAACCCTAACCCTAACCCTAACCCTAACCCTAACCCTAACCCTAACCCTAACCCTAACCCTTTCACCCAGTCAAGAGTAAATACGTAGGACATCGCACTTCTAATACCAACCTTGGTCAAAACAAATGACTACAAATCAACCACACAGCTATATAAACCAAGATAGAATTTAACAGACACTGGCATTGAACAGACCAAGTATACGTAGAAGCTAATACATTTTTAATGACAACGTTGTAACACCATTTATTGCTATATGAATTTAAGACATCTACTCGTTTTTTCAGTTTACTATTAAGCAATGACTTACCCTATTAAATCCTGCTCTAAGAAGCGGTAGAACTGACAATTCTTGCATGTCATTGCCCCTAAAATTAAGGGAAAAGACTTTAAATCGACAAGAACAACTTCAGCCCCAAAAAGAATTGATCAACCTTGAATAATTAAGTTGACAAGGTTTCTTGTGAATGGCCAAAGGAGCCTTTATGGCATAAAAACCCGCAGGAATTCGAAAGACTAGAACTCATTTACACGAGGCTTCTTTTTGGTACATGTGCATCTTGGCCTTGGAAGGACTAAGGGCCTAATCTGTCTTGGGATCAAGGACCTAGCTTGTTAAGGGACAATATCAGCTTTTATATTCTGTACACAAATCTGACTCACGGCTGTTTAAGGAGTCCAATGATTATCGTGTTTTCGCTTGGCCTTGTTGCACGAATGTTCCTGAAAATCAAGATAAAACAATAAGAGATAATGGTTCATCTGATGCCCATAAATCAGACCACCTACAATTTAGACCACCGCATAATGTTCAGCTCATTTCGCTGCTGTTATGTGTCAAAACTCCAACGGGGTCGAGGCCAGAGACGATTGCTACACTCAGGGGCAAAGGGGCAAGACAGTGAAAATGAGGGGGAAACAACTGCAAAATAAAAGAATCAAGTTTATTTTCTGAGGGTAGTAGGCCAATTGCCACGCTGCTTCCTTTCCCCGCTGTTGGCATTCACTGACGTTTACTCCTGGCTAAATATCAAAGCTTTCGAACTATGGGTCCAATTTGTTAGAGTGTGGGGTCATATTATGAACAAGGAGCTGCATTCAAAAAGCCGATTAAATCATGTCTGGCAGCCAAATAGAATTCTATGCTTTAGGTTAAAACTTTTATTGGTGTTGTGTTGTGGGCATCAAGACGTTATTATGAGAGATGAACAATGTGCAAAACAAAGTAACCACATGCAACAAAAGGTGAAAATGAAACGGAAATTAAATCAAATTTAAACAAAATTAATTGGAAATGAAATAAATCGATTCGTTGATCTCAGTTCTTGGTCGTGGTTTTCAACTTATATTAACGCTTGGCGTTTGCCACTTGGGTTGGAAGGATTGTAATATCAAATGATGAAGACGCTCTGGTTAATTAACATACGGGTGATCGAATCCCGTAAACAGTCAGTTCAAAACCACGCTTCGTCATATAAGATTGTCCCTAAACTGGGTTCTTGTTATACACGCGAGCTTTCCAGATGTCTGACACTGCGCTTGAAGTTCTATCATTAGAGCCGGTGCGAAAGGGGGGCGTCGAAGGGGGGCATTGACGGGGACGCACACCAGCCCACATCAGATTGTCAAAAAAACATGAGAAATCGTAAGGATTTTCTGCCCAATTAGGATTAATTACGGACTAATGAATAGTCGAATAATTGATGACGTCTATCCTGCTGTACATAACTGCTGATGTCAGCTCTTTCTATAAGTTATATAATACACACCTGCATAGAGTTTCGCCTTCGAAGTAAACACTTGAACGTAGATCTATGATCGTCACCTTGATTTGTAGAAATAAAACGATGTTATTGTAAAATTTCCACATAGCAATAATAGAATCGAAATCTTACGATGAAAGATCACAATTTAATAAGGGACGACTTTATAAGGGATGTGGTACACACCAATTAACAGCAATGATTCTTATCAGGATATTAAGACTTATCTATCCGTATTTTTTAGCAACCTAGACAAGTGTGATACTGTTGCTACAATATTGTTTTGTATATTGTATCATTACATATAATATTGTATAATATCACATAACATTGTATTGTGTGTTATACAATCGCCGGGTCAAACGATACTCAACGGTAAATGCAAGTCTGGTTCAGACTGGGTTCACGTGTGTGACTGCACTCTCTCTCCCTTTCTCTGTATCCCCCCCTAACAACTCCGTAGCAACGTGGGGCGATAGTGACATAGAATCGCATACTTTTGGGGTACCCTCACCAACTTTAGGGGCAGCCCTAGAAAAATTTCTTGGGTTTCAAAGTATATGAATTTTAATAAATAAACAATAATATACCTCAGGCTGCCTTTTCAAATAATATTCCATAGCACTTTCAGAAGTATGGGCAATTTTGCATCGGTAACCACCCTGGTTACACGCAGACATGAAGGCGTCTGTTTGTTGATCTTCTTTGCCAAAAACAAGTAGAATCTACAGAAACAGAAGAACCAAACTTGAGATTTATCAAATTTCACGATGGAATGGGTGCCTCCTTGCCTCCGTTAGGAGGCCAAACGCGAGGGTTCTAAAGTGCATCATCGCGAGGGTTGTGAAGGGCAAGGGGACAACATTACCCAAGATAATGGTCACAATTCGTGAGAGACCGACTCTAGGTTGTTTCAAAATACAACAGAAATTTGCTGAATGAACTTGAATCAAAATCAGAATACGAATCTCTGGAAGAACAGCATTTTGCAACATGTAATGTTTTTAATTCGATTATATATTATTAGTGTTGCAAGATACTGTGTTGGTTGAATGTTTAATTTCGTATCAAAAGAACGTTTAAGATAGGAGTAAAAAAAGTGTACAAATGGAAACCCATTACTGACCCTTTCGCAGGTTTTTCAATTAAACATGATAACATGCGATACAAAAGGGTACGAAATGGGGGGGGGGGGGGGTGGGGACACTTGATTTGCCCTGGCAACCCTGACGATTAGGAGAGGAACTCTCTAGACTGCTGCTCAACTTAATGTTAAAACAGAAAGTTAAAATTTCGTGAAAAATAAGGCCTTCTCGCACCATGAGGTCTGTCGATTACAAAAACCTTTTCATTTACAAAAACTGTTTGACGTTATATGGGTTCTAGCTATCTGAAAGGTTTCATTAAAATACTTCATTACAACGCAACATAACCTGTATATCTTTTTCGTATAGCCACACTGATTAGCTACCAACCAAAGACAGGAAATTCCCTCCACATTTTTCGATTATTCAAATATCCTCTTAAACCTCCTACACAATCTGTCTGTGTTGCTCCGTTAATTCTCCAAAAAACGTGGGTTGACTAAAACATGATTGAATGTGATTGATGGTGATTGATTGTGATTGATTGTGATTGATGGTGATTGATTGATGATGACTGATTGATGATGATGAATAATGAATGATGATGAATAATGAATGATGATGATGATGATGATGATGATGATGATGATGATGATGATGATGATGATGATGATGACGACGATGATGATGATGACGATGATGATGATGATGTCTATGTTGATGATAATGATGATAATGATGATGATGATGATGATGATGATGATGATGATGATGATGATGATGATGATGAAAATGATGGCAATGATGATGATGATGAATATGATGATGATGATGATGATGACTGATTGTTGATGATGATGATGACGATGAGGATGATGATTATTATTATCATTATTATCATTATCATTATTATGAAGAGGATGATGATGGCTGCCCAACTAAAGATCGACGAGAAACATTTTAACAAAACTTGCTACTAAGGAAATGTTTTGTGTGTAACCGGGCGGGCAAAGCCAAATAAAATTCCTTACTTAAGTATATGCCATTGGCTAAGAATTTGGATTGATTATTTGCCCAAGCTAATCTTTAGGTGGATAGCATTTCGTAACCCATCTCCAAGGTTGAGCACGTATTGTAGAAATGACCTTGAGTCCGTTACTAAAAGCCTCGAGTTTTTGTAAGATCCAATGCTTGAAAGGGTGATTATTTGAATTTTCTTTAAGAGAGAAGATAAAACGATAAAAAGTCATATAATTAACTGAACTGTGGTATAATGTTACAATAAAAGCCCTGGATAGTTGATTAAATAGCCGTTGAATTCAAGGCATTCTCCCGCCCACCGTAGGATTAAACAAATCCCTGAGTGAAGCCAAGAAACTGCCAACAGAGGAGAAAGCTAGCAGACCAAGAGACAGGAGTCGAAACATTTGCAGGTCGTAATCAGAGGAAACCACTTCCGAGGAAGATTTGCCACTAAGCTCAGCTAAAATGGAGCTTTTTCATCCACGTCTGGTCAACTAACCGTTGTATTATCCATAGCAATTATTGCTTTATGTGAAAAGAGGGTGACAATCTCCCCAAAAACGTTTATCGAAAGAGCAGATATGACACACCAGTAATCTTTAACACTTTTTCTATTGGGCATTGTGTCTGATTTTAAGCGACCCATTGTGAAAGCGGCTTGAATGAATTTATTGATGATGATGATGATGATTAGGATGATGATGGTGAAGGTGATGATTGTGATTAGGATGATGATGATGGTGATGATGGTGATGATGATTTTTATGATGATGGTGAAGGTGATGATGGTAATTAGGATGATGATGATGGTGATGATGGTGATGATGATGATGATTTTGATGATGATGATGATTTTGATGATGATGATTTTGATGATGATGATGGTGATGATGGTGATGATGATGTTGATAATGATGATGATGATGATGATGATGATGATGATGATGATGATGATGATGATGATGATGATGATGATGATGATGATGATGATGATGATGTTGATGATGATGATGATGATGATGATGATGATGATGATCATAATGATTTTGATGATGATGATGATGATGATGATGAAAATGATGATGATGATGATGATGATGATGATGATGATGATGATGATGATCATGATCATGATGATGATGATGATGATGATGATGATCATGATCATGATGATGATGATGATGATGATGATGATGATCATGATGATGATGATGATCATGATGATGATGAAGGTATACCCCCTATCAGCTGAACCCCAGGACGAATTAATTGTTCCCTCCACCTGGCAATAATTAGCGAAAATCCAGGTGACGATCCACCTTGAATAGCAGTGTATTTTCATTGTCACAGGTGAGTTAAATAACACATGGTAGGCATATATGCCCTTAATGTTTACTGGGGAACAATTAAACCCATGCAAATTTAGTATCATTAATGGGCAGGTGGATGGCAAACATTGACTAAATGTTGTTTTGTTAGCGAACAATGAAAACATTAAACAAGTTGCTTTAGTTCCCTTTTCAGTCTGACATTAATCAAGCCTGATTGACGTGATGCTTGCTTATTTTACTTCATATCATCATACCCAAATTGTCATCTTCTTGAGAAGACTTTGAGTTTACCCCAATCCTAACCCTATAGATAACCCTTATCCTTAACGTATCATGTGAGGAAGGGGGTTGCTATCTGCCTATTTCGACATGAAAAGGGAATAATATCATCATATCTACAATGATCATAAGGTGTTTCCAGGAATTTTGTGAGGGACTGAGGCACTTTCCTTTCAAGCATTTTCCTCCTCGATTAGGTCTACTGAGAGACGTTTTCTCGTGTGATTGTTCCTCTAAAAATGCTTTATCAGTTTCTTAATCAAAGGTGACCAAACTCATGTAGATAGTGTTAATGAACCCTGCCTAGGTTGAGCCTATGAACCTGCCTAAATGCCGATTGTATTCGAAAAGAAACGATGGAGAAAGAGTGCTGTTAAAAATTGAAAACTGAGAAGAGATTTCATGAATATTTTATGAATATATGCTCGATAACCTGCGAAATCAAATTGTAATTACTTAGAAGATGGTAGGCATAATTAGCGAATGCTTTGTTGCATTGTTTCGCAAATTTCCATTTATATGGCAGATGCAAACGGTCTTCGCGTGAAAAACAACTGCAAAAGCCAACATTAGAACGCAACTTTGCAACACATACCAAAATCACAAATTTTAAGGTTAAGAAGTCGACCAATTCTAACTCAAGAAACTATTTTTTGTCCATGCAGACAAGCTCAATCTGCACTTCTTGTTGAATTTACAATCAAGAGTTCGAAACTCGCCATTTTTGTTGCAAATATAATGTGGCAACACCAGCCCCCTTTAAAAACTAAATCGTTTTAGCTCTGTTGCAGACTGTTATATCCTACAAAACCCCATACAGTTTATGACGACCCCGCGTGCAATCACGCCCCCTAAACGGATTGGGGGTTAAAGCCCCTAAGAGAAAAAGCCAACCAGCTCCCCTTGGGACCTTTTGATTGACAAGAGTTAGTTCTCTCCGTAAGATTTTTGCCCAGCGGCCTCTTTCGAGCTTTAAAACCTCGTTCTCGCCTATCAACTTTCCCGTCTATAAATCCTCGAATAATACTTTACTGTGCTGTCGGCAAATTCAAGGAAATTCAACTTCAAACATGGCATAAATTGATTTAATCTCCTCCGATACTGCTCATTATTTTATTAATGATTTATCGTTCAAAAGAAACTATTTTCCATTATTCACATTGCAACACTTTTTGTTGCGTCATATCCCAAATGCCTATAACTTGAAACAAGCATAATAGCAGTTGCGTCAAACGCAAGTATGTAAGGAAGTGCAGGGCAAACTTCAAGATCAACGATTTAAAATCATGGGAAAATTGCCGAAAACAGTGAAGGCATTACATGGGGAGAATTAAACTTTGCCGCCCAGGGAGTTGTTCATCTCTCCAAAGATCAAAATATCGGTTTGTTGCAGGCCAAAAATGGCCAATGATTACAGAAGCATTGCTTATCATTTAGAACGATTTTTCTGAATCTAAGGCCATCATACGCGACACATTTTCTACGTCCTCCAACCAACGTGTCTGCGTCTCCCTTTTTGATCTTAAACGACTGTCTTCCTTAGGCCCGCGTGACGGGAAACACGGTCAAGATTTATGTTTTATTGTTGCTGGGAAGCAGAATGATTTCAACATCCTTTTCACTGAGCGTTTTTCTGTTTGTTTCTTTCTATACCCAAAGAATACTGGGATTTTTTAATGGCATTGATTGCCTTGATGATGATAATTTTTAAATGATGATGATTGCCTTGATGATGATAATTTTATATCAAGATCCTTTCATCCCTTCCACCGCTTGCAAAATCTACTGTTCCTTGCACAATGGGAAATTTGACTACCCCCTCCCGAACTTACTTGGTGTCCCCATGTTGACTCGAGGGCTCAGGAACACCAAAAAGAATAACAAATAAAAGTGACGTCAGCACGCTTAGATCAAATAACGGTCCAATTTAGCATATAATTTAAAGCTCTAAAGAAGCCTTGTATCCCGTAGCAAAGTATTAGCATATAAATTGTCGATTTTGTTAGTTGCTTTTACTCGCTTTGTTCATTTCGCGACATTCCAGCATTACCCTTCATTTTTTCATCATCTTCGCAAGCAGTCGCAGGCCTGGCTGTAGGCAATTTATCCAGTATAGCTAGTCAAACGACTGCTAGGCCTCGTCTCCAAATTGACAAAGTACATATGGGCGAGCCGTGACAATTGTGGTTTCGACACTTGGGACTATTGAACATGAAGCTAATCTAGTAAGCTACCCTCATGTCGATAATGTCATTACCAAGGCACCGGAATGTGGATAATATACTTTTAATTCTATCAACGAACTTTGGCCAATAATTGACTCATTTTCTTACGCATGTTCCAGATCAAAACATATAAATTACAAGTAAACTCTGACATTGGAAAATGGTAAGGCCCTCCAGCCCGATACATCATCTTTGGCAACATTTATGACAGTAAGAAAGGCTTAGGCGAGTGATTCCATTACATCTGAGAAAGCTGCGATAGTTACTAATATGAGACTCGCAGTAAAGCAGGACCCATTTGGTCTCTTCTTGTGTGGTAGATTAGTTTGAACACTTACGTTCTTTCTTGAAGGACAGTAAGTAATGTTTCTAATACATTTTCTGACGTAAATGCAAATCAATTAGAAAAGAAAGCATTTTATGTGTCAAAATATGTCAAGCAGTTTGAACTATAATCACATCGGACGCCAGCGGCTGCGAGGAATCCTCGAAGGAAAGTAACGCCAATTTCAAAGTGATGCCAAAATTACAGTAATGCCCATTTCAAAAAAACATCAACTTCAAAATAACGCCTTCTTTACTGTTTCTCTTTTATAATTATTTGCTATTAATTTATAGTTTGATTTCATTTTAAATCTTTATTTTAATTTGTTATTCCTTTCATATACTTTTAGTCCATCCTATTTTGTTGGTATTGATCCTTGGAGGACCAAAATATGTATAGGTGGGTTTGGTGGCCCTGTACTCCTTTGAAGAAATCTGACAACAAACTCCTATTGTGAGACAAAATGTCTTTGATTTAAAAAGGCAAAAAGATAATGATGAGGCATTATGAGTACAAATGGCCTGGGAACGCAGCCTTGCATGACAGCAAAGAAAAGAGGTTTGGTTGCAAATGGCAAATCACTTCAAATGTGGGCATCTTCAAATATTTGTTCATTTTAAATGAGATGAGAAGAAACCCTGCCAATGTTTGGCAAAAAACAGCCTTAAAAGATAGGCCTATTCACCAAGACAGTTGCTTTTTGGAAAGGATTTCTTGCCTTCTGCAAATTAAAGTGCAACTGAAAAACATCTGTCATTGTTTTAGACAATCAACTTGGCATAATTAGCGAAGACAAAAGCAGGCTCTTAAATATAATCTGATATTTGTGCAATTTCGTTACAAGCAATTTAAGCAAAACAGTTGACAAAATTCTATACAAAAAAATAGACAAATAAGCCAAACAGTTGATAAGAAATATTCTACCGACATGACAGGGACTCTCCTGCAATTACAGTGATCTATAGAAGTTCTTTGTTAACGCAAATTGATGCTAAAACGACTGCACATGGGTCAACAAATATGAGCAGGTGTTTTGCAATTTAATTAACATCAAAATAATAACTCAAAGGTTGCTGTCAAAATGTGCGCCAATAAAGTTAATAAGCCATGCCATGACTCAAAAGGTGCTCCTATACAATTGATTTCACACTTTTGAAGGTGATTAAACTGGTCTGGAAATCAAGTATTTCAAAGTAGAATTGAATGAAAAAAATGTAAATTTGCATTCAGAAGTTCCTTTTGAAATTCCACCCCCATCCAGCAAGCAAAATCATAAACATGAATTTATTTCTTTGTTACAAATGGCATGAAATTAAAAATAAAAATAATGCTTTTTCAATGGATTCTAACAAACACATCAAATATATTTTGTTTTATCTTTTACCAGAGAAAATTTGCTTAGTAAGTGAGTTTGCTTCTGGTATTGCAGATGATTCCACTGCAAATGTTAGGGCCTTCTACATGCTAGATGTTTTGTTTCAAAGGGTGTCTACAATGAAGTTCCGGAACAAAATGGCCATAAAATCCATTATTTGCTGACTCAAGGTAGCAAAACTTGCTGACAAAATACACCTTCATGGTCAAAAACACCTTGTTTTAGGAACACAATATTTCCCCTCACACCTCACCCCATAGTACCATCACTTTCCCGTTGCAAGCAAGTAACAAGGCAAGGCAATTTTTTGTAGTAAGTTGGGGGCACCTAGGGGCAGCTATTCAATCTTTGTTGGCTGGGCACAAAACAAAAATTATAATATGTTAGAGAGCAACAATTTCCTTAAAATGATTTTGTCTTAAAGTGAAATGTAACCCAACAACTTATTGTCATTAAGTTATTTCACTGTGCTACAATGACTAGCCATTATGAAAAATAGTATTAGATTCTGTACTTATTAACTGGTTTCTTTGATTAAAAAGAAAATGAAATTCAAAATGTATAAACAGTTGAAGGGAAACTTTATTCAACTGCCAGATGATGTGGAGGGGCTTTTCTGGGGAGCTGCAGAGCCCATAACATTCATGCCGCCATTCTTGAGAATTTCTGTTTTTATGTTCGATAATCCGTATATGTTGCATAATTCTGATTGCCCTTAGTTTATGTTGGGCTGAATAAATTAGCGATAATTAGAATTTAAGCTTATGTGAAATAACAAAAAAATGTGAATGCAATTTTTTGAAGCATTTAAATAATGTTGGTCTAGTAATAGGCGTATAAAATTTTTCCCCATTTTCAAACGGGGATGAGTGAGTAGCACAGACAAGTCACATCTTTTGCTACCTATCATCTGTCTATGAATAAATATTTGTATCCCCTCACAAGTTTAAGAATCCTTGGTGTCCATTTTCACCTGCTATTGCTCAGAAAGACTTTTCTCTTCCCATTGAAAGATACTGTTTTATGGTTTTGATTTGTAGTTTAAAAACATAATCACCCCTGGTTCTTTCCTAACAAAAATGGGAACTTTTCATTTTAACAAATAAAAGCGAAAAAAAAGGAATTGCAGCTCAACTTTCTAACGGATAAATCATGAATTCTTTTCCAATTCTGCCAGTGCAAAAGTTGACTGTCTTTATGGTCAACAAATGATCTGTCAATGCCTTATAAAAATACGAGATAATTTTTTTCTAACGTTTGATGCTAGGCAACAAAAACATTTCAACTCGTTTGCAATTTTAATCACATCAAAAATAACAAATTAAATTTACCTCCATGGGTTGTTGGATGACCTTCATGGGACCAAAAAGTAACTCGCGCTTCGAGGCCTGAAATTGTCAAAACATTATATTTGAATAAATGCAATTTAAAACAATTAAATAAACAGTTAGTCAAACAAAGAATGATAGTCGTTTTGTGTCTTATCTCAAGATTACCTGTTTTATAAACCGTTCAAAGCGATAAAATATATCTGAGGGTCTGAACCTATTCAGTTCGCATAATGCCGATTTTCTTCATAGTTGCCTTAAGAATTATTGCTTGTAAAGATTTAAGTTGCAGCCGGATAAATTTCTATGATTTTAAATTTAAGTATTATTTAAAATGTCTGGAAATAAGTAACCGATAACAAGGAAACCTTTGATTTAGCTGGTTACACAAACACAAAGCTAAGTGGACTGTCGCTGAGAGAGAAGACATTTCAGCAGGTGAGCTTGTGCAAGAATAAAAAAACCCGAGCAGGTTGATTTTCCTACACACAGAATGTGAGTTAGCATTCAAATTATCAGGTTATCAAAAGATAAAAGGGCATAAATTCAATTGATGAAATGCTCTTGAAATTAACAAAACACCAAAACATCGTAACCTCTTGAAAGTGTAATCTCTGAGTTTGATTATTTTGCTATGTTTGAAAAACGGACAATCATCCATTTAAACAAATTAAATATATGATACAATTTTATCTTGAATACAAAGATATAATGGTCGAAATATGGGATTTATATTGTATGAAACAACCCGCCTCAAATCAATCAACAATTCACTTCGATTTAAATCAAAACAAGGACGACCTTTTAACTTGGCCTAAAACTTCAATTCAACATTAGACTTGAGGGTTGATAACTTCATCGCAAAACTTTGCAGTGTGTGATAAGGTATCTTGTGAGAATTAAATTAGAAATAAAGCCTGATTGAATACATTTTGAAGTGAGAGTAGTCCCAATGGGGAATGAATAATAAAAAGTGTAATCAGAAGATTGGTAACCTTGACTTCCATGCCGGCTGATTGCTGCATTTCCAAAGTTTGTGTTTCAGCTTCACTCCACGGTGCAGCTCGGATAGAGTAGCTGCTTTCTCGTTCTTTATCAATCCTAAATGTTCGGTTTTCCGTTATCAATGAATCACTCTGATTCTGTGGGATATGGCTGACGACTTCTGAAATGCTAAGCGATGTAGTTCGAGAGTGCTTGACTGTTTTGATGTTGTCCTCTCTACAGTAGACAACGCCAGTGCTCTGCGAAACGTGAATGCTAGGAGCACAGCCCATCAGGGCACCGTATCATTGAAGCAAAAGCTGATATGGGTTCCTAAATATCATGCGAAGTGTTCTGAGCGGGGTTGCCGCTTATCTTTCTCCGTTTGGACCGATGAATCGCTTTTTATAAACTTGTAAAGTAGTGGACTTCGAGAAATGGCTGTTTTCCTGCCAACAAATCACCGGTCAAGTTCAACACCAGAATTCAACAATTCAAAGCACACATGTAATTACATCTATGGCGATTTCAAACTAGATGATATCCCGATAGCAACTGCTCCACGTTTTACCGGCTTTCAGGGTCGATATGACGGAATATCCAAGGCAATTTCCAAAGAGCATCTTACGAAAAAAGACAGCCAACATCAACTTGCTTCGATCCTTCTGCAATCTCGACGCATCGATTATTACGCATGTGAACAATTGAATGACTTGCGATTGGTTCGACTTGATTAGCCTCCAGATTAAAAATCGCGTTTTCCCGCGGTTGGCCCGCGTTTCCATGCGATTTCATCGAATTGATTAGCCTCCAGAGTCAAGTTTAGTCTTAACCCGCGTTTCAACCGCAGCCTCTCGTGCTTTGACTCCATCTGTCTCAAACTTCAGCTATTTTTCTGCGTTTTACGTGCATTTTATCCCGAATGTCTCTTACCCTCTTAAATTAGCCTACCTTTCGTAAAAATAATGGCCTCATCGTATGTTGATATGCCAAAGAACAAGGCTATAAAAACAAGGTATCTCGTGTTACTTGCTTGTTGAAGTATGGAAAGAGATTTGTAAAGAAAGAAACTCTGATAGGAATGTACAGAGGATGGTGAAACAGATTGAAGTCGTTGCAAAAATTGCAAAATCGGGGTGCGAGGGTTGTACCCTGGGTACCAGAGCCTCAAAAGGTAATGGAATAGTAGGGAAGGGGAAAATGAAAATAGGGAAAAGGAAGAGGGAAATTTTTACCTTTCCTTCATTTTCCTTTTTTCTCTAAATAAAATTTTTGTTGGCTCTGGTACCCAGGGTACAAGGATTGCTTCCAATTGCAGTTATGATACACATGCTTCCCTTTTGAAGAACCTTACTGTCACTGATATGTTTAAAAGTCAAACTGGTACAGTAAACAGCTAGTCTCACACCTAGCTAACTTTCTAATTTGGCCCCTTTTGACAAGTTTGCCCCACTAGTTACAAATCCTTAAAAAATGCTCTGAAATTTGCTCAAATAAAAGCCTGAGAAATATGGATGTTAACTTTGGAAATAAAGTTAACGATCTTTACATCCTCAGGATGGCAACTAGCAAAGGACAAAATTAGATATCTTTTCGTGACGCTAAAATTTGGTATCAGCTTTAGTTATCGCACCCCCTCGGGAACTAGAGAAATGCACTAGCTGTTACTGCATACCAGCATTAACACCGGGTGTAAAAGGATTTTAAAATCTGAAATTTCAGTTGACGATTAAGCTAATATCAACGCTAGAGATTAACATGATCATTGTGTAACAAAGTGTTATAGTTTCTCCATAAAGCTCTTTAATTGAGACCTCGAGCTACCGGTTAATGGTTGCATGACCCAGCTCTAGCTGCTTGTTATAAGGTAAAGTGTAACGTGACAAGGGCGCAGTTGGTACTTCTGTGTCACTACTTGAGCAAACTAACCAGCATGTTTTGTCAATTGGTATATTAAGCTAACAAGGATTGTTTCAAGAGCTTTGACCTAGCAAAATCTGTTCATATTTCGTGAGCAAATAATGATTCGTATTAGTTTTGAATTGGTCCCTTCCCGTTGGATATCAGTGTGCCAAATGTCATATCATATCATATATTTATTTATTAAAGCAGGTTGTTTATGGCTGCAATATTGCAGATGTGGACCATCTGTCTACTGTCATAATTGCTTACACTATTTCATAAAATTTGACCCCTGAATTTTATTGTCATTCTCCCTATCTCTTCAGTTTTGGTCTTTGTTATGTCAGCTTATAGTTGGAACTTTTGTTAGGTTCCACGATCACTTCCTCTAACCGTTCATCTGTTTATTCGTTTAAACAGTCACTTATGGTGACTTTTGGTGCAGAAAACATAATGTCTGCCATCCAGCTTTCTCAACACTTTTGTCATCTCATGGAATTTTTTCTAGGTGCTTCACAGCTCTCGCTGCTCTTGCACGGATGCGCTCCAACCTTTTGAAACCAGCATCACTACTTGTCTCCCAGACTGCAATGCAGTAGGTGACTGAGGAGCAACAGTCTATAGTAAATATCCCCCAACAATCTCGAAGGTAGAAATTCGAGACTTTTAAATTTCTTTACCATTGCTGCATATGATTTGCAAACAGCACCAATCTGATGTTGCCATTTCAAATGGTTGTCTTTGATGACTCATAAACATTTTGTTGTTTCGACATATTTGATTTCTTGCTCCCCAATTTTGATGGGTACTAATGGACTAGAAATTGGTGTTCAGGTGGTAAGGTGTCAAGAATTGCCTCTGCCTTTTCACGATGTATTGCGAACCTATTTTTGAATCACTTGAAGTGAGTTGAAAATCGAGGATCGTTATTCAAATAATCGGTTTCTTTCTAATTGATAATTTAGTTTCGTAGCTAAGATTCTCTGCGCAGCTGTGACTTTCGGTGTGTCAGTTTTCTTGTCAAAAGGTCGAGTGATTTCTCATCAACTTGTTCGTTCGGCGCAAACACGTCTGGGCAATGCTTAACGATGTTTGCTTGAATGCCTAACAGAGGAAATCAGGTACAATATGCTTTTCACAAACAAGCGCTTTTATTTCCTGACCCAGGCTGGGGTTTTGGCTGGGGTGTGTACTATTTAAAGACTTCCTTAAGTTTCTAAACATAGGCAAAATTCTATTCAGTAGTTGTATTCAATTAAGAATAGAGTTGATCTTCGTCAGACCTTGGAATGCGAAAGATAAGCTCTGAGATTCTCAAATGGTAGCAAAAGAAACCCAACCCCCACCCATGCAGTGACCCTTGCCATTTGAAAAGTTAGTTGAAAAGGAGGCTAACAAAACAGGGCACTTATTTCTTTCGTACAGCCAATGAACTTTTTTGATATCAGTGCGTTCAGCATGGCGACATTTTAAGTTAGATTGTTCATAAATTTACTTTCATATAAATTAAATGTTTTAATCATTGTGATTAAAAGAAGACGATGTCTTGTAGAAGGCGATTGCAGCAAATTACAACTCGGGTTAACATCGGTTTTCAGAGGAGAAATACAAGATGCCCTGCTTTGCTTTTGTGTTACAGAAATCATGATTCAAAACTTCAACTTTATCGATCGTTCAATTTTTGCAGAGCGCAACTTATTAAACACGATGCATCTCTTCTTGGCAATAACAGGTATAAATTATCCTACTTGATCAGCTTTTGGCTATTATATTTTTAAAGAGGTGTTATTAATATGTTCATTCCATAGTCAGCGGGTAGGCAAATGTTATGTCAAGATCTGCTGCAAATATTTTCAAAACCGTATGATGCAAAGACCAGAGGATACTGTATATGAGAAACAATCAAAAATCTATTGAATGAGTATTTTCTTTAAAACAGTTTGCCTCTTCCTTCTCAATACAATAAGGCGAAAAACTCAGCAGGTGTGTCATGCCATTTTATACTCCACCAGAATACACACCTTTCCAAACACCATCACACGAAACATAACCCCATGTCAAAGATCTTCAACATATATTTTGAAATGCTCATGTGAAAACTATCACATTTCTGACTCTTTGACACCTATCAACTAGAGGCTGGCTGGCTAGAGTCGTCTGCTTGCATCTTTTCGCCCTTATCATTAAAACTGTAATTACTTGTAATAAGGACAGTTATTAATTGTCAAGGACAAAGAATAACTATTGGCCTAATTCTGTTAAACCAGTTCAGTTTCATATTTAAAAATCCAACTACATACAAAGTCTTTAAACTAAAAACAATTTACTTTAGATAATATAAAATGACAATATAAACAAGAAAAAAAGATGATAAGCAGTAGACTATAACGTTAATATAACAGAATTGGGAGTTTGTATGGAGTGGAATTTTCTTAAGGAGGAGCTCTCTCAATAGATAAACTAATCAAGGAGAGAGCACCACACCTTTCATTTTTTCTTTTTATGGTAAAGATACACAAACAAGTTTCTTACTAATCACCTTTGTTTTTATTAATGAAGAAAAGCTGTATAAAAGATGTAACTGTCTTGTCAACTATTCATTAATGTTTCCTCTGTTTAAGGGCTCTCCTATAGAGAAGAAAAATTTTATGTATGGATGAGGCAACAGTTGTACTCCTAAACTTTGTCTTAGATTCTACCAAATTATTAATAATTTTTTACAATTTCTAGCACACTTGATTTAGTGAAGTATGATGAATTTGCAAATACAACGCTAGACAATTTGGCAGAATTTTTCGAATCACTTTCAGATGATGGATTTTGTCCAGAAGATTTTGATGTCCAACTTGCTGTAAGTTTATTTTTTTCTCTAAAGTTAATTTTAAGATGCTGACGGTTTGAAGGCCTGCAGAACTGATGCTTACAAGGGGCAGGCTGCCCCACTTTAGGGGTGTTTGCAGACAAACCTGAAAGCCTGTGGGAAATTTTAAGCATTTTCTTCAAGGCAAAGATTGACTAAGGGATGATAATGATGAGAAGATCATCAGAAAATTGATGACATCTGTCTCCCCCATCTGTGTATAAACTGTTTGTGTCAGTACATGAACTGAAGGTCTGTAGAGGTAATTATGCACCTTTAATTTTCTTTTTAAGACTTACCTTTATTGTTAAGGTATTGGTCTGAGATATCAAGTCTTAAATAATACCTCTAATATTTGTAGAGTGGTGTCTTGACGGTGAATGTTGGAGGTATGTTTGCTTATTGTACTAATGAAAAGTTTGTTATGAATTGCAATGTTTTATCTACGGCCCTGTTTACACAATACTGAATTCACTGCACACCAGATTACTTTTTGCCCCAGATAGGCCTTCTGTTCACACGACTCCGATGGAATCCGATGCACTCCGTGCTCCTTTTCCGTAGTCAAATCACCAAGCTGTGTAAGTGAGGTACACCGGATTGCTAAAGGCATAGGATTGGTGTGATAATGAAGCCGGTATTGTGTGAACAGGGCCTAAATATAGTTTATAACAGGAGGAAGGAATCATTTGTGATGGTTTGTAGCAAGACCAAAGGTAGTTAGCCACTTTTAACTGAATTTGTATACTAAGCAGGCTTATCTTTTTGGTTTTGTAACTTGTTGTTTCTTAAAAGTTTCTTCTGTCTTTCACTTCAATCTTGTGCCTTTATACTTTGTTTGAATTGGAAAGAAAACCATGAAGAAGAAAGATAAATATAAAGGAGCAAGTACCTGATTTTGTTGCAAATTTCCTTTTTCATGTTTTATTAGTTTAGTCATTTTTTAACTATTAACTATAAAAATTTACAGTTTAAAATTACCTATGACACAAAACTGTTGTACTACGCCACAAAGACGGTACCAAGAGTAGCATAAATCTAAAAGAAGAAAAACATAAGTCTTTTAAGTGCTGAAATTAGAAAAAGAAAGAACCTTTTTACAGAATAATACTTCACCCAGTTTCACATTGTATGCCAGGCCAACACGGGTAATGATAGTGAAAAAGAATAGGACATTGATTTTGCAAATACATCATGCAGTCAAGATGGATAACCATATGTTTTGTCATTGTAAGGGGGGTCCAAAACATCAAGGTTAGAGGGGCGTGGTGCTTGAAAAGACATAAACAAACTGCAAATGAAGAATTTCCAAAGAGGGAAATTGCAAATGGGGTATTTTACCAAAGGTTAGAGGACACGTGTGATGCTCTCCCTCTTTTGAATTCGTTTAAATCAGCTGTGCCAGCTTAGATAATTCTATTCTTGCTAAAAAAAGCGTTAATTTTGCTGGCTGTTTTTTTCCGATTTTTTTGTAAAGTGCACATTCTTATATTTGGGTCGCAAGCACAGCTGTCTCAATGTAGTTGTTGAGTGTATGAATAACGGGATTAACGTGTTGCGAATTTCCCATGCGTATGTCGTTATATTCATGACACTCTTCTGCTGCAAAACATGATTTTTTCACTGTTAATGACTGCAAAGTTGAATTGCTGCTGCTATTTTTACGCGCCTAATTTTAGTGAGCTGTTACTGAACACAATTTTTGCCGTAAAACAGTGTTCTAAAGAGTGTTTTGGGGGGCTGACATGAAGCAATGTCTCAATTTGTTAAGCCAGGTCATTCATAACAAATCGTAAAGGCTTGGAATTTTTGACGCTAGGGATGGTTTGATGTAAGATTTGTTTAGAGTTTTGATTTAGGCTAAGCTTGAATTTGAAACTTTACAATTTTTGAAACATAAGAGCACTTTTTCGCCCGACACTCCACAGAGTACGAAAATGTTGGAGAATGATCAAAAAGCTAACGACAGCAAATAGCCAGTTAAAAGTCACCCGAAACTGTTGATGTATTTTCGTTAGGTTTTTGCTATTTTCCGACTTTCATTCTCAGATCGAGCACAAGCAGTGGTTTTTAGGATGGTGAATTTTTTCTGCTTTTTTCTGCAACTGCTGCAGAAAGAAACGAAAGTTGTTTGATGGTTTTTAGTTTTGGATTTTGGCAAGGATCTTCTCTCAAGCCACATGCTTGTAAAAAAAGGCCGGTAGACTTGCGAGTTTAAACCATTGATCAAAATGGTAATGGCAGTGACCATTAAAAACTGAAGAATTTTACAAGTACCATGCCAATCTTTTCTTTTCATTACTGTTTAAATCATATATTAATTGGCTTTTTATTTGCTTTTCTCTACCCTCTTTATTCCAATGTAGCCCTCGATTATGTCTCTGCTCTCCTATCCTGTCCCAAAAACTGTTTATGAATCTGCATTTAGCTCAAAGACGGGATTCACCATCAAGGCAATGTACATAATTGAACTTAACAATATCATTTTATTTCGTCATGATCTTTTATTTTTGTTATTCCATTAAGTAATCTATTCTAGTTTTTTTTCTGTTCGGCATTTTATCAGCATTATACGCTACAAGCCCGTCAGCAGTTTAAGATCTGACGTCACATGAAATACCAAGATGGCAACCGAAACATCGTCTGAACAAGATATGCTTTTCAGATCTGTGCTTTCTAATCTTTTAGTTTTTAATTTTCCTAACATTGCTGTTCTTGTTCGGTATCTGCTAACATAGATCTTTTGGGATATTCTCTCGAAGTAAATTCTATGAATGAAGGCAGCATTCTGAAAAGAAAATAGAAGCGAAGCCTCATGAAATTGCATTTTAAAATTTTAAGGGATCGTCAATTGTATTGCGCCCCCAATGGAAACATTTTGTGGAATTCAGATCTCTAGGCATATGTATTTCTTTGTCTAAAATGGATTTAAAACCAAATGTCCTTAAAACTTTCTAAGAAGACTTAAAGATTCGCTCACCATGCATGGGTACGTAGTGTTTGGAATTTCTCCCAGCGGAGAGGGGAGTACAAGGTGTACGAGGCCGGTGGAGAGATGATTGCTGCAAAAAACTGCTAAGCCACAAAGTCTTGCGGAAAATAGCTACCATGTTACTATTTATCTTGCTACGAAAAATGCTTATACTATTCATCAAAGGAACAGAACAGGGCCTGAGGTATCTACAATTCCCGCCAAAAGTAGTTGGAACAGCAGGTTTCCATTGGCCGCATGGTTATACTTTTCACCATATTTTAATTTTCTAAGCAGACAGCCCCTCCTTCCATTCAAACAATGTTGAGGGGAAGGATGAACATGTTCCAAGACATTTGATGCACTTTTCCAACTCATTTCTCCATTTTCATTCATTTTATAACCATATTACAACATTGTATAGGGGGGAAGGGGAGAGAGTGCATCGACAAAACGAGCATGGTGTTCCAACACTTTTGGCGGGCATTGTAGATCTCTTAGGTTGTCTAAAGAGCGCATCAAGCGTGAAACTTATAGTTACAACTCAAACTGTCGTTTTCTGTTATAAAGATGAGTATGGCTCTGCTTCCACGGCATCGAGCACTATTTTTAGCAGCCTGGTTAATAGTTATCTTCATCTGTTTCTAGATATGTGCTTTGGTGCTCATTATTCCAAGGTTTTGTCAGTTTCACTCATTTGAATTCATATTTCGCAGCGGATTTCTTTCCACCGGAGGAAACAATTTTTATTTTAATCCTCTTTTTCAAATGCGCGCGAGAATGAGGCTAGTTAGCTTACTTTTGCCATATAAGGAGCTTTGGAGTACACCGAATGATTCGTGTGACGTATTGTCAATGATAATTGCCTTTGGCCTTTATAAATGCGGCTGCGCAGTCGAGAATCTTCATTCCTGCATCTCAACTTGAAAGGCGAAGACACAAAATCAACTGGCTGACAAAAAAGCTCAAAGTTTACGATGGTTCGTAAAGTTGCAGCAAAGAAGACCGCTATGAAGCAAAAGCTACCATATGACGCCATGATACGCCAGGCGATCGCCGGGCTAGGCGAAAAGAATGGCTCCACCGCCCAGAGAATAGCCAGATACATCGCCATAAACTTCAAGGTTGGTGCTGCACATGCTGCAAACATGAAAATGGCGATGAGAAGGGCAATGAGAGCCGGAAGAATCGTGCAGAAGAACGGAAGATTCCAACTGAAGAAAGCATCATCAGCGCCAGTCGCCAAGAAAGTTGTGCTGAAGAAGCGTGCCGCCAGGCCAAAGAGGCGAGGCGCCGCAGGCAGGAAGATGAAGCGACGAAGCTCAAAGAAGAGATCATCAACGAAGAAGGCAAGAAAAGCCGTGAAGAAAACGAAAAGACCACAAAGGAAATCAGTGAAGAAGATGAGACAACCAATGCAGAAGAGAATGGCAATGAGTATGCCAAGAAGAGCACCACGAAGAGCAGCCCGCGTTGCAAGAATAGCAATGAAGAAGTGCTTTTAAAAACTGAAAATGAACAATATATGACATGAATTAACATCAATTATCATAAATTAACATCAAATAGCATAAACTAACATCAATAGATATGATATAGAATTGAGTAACATCTGAATTGAGTATTTGTGGGACATGAGAATGCATGAAATGCAATTTACAATGTTTTTATTTGCCACATCTCTCCGCCATTTTGAATTCATGATTAAGCCTAGTTCGTTCGGACGTCAGCTGAACTGATTCAAATCATTTTAATCTGACGTAACCTGTATGCTTCATATAATACGGCAATGCCAAGTTCCTGTGTACCCAGGCCTCTACCCCAATCTGAGGCTGGAGACTGACCCATGATAATGCGATTGAAGCAGCCCAATGATCAGTGAAGCGGCCTCTTAATCTGACGTCAAATCTTTCCCCTGAACCTCGTTCAGACGCTAACTCAACAAACCGTTAGTAAATGTAATAAGAGTTTTTCCCATCTACTTTGACTGCTTATAATCGATAGGGTGATGGCTTCTAAGAGGGGAAAGACCATAAACAGTAGAAACAAACAAACCTGTTCCCAGTGTAGGATCCGCGAAGAACTAAAGCAAAGGAAAGGAAGGAGAAACGAATAGGGCATGAGTTGTCTGGTTTCCATACTGCTCTAACTGGTGATTGTATCGAGTAGGGGACAGGATAGGAGGACAGAGAAAATTAGCATAAAAGAAATAAATTGGCTAAGATATAATTAAAGTTGTGTTCATAAGTTGTGTTATATTTTTAAAAGAATTATTTTTTACTTTGCCGCGTGAACTAGTCTTAAAACAGTGATTTTTAATTCAAATTAATAACATATATTTCATGCAAATGACCTTTCCATGATATAAAATGACAACTTATTCTCCTCTTCCTAGGTGATTTTGGCACATATGTGATCAACAAACAGACTCCAAATCGCCAAATTTGGCTGTCTTCTCCAACAAGGTAATAACTGGATTTTATTTCTATATTCATCAGATGCTCTTAATCAAGAGCCGGTGCTGTGTTTACCAGAACTGTAAGTTTCTGGTTAGAGAACAAACATCACCATCAATTAAGTAACTAGATTAAAGTTTTATAAATCCATTTTTGCACCTTCGATTTCCTCTGTTGATTATTGGTTTTATTTAAAATAAAAGCTCACAAAACGAATGATTTAGTTCTCCTATACTCCACTTACAAGGACAGTACCAGGAGGAGCAAGATATCAAGACTACCTCCTGGTGTTTTATATAAACCTTAACACAATGAATTATAGAAGCTACAAATGTCACTGGAATAACTTTAAAAGCGAGAAATGAAATAAGGAGAGAGAGAGGAAGATCTGTATGTTCTCATTGCTGACGTATCCAATATTTGGCTTTACCCTTGCCTATTGAATGGACCACAAATGAATGCCCTCATACTCGAGAAAATTATGTTCCAATACTTGTTTCTTTTCAGTGGTCCTAAAAGATATGATTATGTCAATGAGAGCTGGATCTATTTACACACTGGAGAAAACATGAATGATTTATTATCAGAAGAATTTTCAGAAATGCTAAAGCGGGAAATAGACTGTACTCATTTGAATTATGGATTGCAAACGTAGACAGTAAACATGCAGGTAAACTGTATGAAGTTTCTACTTGAATGTTCTTTGGTCTTTCACACTTCAATCATGCTGGTCTGTTTATGCAGTACAAAGATTTGGTTACTGCATTTTAAACTGTTGCAGAGTGTGTAGAATTGATCGAACCTTGAATTAAAATGTTTGTAAAAAAAGTCGAAAAAGTACTTACAGATAAAAATTCATTTTGTTGCTTGGGATTAGTTTTCGCCGTATATTTTTACATGCTAAAGTTCGGCTTTGCATTTTTATGCAAATGAAAAAAGATAAGCATTAAAAATATCCATTTAAATCTAGGAAATGTTCTTTTGCTGATATGCTGCGCCCATTTTTTTCAAGTTATCAAGAAAACTTTTTATGTTTTTTCTTCTTGGAAATAGAAGTTTTTCTTGCCTTTAAAATTTGATCAAACATATTGAAACAAAATTTGGAAGATGCATGAATATGGCGTAAATCAGAACCAAACTAAGACAAATATTGTGAAGACTAAGTAGCCTCTTGCTGCTGTTCTGCCTCTTTTCCATCCTCCATAATGTTGTAGGCCAATTTAAGACAACAATTTTTCCTACGCTATCCTTAGGCAATCGCTGGGTGGTCTAGTATAAACTAGAGTACATTAATTTGAGTATCATAGTCTTGCAAATTGTAGTATATTAGAATATTTGTGAAAAGAGTGAGATAGTATATAAAATATATGTTTCAACATGTTTCTAGTTATGAAATATTAGATCAAGAGTTTCGCTAAGTACTGTGCTTAATCGTTTTTTTCTTCATAATTTTTTGGTAAAAAGTGTTTTAGGGGAAAACTTGATCTATCAAGACCTGGTTTATAACCTAACTTAATCTTTTTTATAAGAAACTAGTACTACGTTGGTCAAAATTGAAAGTACTCTGGGACTAGGTTCAAGAGAACCTAAGAAACTAGAAAATATCAATCTAAGTTTCTTATAAAATAAGAAACGTGTATGATAAAATTTATAGTAATGATAGTAAAATAAAAGAACATGAATGTACATCTTCGGCACCTATCAAGAAAAAAGCTTGTGAATGAGATTTTATCGCTAGATTTATATAAATAGTTTGACAACATCAATAATCTTAACTAACCAAAAAATTTTAATCATAGGTTAATCAACAATTTTGAGATCATGTTTATAAACAAATTGTTTACCCAGGATACAGCCGGCCTGGAATCCGTTTAACATTTTTAGACCATTACCTCACGCCTTCGGCCACTGGCTTTTACGATGAGACGTCAAAGTTTTTGTGTTTTCCAAGCTCGCAAATTTGGCATTGACTCATAAGCATTACGTCTTCAGTCTGCCAAGATTTATAACTTTTTAATTCCATCGCAATTACCTGTAACCGTTTTCCAGAACATCTTCCTCTGTTATTACTCTGCCGCGAAGACTGAAGGTCGTCTACAGGCGAGACAAACCTGATTGCGATCTATCAACTCATTTTCTTGTCTCTTCTCCTGCAATTAAAATGGAATTAATTACCTCAAATTTGTCTTCCCCGTCGTCACTCCATCATTTCAGTATAACTTCATTGTCATTAGAATTTCTCATTTCAATAAAATTTTTGTAAATACGTTTTATAATTTGGCAAGTTTAACTAACTGGTATCAGCTCTTGTCTCTAGTTAAATCAGCTGCTTTTGTCAAATGTCCTACCCAATTTGCCAATGTGGGCAGGAGGGTACTGTAAATTGGACAGCGAT